>CM031609.1:39090851-39100851 GCA_018398815.1 Conus ventricosus | reverse complement strand
TTGATGGCTTTGGTGCAAAAACAGTTTCTTTTAAATCGTAAGTTGTATGTCGCTTTTATAGATTTTGAGAAAGCATTTGATTCTGTTAATCGAACTATTCTGTGGCCTATTCTCTTAAAAGCTGGTGTTCATGGAAAACTGTTTACATGCATAGTTAGCATGTATTCCTGTGTTAAAGCTAAGGTTCAGTGTGGAGGAAATATGACTGACTACATTCAATGTACCTCAGGTGTAAAACAAGGGGGTGTGTGCAGTCCTTTTTATTTTCTCTTTTCATTAATGAGTTAACTTCAGATGTTGTTAGAAATGGAAAACATGGTGCACAATTTACTTGCGATGCTCTTGAGTTGTTTATTCTTCTCTTGGCAGATGATGTTGTTCTGATGTCTGAAACTATTATTGGCTTACAAACTCAACTAAATAATCTATCACGATCTGCATCTTCACTTCAGTTAACAATTAACATGTCAAAAAGCAGTATAATTGTGTTTAGGAAGGGTGGGTTTTTAGGAATTAGAGAAAGGTGGACTTATAATGGAGTGTTTATGCCAGTGGTCAACGTATATAAATATTTAGGAATATATTTTTCAACGAAATTAAGCTTTACTTTTGCATGCAAGGATCTTGCCAGTAGAGCTAAGCGTGCACTACTATGTATCATGCAACACTTACCAAAATTAGAAAACCAGTCTTTGAAATTATTTATAAAATTGTTCGATTCTCAGGTACAGCCTATCGCTCAGTATGGAGCTGAAATCTGGGGGCTTTATGATTCTGCTGTTTATTGTGAAAATGTCCATTTATTTGCATTGAAAAAGTTTCTAGGAGTGAGCATGCGAACACCTAGCGATTTAGTCTACGGCGAAGTAAACAGATATCCAATATATTTGAATTCTGCGACAGCTTGCATACGTTATTGGTTGAAAATAACACAAATGGACATTTCAAGGTTGCCCAGGAAAGCATATAATATGTTGTATGATTTGGATGGTAGAGGGAAAAGAATCTGGGTTTCTACGTGAGGACTAAATTACATAAACTTGGATTTGGATATGTTTGGCTACAACAGAGCGTTGGGGACATAAATGGATTTCTTCGTGCATTTCGGAATAGATTGATAGATTGCAGATGGCAAGAATGGTCATGTCATGTTCATGAAAGTGACCGATTTGCTTTTTATAGACATTCAAATCTATACATTGTGTGCCGGTATATTTATCTATTGAAATGGATAATCATTTAAAATATATCATGACAAAGTTCAGATTAGGTATTTCTGATCTTTCTGTTCATTCTTATCGTTATAAGAAGCGAAACAAACTTGAACTGACATGTCCGCTTTGTAAATGTGCCGAAGAAAGTGAAATTCATTTTGTGTTGTGCTGTCCCGCTCTAAGTGACCTGAGGAATCAGTTCATTCGTCAAAAATATTGTAGACATCCTTCTTCATTTCGACTTTCATTACTAATGGCATCTACAAATGAAACTACTGTAAAACGCTTTGCTATTTTCTTGTACAAGGCATTTAAAATTCGAAGTATAGCATGTAGTTAGGCATTGGTTGTTGTATGTTGTTTAATATCGAGTATGCTTTTATTTGTGGATGCCTAGATGTTTGATGATTTGCTTATGTCTGTCTGAAAAGATTTGATCTCAACACCCCCTTCATTAGGGGCCATGGCCTGTATGAATAAAACATCCGTATCCGTATCTCTCTCTCTCTCTCTCTCTCTCTCTCTCTCTCTCTCTCTCTCTCTCAAGTATTATGATTTACATTGGAATGGACATCTCTATCTCCCCACCCCCCCCCCCCCTCTCTCTCTCTCTCCCTTACCTCCCTAACCCCACTCACCATTTCATACATGTTCTTCCCACCCATCATTTCATTTTGTGTGTGTGTGCTGAGGCCATCTGATGTATTCTGCACCAACTTTCCTTCAGTGAAAAAAGGGCGGCCATCCGAACACGTGATTGACGGGCTGCGATGCGACTCCTCGGAAAAGCTGTCACACTGATGATCATAAAAGCAGAAGAGGGATGCCAGAGTAGAGATGGAAAAGATGGGGAATCGGAAGCGGTCAGGATGCGGGAAAGTTAATGTGGACTCGACGTTCCTCCCCCCCTCCCCCCCCCCCCCCCCCCCCCCCCCCAGTCTCCCCACAGTGGTCTCATACCAGAAGCAAATCAATCCTCACGAGTTCCACAGTAATGGCCAAACTTCACCACTGTAGGGTATCGTTTGTCTGACCAGCTTTCAATGAACGTTTGGACTTGAGTGAGAGAATGGGACTCCCGTTCTTCTCATTCTTCCTGCCTGTCGCCCGCTTGCGACTTACAGTCTGGGGTCTGCGTTACTCTTAAGTTTACGCTTCCACAGCATTCATTGCAAGGCAAAACGATGGAGATGAAACAAGCGTCCAGGGAGAGTTGTGTTTGGTGAAACCGATGGTGTGTGTTTTCTTTCTTTTTTTATTTTTTTAATTTTTTTTTATTTCTTTTGTTCCTTTGGTGGGTGGACCTGAGACAGCGAGCTCCATTGACGCTGTGAGCTGTGTTTCATTGACACAACCTGTTGTTGTTCACTGTCTGCCGCCAGTGTAGGTGGTGAGATTGGGGGAAAATGGGTGGCTGACAGCTAGGTCCACCTCAAACTGGCAGTCAAGGTCGACAGAAATCTGCGCACGTATTTTTGGAGTTTGTGTAAGTATGTGTCTGCTTTGATTGTGTAAGTTGGTTTTCTCATCTGCTCTTCAGAGCTGCATCTTTTCTTCCATTGTTCTGGTGACGCCCGTTTGGTCTGGTACTAAAATCATAGGCCTGTGTGTCTTTTTTTTTTTCTTTCTTGTGTTGGATTCTTTTCATGATTTGGGTCGAACGTTTCGCATCACCCTTTGCTCCTTCACTTTATTTGTAATTTGTGGTGTGTTTTTTCTGGTCTCGTATCTTAGTGTTTTAAGTTTTGATTTGGGTTTATGAAATACTCCCTTTAATTTTTCATAAAATCCTATATTAAATTTACTCCCGACTTTCCCGTCTCCTAAGTTCATCATCGGACTAGCGCCCCTAAACCATGGCTACACCGCGCTGATGTGACACTTAACACCAATAGAACAGAATCCGTCAACGTCACACCAGTCAACCCCTTCTGCCCCACCTCACCTGAATTCACATTCTTCGGTCTGCTTTACTCAGTTTCATTGTATTCTTGGGTAATAATTTGAAGATAAAAAGTCAGAAGCTCTTCATGCAAAAGTGGCATTCTATGAGCTTTTGAGAGATTCGCTCTTTCTCAAGAAAGGCATTGTGGAAGTCAGATGAACTGAGTCCATCCATCCTCTGTCACGGGGTTTAACCCTCTCTGAATGGGATCATGAAACCTTTCTTCTGAATGCGATGTCTTGGATTTCTGTCTCGTTTACTTTGCCTTCTCTCTCTCTCTCTCTCCTCTCTCTCTCTCTCCTCTCTCTCTCTCTCTCTCTCCTCTCTCTCTCTCTCTCTCTCCTCCCTCTCTCTCTCTCTCTTCTCTCTCTCTCTCTCCTCTCTCTCTCTCTCTCTCTCTCTCTCTCTCTCTCTCTCCCCTCTCTCTCTCTCTCTCTCTCTCTCCCTCTCTCTCTCTCTCTCTCTCTCTCTCTCCCGTCTCTCTCTTTCTCTCTCTCTCTCTCTCTCTCTCTCTCTCTCCTCTCTCTCTCTCTCTCTCTCTCTCTCTGTCTCTCTTTCTCTATCCCCTCCGCCAAGAAGGCCATGTTTTTGCTTGTGTTTCTGTCAGTTCATACATTTGTCTGTCTGTCTGATTGTCTGTTAGCAAGATCCCTGACGAGGATCTTACCTAAAGGGCAGATCATGGATGGGGTCAGCAGAATTACGTAAAGGTCGATTAACGGATAAACGGATAAAATCAATCAACAGATTTGAAGGGAACGTGATGGATAGATGGAATGTGGCCCAAGGATAAAACCAGTAAAGTTGAGGTGGATCCGGATCAAAGAACGGATCTCGGATTCGTCGGCGACTGGTACATGAAACCAGCAATTTTTACACCTGTTAGAGGGGGGGGGGGGGGGGGGGGGGGCAGCTGAGGTGAAAAACGACATTCTGTCGGTCATCTTGGGATTGTTTTGTCTTTCGATTCTTTACTTTTAGTGGCTGGGGTTTGACTATGAAGGGAATTTGATCTCTCTGGAGACGTAATGAATTGGGACCGAAGCCATCGTCTATTCAGTGTGTGTGTGTGTGTGTGTGTGTGTGTGTGTGTGTGTGTGTGTGTGTGTGTGTGTGTGTGTGTTCGTGTGTGCGTACATGTGTGTGTGTGTGTGTGTGTGTGTGTGTGTGTGTGTGTGTGTGTGTGTGTGTGTGTGTGTGTGTGCTTGCGTGTATGCGTGTGTCTGTGTGCATGCGTGCGGTGTGGTTTCAGCCTGCGCGCATGGTGTGTGTGTGTGTGTGTGTGTGTGCGTGTGTGTGTGTGTGTGTGTGTGTGTGTGTGTGTGTGTGTGTGTGTGTGTGTGTGTGTGTGTGTAGCAAAATGGACTTCGTTCATTTCATTTCGATTCCAGTGATAATTGGAGGATTTGTGTGATTCTTTTAGCGGTTGGGCGAATGTCTGAGAGATCGAATGACAGTTAATGTGGCAAGGAGGTTTTATCTGAAGAGCCCCTTGCTGGTCAGTGAGATTGTAGAGATCCTTCCCCCTCCTCCCCTCCCCCCTCCCACAAAACTAGTGACACTCTCTCTTGACGTTATCAGCAGCAGAAACGGCTGTGGAAGAATAAACGTGTTGATGGCAGAGTGCCTGGTCGTTATGTAATCATTTGAATCTCTTTGGAAGGTCGATAATTCCCCCTTCTCCTTTCTTCGTTCCTCTGTGTCTTACGTAATTTAATTCATGTTGTTTATCGCTGACCGACCGCAGAGGGACAGATGAGGGTTGTAACTCGTCAACATCGATTTCATTCATGTTTTTTTTTGTTTTGTTTTTAACTGACGTCAGGAGACTAGACTACGTTTCTCTCAAAACATTCTCAAAGCAACTGAAAAGTGAATTTATGTTTCACAAATTCTTAGACTAAATGAAAAATGTTTGTCTTTTAGAAATTCAAAAATCACATTTGGTGCACCTATGAACAAAGTCGTTACGGAGTCTGCTGTAAAATCGATATGGCGAATGTTGTGTCAATGCCAACGCTATGGACTCGTTTCATTGTGACTCGTCAAATGGCAACCACGTCATCTTTCAACACCTCACTATCTCTCTCTCTCTTCTCTCTCTCTCCTCTCCTCTCTCTCTCTCTCTCTCTCTCTCTCTCTCTCTCTCTCTCTCTCTCTCTCTGTCTGTCTCTGTCTGTCTCTCCTCTCTCTCTCTCTCTCTCTCTCTCTCTCTCTCTCCTCTCTCTCTCTCTCTCTCTCTCTCTCCCCTCTCTCTCGGTCAGTCGGTCGGTCTGTCTGTCTGTCTCCCTCCCTCCCTCCCTCTCTCCCTAATCCTCACTCTCTCCCCCTCCACCCTTACTCAGTTCTTCCCTTTCACTTCCTTCTCTTCTTTCCCCTGCAAGTTGGAGACTTCTGCTCTGGTGCCAGTCACTAGACCTGCAGGATCTTTGTGGGCTGAGTGACAGTGAGCAATTAGCAGGTGACGTGTTTGGGGGCGAAGCCCAGAGAAACCTGGCACCCCACCCTCAAGACGCGCGAGAAAAAAAGACCAAGGATGTGAGCGCAGCCAGGAGAGACAACATAGGCAGGGAGAGGGGGGGGGGGTGTACAGGGCCTCTTGGAGTCTCCCTCCAAGTTCGCCTTGACTGGGCCTTGTCCCTCCTGTCTCCCTCACGGTGGCCACATCAGCGGCAAATTAGTACTGAGTTCCACCACGAAGCCCGCGCTTCTGCTGAGGCCGTCTGTCTGTCTGTCTGACTGTCACCCACCCCCACCCCCGCCCCTCCCCGTCACTAAACTGGTTGGCTGGGCAGTGAGACAGAACCCTTTGTCCTGATCATGACCTGTTTCGTCTTTCAGGATTGTCAGCCGTGGCTTCAACCTTCACGAGACATTTCTAACACACAGTAGGACGGCCTTTCACAATAGTGTGGCCTTCTTTGTTTCTTTCATTTCTTGTAAACAAAATCGATCGTCTTCATTTCAGGATACTGCCCTGGAATCAGAGGCTTTTGTGATTCTTTGGGGGCAGGATCTGAGGCGGAGAGTTTCATTGACAGCTGATGTGACGGGGGGTTTGGGGAGACTGGTTTACCCGTTACAGCAGGGAGGTGGAGGAAAAGCAGTGATGCTTACACTGGCTGAGTTCATGGCTTGTCTGGTGAGGCAGAAATGGGAGGATATGTTTTTTGTCACCAGGGGAATTGTTTCTGGATGACGACCTATGAAAACCGATGTGAATGCTTCGTCCGGTTTTTGAGGAATCTTTAAGCTAATTGTAGCTGATGTTGTAACGCATTTTTGTTTTTGTTTGTAAATTTGGTTCAAGCTTCAGATAAAATGTTTGTGTTTGATGTCATTTCAAATTTTATCTGAACATTGTCTGTTTAAAATCTGATGTTTAGCTTCTGAAACCTGATGTGGATGGTTTTTTCCACTTTTCAGAACAGTTAATCTCCTAGCAACTGAGGCTGAAACGCATCGTTGTATATGGTTTTTGTTCAACTGTTCAGTGTTTGGGGCCAGGATTTTTTTTTTCAAATATGCGATTTTGTGTGTGTGTGTGTGTGTGTGTGTGTGGTGTGTGTGTGTGTGTGTGTGTGTGTGTGGTGTGTGTTTAACGAGCTCCATATCATGAAGAATCGTTCAAGAGGAACATTGTGCACTAAATGGCTGCTTTACTATTTCTTTCTTTCTTTCGGTTGTTCGTTTGTTTGTCTGTTTTCCTCAGTTGTATTTTCTTTACTTTACGTGTATTCAATTATCCGTTTTGTATCCGCACGTCAGTTGGCGAAAATGTCTTGCTGTAAGATCTAGTTGTAAGCAAGAGAAGCAGAATGGGGAGGAGTTGTGTGTGGACTTTAACCACCCCCAGCTGTGTCTGGTCGGCGCCACAGTAAGCATTATGATTATGGTCACCGTGGGTCAGCCCAATATGGAAGGTGACCTTGACTGTCCACTGTCGGCATGACGCCATGTGGAGTCTGTGACCCAAATCCACTCTTGTCACGCCATGTGGAGTCTGTGACCCAAATACACTGTTGTCACGCCATGTAAGGTTCGTGACAGAAATCCACTGTTGTCACGCCACGTAAGGTTCGTGACAGAAATCCACTGTTGTCACGCCATGTAATGTTCGTGACCCAAATCAACTGTTGTCACGCCATGTAAGGTCTGTGACCCAAATCCACTGTTGTCACGCCATGTAAGGTCTGTGACCCAAGTCCACTGTTGCCACAGTATGTAAGGTCTGTGACCCAAATCCACTGTTGTCACACCATGTAAGGTCCGTGACCCAAATCAACAGTGGTCACCTCAGGTAAGGTCTGTGACCCAAATCCACTGTTGTCACGCCTTGTAAGGTCTGTGACCCAAATCCACTGTTATCACACCATGTAAGGTCTGTGACCCAAATCCACTGTTATCACATCATGTAGGGTCTGTGACCCAAATCCACTGTTATCACGCCATGTAAGGTCTGTGACCCAAATCCACTGTTGTCATGCCATGTAAGGTGTGTGACCCAAATCCACTGTTATCACGCCATGTAATGTCTGTTACCCAAATCCACAGTGGTCCCTCAGGTAAGGTCTGTGACCCAAATCCACTTTTGTCACGCCATGTCGAAATCTGTTGTCTCCCTTGTGACTTTCTGTTTGTCTGTCTCTCTGTTTCTCTCTTTCAAAGAGAGAGAGAGCGAAAGAGAGGGGGGGTCATGTTTTCCCATGTGTCTGTGACTATTCAACTGACTGAGTCACTCACACGCACACGCACGCACGCACGCACGCACGCACGCACGCACGCACACACACACACACACACACACACACACACACACACACACACATTGGATTCTCCCTCTCTCATCCCATCCCACCCTCTCTCTCTCTCTCTCTCTCCTCTCTCTCTCTCTCTCTCTCTCTCTCTCTCCTTCTCTCTCTCTCTCTCCCCACCCCACTCCCACCCCTCTCCCGTCTCAGTCTTGCTCGCCACTCGCTTTCCTCCCATTTCCTTTGGCATTCGCCATTTTTATTTTATTTTTGTTCTGTTGTCATGTTCGTGCATTCCGCTGTGAGTCGCTGCCAGATCCTTCAGGAGCGAGTGAGCGAGCAATCCTCAGGTGACGGGTTTGATGGGAAGCCTTGAAAAAGCTGTCACTCCAACCACGTGACTCGCAGAGAAAAGAGGAAGGATGAACGAGCCCAGGGGAGGGAAGAAGATGGGGGCTTTTAGAGAATACAGGCCCCCACGAAGACTTTACTCCCAGTGAGTTGGCTTCGGCGTGATTGTAGCCCCTCCTGTCCCGCTCACGGTGGTTACATCAGCAGCAGTTCCATCCCAAAAGCAACACTGTTCCACAATGAGTGCATTGTCTGTACAACTTTCCCACTCCCTCCCATCCCAGCCCCACTCACTGACGAACACGCCTGGACTGTGAAGCTAAACTCTGATCAGTCCTGACAGTCAGTTTCATGATTTTATTTCTTCAGGATTGGTGTGGCTCAGAGGCCTTGCTAACACAGCGAGGCTGTCTCTTGGAACAATTCGGATTGTTTCTTCTTTCCCTGTGAAATCGATCGTCTTCATTTCATTAGGCTGCCCTGGGAATCAGAGGCTTTTGTGATTCTTTGGCGGCAGGATCCGAGGCGGAGAGTTTCATTGACAGCTGATGTGACAGGGGCTTGGGGGACCAAAACACGCCAGAGAGGTGGAAGACAAGCGGTGATGCTTATGCTGGCTGAGTTCACGTCTTGGTTGCTGAGGCAGAAATGGATGGAGATGGGGGTTTTTGTCAGCTGAGGAATTGTTTTTGGATGACCGCCTGTTAAAAAAAAACAAATGTGGATGGCTTTCCCAGTTGTCAGGCATGTTAAAACTGATCTTAGCTGATGCTGTAATGCACTGTTGTTTATATTGTTTACCAGTTTGTTTTATGAAAAATGTTTTTCCCCTTTTCACCTACAATTCAAGTTGTTTTTTTAAGTTGTAAGATTAGTTAGGATATAGTTAAATGCACCCTGGATATTTGCATTTGCACAAAGGTTTGGGGTTTTTTTTTTTGGTATCTTTTATAAAGTTTTCAAAGATGTAAGAGTGGAACTGCATGAAATATTCGAGAATTGAGCAATAAAGAAAATTTACTTGTCATAAGACTTTAAAGCTAATATAGACATTTCCTTGCTATATTTTCACTGACATTGCATTATGAGATCCAGTAAATGCGAAAATGGAGAATAAAGTGTGAAGGGCTCCCACACGTTGTTGCAGACCATACCGGTGGATTGAAGAGACGTACATGGTCCATCTTGTAGATCAGCATGGTGTGTAGATCAGCATGGTGTGTAGATTAGCACCCCATTTTATTCACCTACATAGCTGTAGTGCAATAGTTCCTCTGACAATATATATAGCAAACAAACTGCATTAAGGTTTTCTTTGACCGCACACAGCTTTTTCTGGCTGTGAGCCAAATCGACGTCTGTGGCCCGGGTTTTGTCATCCGAAGGTGACCCTAACAAGCTCCTGAAGTCAGTGGAGCCGTCCTTGACATGCGGACGTCGTGGAAGTAGATATATTCTCTCTCTCTCTCTCTCTCTCTCTCTCTCTCTCTCTCTCTCTCTGTCTACCCCACCACGCGCGCGCGCGCGCACGCACGCACGCACGCACGCACGCACGCACGCACGCACGCACACACACACACACACACACACACACACACAAACACACACTACTGTTATTGAAATCTCTCGGCCCCTGATCTGGTCTCCATGGTTGGCCAGACTCTAAGAAACATGACTAAGATTGGAATGGAGATCTCTCTGTCTCTGCCTCTCAGTCTCTGTCTGTCTGTCTGTCTGTC
>CM031609.1:39080851-39083351 GCA_018398815.1 Conus ventricosus | reverse complement strand
CCATGGTCTGTAGACGGCAGTGATCTTTGACTGGACTGCGAACCGCTTGGAATTCTCCCACTCATTATTTAAGATGAAGGTCTACCACTACACACTGACAGAGGAACTAATGTTTGTGTGGGAACAATGACAAAGAGGAGGTCGGAGAATCCAAAACAGAGAAACAGCCAGACAGATGGGACAGACAATCAGACAAAGATCAGAGACAGATAACAGACAGACAAACAGACGAGAGCAAGATGGATGACGGAGAGACAGACAAACAGAGAGTGACATATATCCATAGATCTATGACTTCGCCGAACGTTGAGTGTTGGGTAGTAACAGACAGATAGACAGACAGAACAGAGCAGAGAGAGAGAGGAGAGATGGATATACCCCCAGGATCTATGATCACAGATCTGAGAGTAGAGATAGGGGCAGATAAACAAAAAGGAGGTAGGGGCAGACAAACAGAAAGGAGGTAGGGGCAAACAAACAGAAAGGAGGGAGGGGTAGACAAACAGAAAGGAGGTAGGGACAGACAAACAGAAAGGAGGTAGGGACAGACAAACAGAAAGGAGGTAGGGACAGACAAACAGAAAGGAGGTAGGGACAGACAAACAGAAAGGAGGTAGGGACAGACAAACAGAAAGGAGGTAGGGGCAGACAAACAAAACGGAGGTAGGGACAGACAAACAGAAAGGAGGTATGGGGAGACAAACAGACAGGAGGTAGGGACAGACAAACAGAAAGGAGGTAGGGACAGACAAACAGAAAGGAGGTAGGGGCAGACAAACAGAAAGGAGGTAGGGGCAGACAAACAGAAAGGAGGTAGGGACAGACAAACAGAAAGGAGGTAGGACAAACAGAAAGGAGGTAGGGGCAGACAAACAGAAAGGAGGTAGGGACAGACAAACAGAAAGGAGGTAGGGACAGACAAACAGAAAGGAGGTAGGGGCAGACAAACAGAAAGGAGGTAGGGACAGACAAACAGAAAGGAGGTAGGGACAGACAAACAGAAAGGAGGTAGGGACAGACAAACAGAAAGGAGGTAGGGGCAGACAAACAGAAAGGAGGTAGGGACAGACAAACAGAAAGGAGGTAGGGACAGACAAACAGAAAGGAGGTAGGGACAGACAAACAGAAAGGAGGTAGGGACAGACAAACAGAAAGGAGGGAGGGGTAGACAAATAGAGGAGGTAGGGGCAGACAAACAGAAAGGAGGTAGGGACAGACAAACAGAAAGGAGGTAGGGACAGACAAACAGAAAGGAGGGAGGGTAGACAAATAGAGGAGGTAGGGGCACACAAACAGAACAGGGGGAGGGATAGACAAGCAGAGAAGAAAGAGGCAAGCAAATGGAATGGAGACTCAGTCTCAGAGAGAAACACAGGCAGACACACAGACAGACAGACAGAGATGGGGTCTATCACTAGAACCTGTGATCTCAACACTGAGCGTGTGAGTGGGCACAGGTGCAGACAGACAGACAGACAGACAGACACGGAAACAGAGAGAGCTATGCGAGTGTCTGCCACCGAGATCTATGGACTGAGGATGGAGCATTGAGATAGGAAAAGAGACACACAGAAAGACACTCAGACACAGAGCGACAGCTATGAGGGCTGTTATCACCAATATATGGAGACTGAATGGCGAACATCGAGGCAGTTGTGTGTGAGAGTGGAGATGGGCGTACATTTTGGGGGAAGGGCGGAGGGGGGGGGGGGGGGCGGTCAACGCGGGGGGGGGGGGGGGGGGGGGGGGGGGGGGGGGATGGAGGCAGGGTCGGCGGATATCGTTTGACACTTAACGGCGTCAACTGGAGCTGCTTCTGACCCGCGTTTAATGACACTATACATCACTCCTACCCTTCTTCATTACCCTGGCTGCCATAGTAATTGACCCGTGTGTGTGTGTGTGGTGTGTGTGTGTGTGTGTGTGTGTGTTGTGTGTGTGTGTGTGTTTTGTGTGTGAGAGAGTTCTACAAAATTTTTGATCGGATAAAAAGAAATCGTTGTTTCTTTCAGAAGTTCAATCAAATCATATCGGGTGCATTAATCCTGGACAAGATCGTCAAAAGCGTCTGCTGCAGAACGGTTCTGCCGAACGACATGTAAATCCCAACACTAGAAGCTCGTTTCATAGTGAGTGACTGACTTATCATGTGGTATTCACTGTTGAGGCTCCTCCCCTTTTAAACCTCTCTCTCTCTCTCTCTCTCTCTCTCTCTCTCCTCTCTCCCCTCTCTCTCTCTCTCTCTCTCTCTCTCTCTCTTCTCTCTCTCTCTCTCTGTGTGTGTGTGTGTGTGTGTGTGTGTGTGTGTGGTGTGTGTGTGTGTGTGTTGCGGTAGGAAACTTTGTCAGAATGATAACTCGTTTCATACGTCTGTAAGTGCATTGACATGAACGGGAGAAAGGGACGGGGAAAATGGTGTATGTGTTGGGAAGGGGGGAGGGGGGGGGGGGGAGGTGAATGCAGGGGAGCAGGAGAGGGATGAGAGAGTCTCTGTTATGAC
>CM031609.1:39053351-39073351 GCA_018398815.1 Conus ventricosus | reverse complement strand
AGAGAGAGACAGAGATAAAGAGAGAGAGAGAGATGCAAGGAGGCTTTCAGTGTTGATGTCACATTGGTGAGCAGGGGCGGATTTGTCAGAAGGAAGGGGGGAATCAGGGCGCCCGCATCCAGAACCACCTGATCAAGTTTTGAAAATTAATTCAGAAGCGTATTCAAACTGGGGAATCCAAGAGAGAGACAGACAGACAGACAGACAGAGACAGAGAGAGAAAGATAGACAGAGAAGGAGAGAGAGGGAAAGAGAGAGCAGACAAAGCGTTGATGTATTGACCGGTAACAATAATCTTTCCCGATGTGATGTGAACATCATTGGTTAGTAGTGCTAGGCCTTCAAGGTTGAAGGCGGCAGAAAGAGATGGATGGGCGCCGCCTTCCATTGTGCCGTGCTCCGGACACGGGGAACCTCGTCCAGTTCGCTGCCCTACGGCCAACGGGCTTTAAGTAACGTTTAGTGTCGTTCGACGTCCGCATCGTCCATATCTTTTCTGGACAGTGCCATATGGTGACCCATGTGTAGATGTCATGACTTGTCAGTGAACTGTCGTGACACAGATATAGTTGGCATTGTCTTTTGGCAGATTCATGCGAAGATGCCATGTTTTCATGAAGTCGTGCTGTGACCCGCTTGTCGGTTTCAAGTCTTGTATTATTATTAATATTATTATTGTTATGAATTCTTGTATAGCGCCTATCCTCGGCTAGAGACCAAGCTCTAAGCGCTTTACGATCCACACTCGTTTACACAACGGGCTGCCTACCTGGGTAGTGCCGACTGAAGAGCTGCCAGCTGGCGCTTCATTCAATCGTTTCCCGTGTCGTTCAGTCAATATTGTTCAGTCAGTTTCCTTACTTTCTTAATTCTTTCCACTTTTCACGCAGGGTGCATGCTATATGTAACGTGTCATCCATACCAACGGCCGAACTGGCCTTCTCTTCCGAAAGTTGGTGATGGGATTTTACATGCGTGCAAGATGTTATGCGTGCATTCACACACGGAACCTCGGTTTATAGTCTCATTCGAAAGACTGTATGGGAAATGGAGTCAGAACCGATGTTAACTCTGAGGGAAAAATCCCCCTGTACTGAAACGGCCCGGCGGAGGTTCGAACCCGCGACCCCAGGATCACCAAGATTACGAGTCCGGCGCTCTACCACTGAGCTATTCCTTGTCAAGGTCTTGTGGTGACCTGCACTTGGCAGTGCCATGTCAGAGCAAGGTCATGCGGCAGACTGCTTGTAGCTATCATGCCTTGCCAGTATTGCCAGCCACACGATTTGAAGACACTGAGTTGGATCTGATTTGATTTGGTCTTTGAGAGCTACTGACTGGGTTGGTGATGCTCGCCATCATTTAAACGCTCTCTCTCTCTCTCTCTCTTCTCTCTCTCTCTCTCTCTCTCTCTCTCTCTCTCTCTCTCTCTCTCTCTCTCTCTCTCTCTCTCTCTCTTTTCTGTCTCACTCTCTATTTCTTTGTCTCTGTGAGACTCTCTCTCTCTCTCTCTCTCTCTCTCTCTCTCTCTCTCTCTCTCTCTCTCTCTCTCTCTCCTCTCTCTCTCTCTCTAACTCCCCCACTCCACTCCACCACCCCCTCTGGTGCCCAGCCCCAGTCCCAGCCTCCCTCCATCTTTTCTCTCCTGTCTCTCCGTCACTGTCTCTCTGACGCTGATTGAAAGCGAACAGGCAGCAAACCACTGTCCAAGACGAAGAGAAAACAGTTATGGAAGAGCAGATTCCCTGCTGTCCCCCCATTTGTCTTCCTCCCGACCCGCTTTTTGGGGCATGCAGGGGGGATTGAGGGGGGGGGGAGGGAGCAAGGTGTGAGATGGACGGAGTGAGGGAGAGGGGCAAGGAGGTTGTGCAGGATTGCTGAGGGGGGGGGGGGGGTGCGGAGGGGGAGAAGGAAGGAGAGGTGAGTGGGAAAACCGTAGGCTGTGTAGATCATGATAAAGCGGTGCGTACGCCTTCACCATCCCTGTCCAGCAGCATCCCTCTCTCCCACCTCCACCCCTTTCTTTTTTTCTCGTCTTTTCTTTCTTTCTATCTCCTTTTTCTTTCCTTCTTTCTTTCTTTCTTACCTTTTTTTCCCCCAAACGCATACAGACTGAGAGACAGTTCAGATCAAACCTCATTGTCGCCCATAAATGGAGTGATTGATTATTCCTCTGATGGCTGCTTCCTGGCTTTGTCTGATTTCCATTCACTTTGCTTGTATCATGTTTTTTTAGAGAGAGAGGGAGGGAGGGGGATGTGTGTGTGTGTATGTGTGTGTGTGTGTGTGTGTGTGTGTGTGTGTGTGTGTGTGGTGTGGCGCGCGCGCGCGTGCGTGTGTGTGTGTGTGTAAAAATCAAAATGATCAGTCAATTGAATATGTTTTTCGACATTTGTCAATTTAATAACACATGCGCAACATTTAACACAACATGAATAGCATGCTTCAAGGACAGCCAGACACAATATATGCCAAATCAGAGAAAGACTTCAGATTCAATTTTATCATAACTAGCAGGTTAGAGTAAAGCAACAACATCGTGCAGTTTATTGAGTGTCCAGATTACAGTGCAAACAATATTATCCAAGAACGATAGAAAACACATGCTTCAAGTAGATTGTCTACCAGAAATGATTCTTATTTTCCATTTTCCAGTATCATACAGTAAGCCGTTCTGGCTTTGTGGAACATTGTCCGCCATTTCAAACTTGGGATATCTTTAACGCAATTCTCATTCCATGTAATACATTATAAACCCCTCCCCCCCCCCCCCCCCCCCCCCCCCTCCACTCTCACTGGTACTCCCCTGTGGCATCTGGCAGGGCTGACGGACTGATTTATATGGCGGATTTATTGTTGTTAAAGACACCTGTATATAAAGCGTGAAATACAAAGGAAGACAGAGAAAGCTATGACGTGTGTGACAAATCAGTTGGCTTGGTGAGAATGTGTCATGGTGTTTGACGCTCACAGCTGTCGCCAAAACAGACACTTGACAAGAGGAGGATACCGAGTTGATTGGACTTGGGTATGTGAGGCGCTCTGTTTCAATGCTGTGGCGTTTAGGCCGTGTCATGCTGTAAACTAATCTGAAGGTTATCGGATCACTGGTAGGCAGGCACACACTGCCTGCCACATTGGAAAGATTGGTAGGAGCTGACACATTTTTAACATTGTTTTGATTTTACTTTTGTTTCTACTTGATCTGAAAGCATGGTGGGGGGAGGGGAAGCAGTTTGAATTTCTGTTTTTTATCACTTATCTAAATTCTCATGTCACTGGTTATGTTTTTTATCACTTATCTAAATTCTCATGTCACTGGTTATATTTTTTATCACTTATCTAAATTCTCATGTCACTGGTTATGTTTTTTATCACTTATCTAAATTCTCATGTCACTGGTTATGTTTTTTATCACTTATCTAAATTCTCATGTCACTGGTTATATTTTTTATCACTTATCTAAATTCTCATGTCACTGGTTATGTTTTTTTATCACTTATCTAAATTCTCATGTCACTGGTTATGTTTTTTTATCACTTATCTAAATTCTCATGTCACTGGTTAGGATGAAAAGAAATCTTTAAAAAGACAAATATAGACATTTATTTCAAAAGAAATAGCTACAAGCACTCTAAAAACGTTAATACAGCTAACAGCTAAAAGGGATTCTCTCTCTCTCTCTCTCTCTCTCTCTCTCTCTCTCTCTCTCTCTCTCTCTCTCTCTCTCTCTCTCTCTCTCTTTAACTCCCCCACTCCACTCTACCACCCCCTCTGGTGCCCAGCCCCAGTCCCAGCCTCCCTCCATCTTTTTCTCTCCTGTCTCTCCGTCACTGTCTCTCTGACGCTGATTGAAAGCGAACAGGCAGCAAACCACTGTCCAAGACGAAGAGAAAACAGTTATGGAAGAGCAGATTCCCTGCTGTCCCACCATTTGTCTTCCTCCCGACCCGCTTCTGGGGCATGCAGGGGGGAAGAGGGTAGGGGAGCAAGGTGTGAGATGGACGGAGTGAGCGAGAGGGCAAGAGGTTGTGCAGGGTTGCTAAAGGGGGGGGGGGGGGGGGGGGGGAGGGGGTGCGGGAGGGGGGGGGGGGAGAAGGAAGGAGAGGTGAGAGGGAAAACCGTGCGCTGTGTAGATCATGATAAAGCGGTGTGCACGCCTTCACCATCCCTGTCCAGCAGCATCCTCTCTCCCACCTCCACCCCTTTCTTTTTCTCTTCTTTTCTTTCTACCTTCTTTTTCGTTCCTTCTTTCTTTCTTTCTTACCTTTTTTTTTTTCCAAACGCATACACACTGAGAGACAGTTCAGATCAAACCTCATTGTCATCTATAAATGGAGTGATTGATTATTCCTCTGTCTGATAGCTACTTCCTGGCTTCATCTTGTTGTTGTTGTTGTTGTTGTCGTACCATGGCTAAAAGACTCCAGGGATCATCCAAACAGCCGAAGTACTTGAACACTATGGTATAAATGCATCAGCTGGGGATGAGAACATTACGTGTGTGACCGTTTTTGATTACCCGCCACATGGGCAGCCACACTCCGACTACAGGGGATTTTAGAGACTGATAATGTTATGCTAGGAGCTTGTCACAACTGAAGACAATCCCCGCATAACTATGCTGATTTCAATTCACTTTGCTTTTATCATGTTTTTTTTTTTTTAGAGAGTGAGAGAGAGGGAGATGTGTGTGTGTGTGTGTGTGTGTTGTGTGTGTGTGTGTGTGTGTGTGTGTGTGTGTGTGTGTAAAAATCAAAATGATCAGTCAATTGAATATGTTTTTCGACATTTGTCAATTTAATAACACATGCGCAACATTTAACACAACATGAATAGCATGCTTCAAGGACAGCCAGACACAATATATGCCAAATCAGAGAAAGACTTCAGATTCAATTTTATCATAACTAGCAGGTTAGAGTAAAGCAACAACATCCTGCAGTTTATCCAGTGTCCAGATTACAGTGCAAACAATATTATCCAAGAACGATAGAAAACACATGCTTCAAGTAGATTATCTACCACAAATCATTCTTATTTTCCTGTATCATACAGTAAACAATTCTGGCTTTGTGGAACAATGTCCGCCATTTCAAACTTGGGATATCTTTAACGCAATTCTCATTCCATGTAATACATTATAACCCCCTCCCTCCCCGCACTCTCACTGGTACTCCCCTGTGGCATCTGGCAGGGCTGACGGACTGATTTATATGGCGGATTCATTGTTGTTAAAGACATCTGTATCTAAAGCGTGAAATACAAAGGAAGACAGAGAAAGCTATGACGTGTGTGACAAATCAGTTGGCTTGGTGAGAATGTGTCATGGTGTTTGACGCTCACAGCTGTCGCCAAAACAGACACTTGACAAGAGGAGGATACCGAGTCGATAGGACTTGGGTGTGTGAGGCGCTCTGTTTCAGTGCTGTGGCGTTTAGGCCGTGTCATGCTGTAAACTAATCTGAAGGTTATCGGATCACTGGTAGGCAGACACACACTGCCTGCCACATTCGAAAGATTCGTAGGAGCTGACACATTTTTAACATTGTTTTGATTTTACTTTTGTTTCTACTTGATCTGAAAGCACGGTGGGGGGAGGGGAAGCAGTTTGAATTTCTGTTGTTTTTTTTTATCACTTATCTAAATTCTCATGTCACTGGTTATGCTTTTTATCACTAATCTAAATTCTCATGTCACTGGTTATGTTTTTTATCACTTATCTAAATTCTCATGTCACTGGTTATGTTTTTTATCACTTATCTAAATTTTCATGTCACTGGTTAGGATGAAACGAAATCTTTAAAAAGACAGACATAGACATCTATTTCAAAAGAAATAGCTACAAGCACTCTAAAAACGTTAATACAGCTAACAGCTAAAAGGGATTTTTTGTGTCGCTCTCGCTCGCTCTCTCTCTCTCTCTCTCTCTCTCTCTCTCTCTCCTCTCTCTCTCTCTCCTCTCTCTCTCTCTAACTCCCCCACTCCACTCCACCACCCCCTCTGGTGCCCAGCCCCAGTCCCAGCCTCCCTCCATCTTTTCTCTCCTGTCTCTCCGTCACTGTCTCTCTGACGCTGATTGAAAGCGAACAGGCAGCAAACCACTGTCCAAGACGAAGAGAAAACAGTTATGGAAGAGCAGATTCCCTGCTGTCCCCCCATTTGTCTTCCTCCCGACCCGCTTCTGGGGCATGCAGGGGGGAAGAGGTAGGGGCAAGGTGTGAGATGGACGGAGTGAGCGAGAGGGGCAAGAGGTTGTGCAGGGTTGCTAAAGGGGGGGGGGGGGGGGGTGGGGGGGGGGAGGGGGTGCGGAGGGGGGGGGGGGAGAAGGAAGGAGAGGTGAGAGGGAAAACCGTGCGCTGTGTAGATCATGATAAAGCGGTGTGCACGCCTTCACCATCCCTGTCCAGCAGCATCCCTCTCTCCCACCTCCACCCCTTTCTTTTTCTCTTCTTTTCTTTCTACCTTCTTTTTTCGTTCCTTCTTTCTTTCTTTCTTACCTTTTTTTTTTTTCCAAACGCATACACACTGAGAGACAGTTCAGATCAAACCTCATTGTCGTCTATAAATGGAGTGATTGATTATTCCTCTGTCTGATAGCTACTTCCTGGCTTCATCTTGTTGTTGTTGTTGTTGTTGTCGTACCATGGCTAAAAGACTCCAGGGATCATCCAAACAGCCGAAGTACTTGAACACTATGGTATAAATGCATCAGCTAGGGATGAGAACATTACGTGTGTGACCGTTTTTGATTACCCGCCACATGGGCAGCCACACTCCGACTACAGGGGATTTTAGAGACTGATAATGTTATGCTAGGAGCTTGTCACAACTGAAGACAATCCCCGCATAACTATGCTGATTTCAATTCACTTTGCTTTTATCATGTTTTTTTTTTTTTAGAGAGTGAGAGAGAGGGAGATGTGTGTGTGGTGTGTGTGTGTGTGTGTGTGTGTGTGTGTGTGTGTGTGTGTGTGTAAAAATCAAAATGATCAGTCAATTGAATATGTTTTTCGACATTTGTCAATTTAATAACACATGCGCAACATTTAACACAACATGAATAGCATGCTTCAAGGACAGCCAGACACAATATATGCCAAATCAGAGAAAGACTTCAGATTCAATTTTATCATAACTAGCAGGTTAGAGTAAAGCAACAACATCCTGCAGTTTATCCAGTGTCCAGATTACAGTGCAAACAATATTATCCAAGAACGATAGAAAACACATGCTTCAAGTAGATTATCTACCACAAATCATTCTTATTTTCCTGTATCATACAGTAAACAATTCTGGCTTTGTGGAACAATGTCCGCCATTTCAAACTTGGGATATCTTTAACGCAATTTTCATTCCATGTAATACATTATAACCCCCCTCCCTCCCCGCACTCTCACTGGTACTCCCCTGTGGCATCTGGCAGGGCTGACGGACTGATTTATATGGCGGATTCATTGTTGTTAAAGACACCTGTATCTAAAGCGTGAAATAAAAAGGAAGACAGAGAAAGCTATGACGTGTGTGACAAATCAGTTGGCTTGGTGAGAATGTGTCATGTGTTTGACGCTCACAGCTGTCGCCAAAACAGACACTTGACAAGAGGAGGATACCGAGTCGATAGGACTTGGGTGTGTGAGGCGCTCTGTTTCAGTGCTGTGGCGTTTAGGCCGTGTCATGCTATAAACTAATCTGAAGGTTATCGGATCATTGGTAGGCAGACACACACTGCCTGCCACATTCGAAAGATTCGTAGGAGCTGACACATTTTTAACATTGTTTTGATTTTACTTTTGTTTCTACTTGATCTGAAAGCACGGTGGGGGAGGGGAAGCAGTTTGAATTTCTGTTTTTTTTTTAATCACTTATCTAAATTCTCATGTCACTGGTTATGCTTTTTATCACTAATCTAAATTCTCATGTCACTGGTTATGTTTTTTATCACTTATCTAAATTCTCATGTCACTGGTTATGTTTTTTATCACTTATCTAAATTTTCATGTCACTGGTTAGGATGAAAAGAAATCTTTAAAAAGACAGACATAGACATCTATTTCAAAAGAAATAGCTACAAGCACTCTAAAAACGTTAATACAGCTAACAGCTAAAAGGGATTTTTTGTGTCGCTCTCTCTCCTCACTCTCTCTCTTCTCTCTCTCTCTCTCTCTCTCTCTCTCTCTCTAACTCCCCCACTCCACTCCACCACCCCCTCGGTGCCCAGCCCCAGTCCCAGCCTCCCTCCATCTTTTTCTCTCCTGTCTCTCCGTCACTGTCTCTCTGACGCTGATTGAAAGCGAACAGGCAGCAAACCACTGTCCAAGACGAAGAGAAAACAGTTATGGAAGAGCAGATTCCCTGCTGTCCCCCCATTTGTCTTCCTCCCGACCCGCTTCTGGGGCATGCAGGGGGAAGGGGGGGGGGGGGGGGGAGCAAGGTGTGAGATGGACGGAGTGAGCGAGAGGGGCAAGAGGTTTTGCAGGGTTGCTAAGGTGGGGGAGGGGAGGGGAGGAGAGGTGAGAGGGAACAACAGAGGCTGTGTAGATCATGATGGAGTGATGTGCACGCTCCCACCTCCCCTGTCCCGCTGCATGCCTCTTCCACACATCCTCCAATTCTTTTTTCTTTCATTTCTTTCTTTCTTCCTTCCTTCCTTCCTTTCTTTCTTTCTTTCTTTCCTTTTTGTCTTCTTTCTTTCTTTCTTTTTTTTTCTTTCTGTCTTTCCTTTTAATCTTCTTTCTTTCTTTCTTTTCTTTTCTTTCTTTCTGTCTTTCCTTCTCTCTTTCTTTCTCCCCCCCCCCCCCCCCCCCCTCTTCTTCCAAACACAGACAGGCTGGTAGACAATTCAGACCAAACTGCAGTGTCGTAACGGACTGATTAATTCTTCTTCCATCATCTGATAGCTGTTTCTTTGCTTCATCTGATAAAAATTAAATTTATGTTGCTTTTATCGTTTTGTGAGTGAGAGAGAGAGAGAGAGAGAGAGAGAGAGAGAGGTGTTTGTGTGTGTGTGCGTGTGTGTGTGTGTGTGTGTGTATGTGTGTGTGGTGTGTGTGTGTGTGTGTGTGTGTGTGTGTGTGTGTGTGTGTGTGTGTGTGTTTTTGTGTGTGTGTTGTGCGCGCGTGTGTGTGTGTGTGTGTGTGTGTGTGTGTGTGTGTGTGTGTGTGTGTGTGTGTGTGTGTGTAACAGAAGAAATCAAAGTGATCAGTGAATTCAATGTTGTACGATACTTGACACGTTAAGAACACATATATGATCTGTAAAACAACATAAATATCATACGTCAAAGACAACCACACACAGCATACCCCAAATCAGAAAAAGACCAGACTCAATGTTACCTTAACTAGCAGGTTAGAGCAAAGCAACCCATCCTGCTGTTTACCTTATTCAGATTACACTGCAAACAATATTAATCAAGAACGATATACAACGCGTTGGTTAGGTAGATTGTCCACAGGAAATCATTTTTATGTTGCATTTTCCTGTATCATTCAGCATGCCATCCGGTCTGGATGACACGGATGTCTGCTATTTCAATTTTGGATTTAAAAAAAAAAAGTAGATATAATCCAAGTAATATGTCAAACCACCCCCACCCCCACGTCCCACTGGCAGGTGGTATGGCTGACAGACTGATTTATATGGCGGATTTATTGTTATGCAGGTGTCTAAATGAAAAATAAAGTGAAGACAGAGAAAGCTATGACATGTGTGACATATCAGTTTGTCTGGTGGGAATGTGTCATGGTGTTTGACGCTCACAGCTGTCGCCAAACAGACACTTGACAAGAGGAGGATACCGAGTTGATTGGACTTGGGTGTGTGAGGCGCTCTGTTTCAGTGCTGTGGCGTTTAGGCCGTGTCATGCTGTAAACTAATCTGAAGGTTATCGGATCACTGGTAGGCAGGCACACACTGCCTGCCACATTGGAAAGATTGGTACAAGATGACACATTTCTAACATTGTTTCGTTTTTACGTTCTTCCTTCTTGATCTGAAAACATTGGGTAGAAACAAAGTCTGAATATATGCTTTTATATTGGTTTTTCAAATGTTGTGGTAGCTATTTATACTTGGAAAAGTCTTTAAAAAAAGAAGAATTAGACATATATTGAAAAAAATCCCATACGTTTCACTACTCTGAAAACGTCAAACAGCCAAAAGTTTTCTTTAACCCTCTCTCTCTCTCTCTCTCTCTCTCTCTCTCTCTCTCCTCTCTCTCCTCTCTCTCTCTCTCTCTCTCTCCCCTCTCTCTCTCTCTCTCTCTCTCTTCTCTCTCTCTTCATGTAATATATTTCCCACCTTTACGGTAGCGTCTGAGAAGAGTAAGAAGGGAAAAGCGATGTCAACTTTGTGTCGTTGGCATATCTTTTTAAGGTGTGGGTGGGATGTTTGAGGTGAGGGTGGGGGATAGTTGAGGGGGAGTAACTTTCTGCTTTTCTCTGAATTACAAGCACACACACACACA
This sequence comes from Conus ventricosus, assembly GCA_018398815.1. Classification (NCBI taxonomy): domain Eukaryota; kingdom Metazoa; phylum Mollusca; class Gastropoda; order Neogastropoda; family Conidae; genus Conus; species Conus ventricosus. The sequence continues at coordinate 39,062,883 of CM031609.1, read as the reverse complement.
CACACAAAAGTTGCTTAGGTGACGGTGCACTCTTTGTGATTTAAAACACATTTGATCAATATTGAAGCTAGCTAACCAGCTAGCTGGGTGAATGAAATGGTGGGTGGATAAATGGATGGATGGACCGACGGACGGACGGACGGACGGACAACAACGACTTTAGTGGATTGCAAAAGATACACATCTATTGGACAATGCCTTCTGTGGCTGTCCTATGTGAATGCACCTGCGTCTTCCAACACAGCGTTTAACTGCAGCCATGTCTGCAGGAAAGCCACCTCAGTTCAAGCTCATTCTTTAATATGTAACGTTAGTAATAGGAGTAACGATAATCAGTGTGTTGGTCGTTTTTTCCCCTTATGAACACAATGACTCGAGTCAAACTCATGCTGCAAATATTTGTACGGCATAACTGACCCATCAGTTTGCCAGAGATACCATCTTGTGTGGTCATAAAAGGGAAATGATTCTGCAACGTCAATGAATATGAATAAATGAAAAGCTGTTCAGTTAATGAAATGAATGATGCTTTATTTTTTTGGTCATAAAGGCGGTTACTTGATTGTAATGGATATATCCTGTACCCTTGTTCCTTCTGCAAATTGTATTCTGGCGTGATACGCGTTTAGTGGATATATCCTGTACCCTTGTTCCTTCTGTATATTGTACTTTGGCGTGATACGCGTTTAGTGGATATATCCTGTACCCTTGTTCCTTCTGTATATTGTACTTTGGCGTGATACGCGTTTAGTGGCTATATCCTGTACCCTTGTTCCTTCTGTATATTGTACTCTGGCGTGATACGCGTTTAGTGGCTATATCCTGTACCCTTGTTCCTTCTGTATATTGTACTCTGGCGTGATACGCGTTTAGTGGCTATATCCTGTACCCTTGTTCCTTCTGTATATTGTACTCTGGCGTGATACGCGTTTAGTGGCTATATCCTGTACCCTTGTTCCTTCTGTATATTGTACTCTGGCGTGATACGCGTTTAGTGGCTATATCCTGTACCCTTGTTCCTTCTGTATATTGTACTCTGGCGTGATACGCGTTTAGTGGCTACATCCTGTACCCTTGTTCCTTCTGTATATTGTACTCTGGCGTGATACGCGTTTAGTGGCTATATCCTGTACCCTTGTTCCTTCTGTATATTGTACTTTGGCGTGATACGCGTTTAGTGGCTATATCCTGTACCCTTGTTCCTTCTGTATATTGTACTCTGGCGTGATACGCGTTTAGTGGCTATATCCTGTACCCTTGTTCCTTCTGTATATTGTACTCTGGCGTGATACGCGTTTAGTGGCTATATCCTGTACCCTTGTTCCTTCTGCATATTGTACTCTGGCGTGATACGCGTTTAGTGGCTATATCCTGTACCCTTGTTCCTTCTGTATATTGTACTCTGGCGTGATACGCGTTTAGTGGCTATATCCTGCACCCTTGTTCCTTCTGCATATTGTACTCTGGCGTGATACGCGTTATGCAGGCAATTGCCAGTGCTGTCTGTGCCTGCCACCCCTTCCCTCCCTCCCTCCCACTCCTCACTCACCTTTTCTTCCCACCACCACCACTCTCCAGTTTCAACCTCGTCACACCCCCTCCCATTTCCCAACCATCGTCTACCGCCTCTGGGAGATAGATGTGGTGCCATGCTCCGCCAATAAAGATAGACTACTTGGATTTCTTTTCTCTTTTTTTGTTTTTTTGTTATTTTTTTCTTTTTCTTTTAAACTACGATTCGCCTTTCGTCTCAGGCCAGATCGTAACGAGGCTCGTAAATCGTGCCAGCCGGCCGATCGAGAGAAGAAGAGAGACCTTCTGGGCTAGCGTGCTATGCATGTCAGGTGTCAGTCAGTCTGTCTCACAATGCAGGAGCAATCGGTGAAGGCGGCTCGTTTTTACTGATGGATGAGAGAACTGATCAGATGTGTAGATGGGTGCTGTGACACTCCCCTCTCTCTCCTCTCTCTCTCTCCTCTCTCTCTCTCTCTCTCCTCTCTCTCTCTCTCTCTCTCTCTCTCTCTCTCTCTCTCTCTCTCTCTCTCTCTGTGCGCGTGCGTGTGTGTGTCTGTCTGTCTGTCTGTCAGTGTTTCTGCAAAATAATAAAGTTGACCAGACTATGGCTTTGTTCCCAGCTTTGTTTGATTTGCGGGGTCGTTAGATTGTACATTCATTGTCCTTGGAACTGCATTGTGTATGGAGAGACCGCTGATGTAGGTCTCATGGAACTGTCGAGGGCCATGTGTGGGGATGATAGTGGGCTAATCACAATGTATGCCTGTCTTGGGAAGGTCACAGGAAGGGGGAGAAGGGGAGGGGAGAACTCGTGGTTGTGGAATTATGTCTCAGTTATCAAATTAATGTCACAGGAATGCGAAAAGGAAACGCCTATCAGATGGTGTACAGAGCTGCGAGAATACTTCACTGTCTCTCAGTTGTATATAACGAACGGATTTCATGACGATATGTCATGTGGAATTTTGATGTACGTCTTCTCTCTCTCTCTCTCTCTCTCTCTCTCTCTCTCTCTCTCTCTCCTCTCTCTCTCTCTCTCTCTCTTCTCTCTCTCTCTCTCTCTCTCTCTCTCTCTCTCTCTCTCTCTCTCTCTCTCTCTCTCTCTCTCTCTCCCATATAATGTCTGTCTATCAATCTCTGTGTTGTGTGTGTGTGTGTGTGTGTGTGTGTGTGTGTGTGTGTGTGTGTGTTCCTTTGTGCTTGACTCTGCGCTCATGGTGACTGTCAGTCACAAATGAATAATCTCAATAAATAGTTGCCTATTGGCATGTTTTTGTGCATTATTCCGTGGGATGTTTTGGAGTATGTGTATGTATATAGGTATTATGATACTGAACGTATGAGTATTAGAAGAAGACAAGAGCCAGCACAAAGTTCTTCCTCATTATGACTTCACCGATATTTCTTCATAAAGTGACGGGAGGGAGGAAGAAGCAGGGGGAGGGGTATAGGGCTGGTGTGTGAGGAGGAATAATAGGTCGTTAGAGTGTAAATAATAAACCCTTAATGATGGCCCACGGGGACGTTCGAATTCCGTCGCGTAAACAGAACCATGTGTTACACACCAGCCTAGTGTCGCCTTTCGTCTTATGGAGGAGAGTCGTCAGTAGAATCGGCCAGGTTGTGCTAGTCCGTCCGTGGAATCTAGACAGAGACACCTCATTTGAATAGACTGTGTGTGGGAGTAAGTTAAAAGGAGGTGGAGGGGGCATGTAAAATGGGGTGAGGGCTATGTGGGCGTGTAAGGAAGAGCAAAGGAGGTTGCTCAGATTGGAGATTCATGTTTTCACTGTCACATACATTGGGAGATGTGGTGTGTGTGTGTGTGTGTGTGTGTGTGTGTGTGTGTGTGTGTGTGTGTGTGTGTGTGTGTGCGCGTGCGTGTGTGTGTATGTGTGTGTGTTGGAGGTGGAGGGGGATTGACTTGATCAGAGTGTAAATTTCACTCATGACCAGCCTGGCATGTAGCGGAGTTGAGGGAGGTGGGGGGGGGGGGGGGGGGGGGAGGAGGAGAAGCAGTGGTGGTAAAGGTATGGGGACGAAAGTGGCAAGGGGTGGTGGGTGCAGATTTATGTCTTTCAGTATCACATGTCTCTGAGTCAGATGTAGATTGTAGATTTATGTGTTTGCAGTGTCCACACCGTCGTGTGAATATGTGTGTGTGTGTGTGTGTGTGTGTGTGTGTGTGTGTGTGGCGTGCGTGCGTGCGTGCGTGCGTGCGTGCGTGCGTGCGTGCGTGCGTGCTTTCATGGTGATATGTTATGGTAGTCCTTCTTTAACGACTATTTTGGAAGGCAGGATTAAAAACGATTCAAATTTACGAACTCCGTTTTCCCCACGTAGTAAAACCTTTCTCTCTGTCTGTCTATCTGTCTGTCTGTCTCTCTCTCCCCCCCCCCCCCTCTCTCTCCTCTCTCTCTCTCTCTCTCTCTCTCTCTCCTCTCTCTCTCTCATCCTCTCTCTCTCTCTCTCTCTCTCTCTCTCTCTCTCTCTCTCTCTCTCTCTCTCCTCCTTCCTCCCCTTCCCTCCTCACCTCTTCATTCTGTTTCTCTCTCTTCTACACTACGGTCTCCGACTAATTTTAAGCGAGAGAGCAGTGAACCCATAGGAGGGGAATGAGATGGAGACCAAAAAGACACTGAATAACTGTATAGAGCGGCAGAGCGTCCTCTCTTCTACAGTCTGTGTCTGCTCTCCCTGTCCATTAGAACAGGAGAAGCACACAGACAGACGGACAGACAGACAGAGCAGTGCTGATGTCTCTGTCCGCGCTTCCTGTCTGTCAGAATCGGATGGTGATACAGAGAGACAGAGCAGCGACTGGTATCTTTGTCCACGCTTTCCGTCCGTCAGAATGGGTAGAAGGATATAGACGGACAGGCAGACAGACAAGACAGACAAGACAGAGCAGCCGCCGGTGTCTCTGTCCATGCTCCCTGTGTGTCAGGATGGGATGAGGGTGATAGAGAGGTGGAACAGCGACTGGTATTTCTGTCCCATCTTCCATCAGAATGGGATGAGGGATATAGACAGACAGATAGACAGACAGAGCAGATACTGACATATCTCTGTCCATGCTCCCCATGTGTTATCAAAATGGGATGGGGGATATAGACAGACGGACAGAGCAGCAACTGGTAATTCTGTCGGCGTTGGCTATTTGTCAGAATGTCACGAGGGATAAGGCAGACAGACAGAGCAGCCGTCGGTATTTTCGTCTGCGCCCCCTGTCTGTCAGAATAGGATGAGGGAGACAAAGAGAGAGACAAAGCAGCTATTTGCAGATCTCTGTCCACGCTCCCTGTGTGTTATCGGAATGGGATGAAGAACACAAAGAGAGAGACAAAGCAGTTATTTACAGATCTCTGTCCACGCTCCCTGTGTGTTATCGGAATGGGATGAAGAACACAAAGAGAGAGACAAAGCAGCTATTTGCATATCTCTGTCCACGCTCCCTGTGTACTATCGGAATGGGATGAAGAACACAAAGAGAGAGACAAAGCAGCTATTTGCATATCTCTGTCCACGCTCCCTGTGTGTTATCGGAATGGGATGAGGGAGACAAAGAGAGAGACAAAGCAGCTATTTGCATATCTCTGTCCACGCTCCCTGTGTGCTATCGGAATGGGATGAGGGATACAGAGGGACAAAGCAGCTATTTGCATATCTCTGTCCACGCTCCCTGTGTGTTATCGGAATGGGATGAAGAACACAAACAGAGAGACAAAGCAGCTATTTGCATATCTCTGTCCACGCTCCCTGTGTGTTATCGGAATGGGATGAGGGAGACAAAGAGAGAGACAAAGCAGCTATTTGCATATCTCTGTCCACGCTCCCTGTGTGTTATCGGAATGGGATGAGGGAGACAAAGAGAGAGACAAAGCAGCTATTTGCATATCTCTGTCCACGCTTCCTGTGTACTATCGGAATGGATGAAGAACACAAAGAGAGAGACAAAACAACTCGTGGCATATCTCTGTCTGCGCTCCCTGTGTGTTATCGGAATGGGATGAAGAACACAAAGAGAGAGACAAAACAACTCGTGGCATATCGCTGCCCACGCTCCCTGTGCGTCAAAATGGGATGAAGGAGACAGACGAAAAGCTGCTTTTATGGGCGTTCATTATCATTCAGAGTTCAAGATAGCAGTGTGTGCGTGCGTGCATGTGTGTGCGTGTGCGTGCGCACGCGTGTGTGTGTGTGTGTGTGTTTGTGTGTGCGTGTGCGTGTGTGTGTGTGTATGCATGCATGCGTGAGTGCGTGCGTGCGTGTGTGTGTGTGTGTGCGTGCGTGCGTGTCTGTGTGTCTATGTGTGTGTGTGTCTATGTGTGTGCGTGCGTGTGTGTCTGTGTGTCTATGTGTGTGTGTGTGTGTGTGTGGTGTGTGTGTGTGTGTGTGTGTGTGTGTGTGATAATTACTATCTTTTCATCGTAGAAACAATAATCGTGTCTTTTTGAAGCCGGCCTGTTCCCATAAGCTTTTCTCCCACCACTGTCCTCGCTCTTTCCCCAGGAGACAGCCACGACAGACAGCCAGCCAGCCACGACAGACAGACAGACACAGACAGACAGACAGACAGTTGAGGGCAGGGCACATCAGTCCATGATGGATCCGTGTCTCACTGTCTCGCTCCATCCGGTCTGGTAGCTGCCATGGCTCGCAGTCTGATCGGGTCTGCCGGTATGGTGATGTGTTTGCGGCAAAAGGAGGGAATTTTCTTTCGTGGTGTTGAAATGCATTGTGCGACTTTATCGTCACATTAGGTTTTTGTACGTTAAATTCAGTCTGTTCTCCGTGGGAACAGCTGTCGCCGTAGTACAGCGCCACTTTAATTTTTTTCTCTCTTGTTTGCACACACACACACACACACACACACACACACACACACACACACACACACACACACACTCACACGCACACGCACGCACGCACGCGCGCGCGCGCGCACACACATATATAGACACACACACACGCACGCACGCACGCACGCACGCACGCACGCACGCACGCACGCACGCACACACACACACACACACACACACACACACACACACACACACACACACACACACACACACACACCTAGCATTCAGACCACTACTATTTAAGGTCTGGTGGAGAGGTAGAGAGGGGAAACGAGTCCTGTGGTAGATTGGAACCACGGACCCGAAATTCTCTTGCTTTCTTGGCGACCGTGTTTTTCCACATGGCATCCTCCCTATTAACATGTTTGACCAAGCATCGCAAAATGTGTGTGTGTGTGTGTGTGTGTGTGTGTGTGTGTGTGTGTGTGTGTGTGTGTGTGTGTGTGTTGGTAATTTTAATTGTGGTGGTTAACGTTGATGTCGTGCCAAAATGAAACCCCGCACAGAAAGGGGGAAAAATCACTAAAATCTTTCAACAGCGATGAAAACGGATCTTGAAATAAAGGAGTAAGTCAAGACCTGCCTCATGACATACACCGAGCAACACTTTAACCAAGTCACGAGACTAAAAGCGAGGTGCAAAGTTCATACAGTAAAACGCTCAAAGAAAATTTTCGAAAGTTTTAGATGGCTAGGTTGTCACTAATTATGCGGGAGATTTTTTTACTTTTCTGTGATTTGTGAATGAAAGTGCCATACCATGAGTAGTCTGACAATTATTTACAGCCGACTTGTCTTCTTGCGCTTTGTGTAGATTTACTGACTGCGCAGAAACCCATATTATTTTGTGCAACTACGAGCAAACCGTATTTGGGGTGAAAATCGAACGATAAATCTTCCATGTTTTTACAGTCCTTCCACTTTCAGTTTCCTGTGTTTCATATTCTTGCCCAGTGAAAGCTGACTTCGATCGTGCACATTTTTATCCAATGAAAACTGGCTTAGCTGGTATTTTTCTTCTTTCTTGGTATCTACGTTCATGAAAGAGAAGCGGCTGAGCTGTAACTTTGTAAATGAGATCAAGAATCACGTTACAGTAATCTAACTCTGTGAGTGGTCTGTCATCATGATGCCTATCTTTTCTATCAATTATTCTGTCGGCAACAAACAAACAAAAAAGTTTTCTGTTTCTGTCATGGTTAAAAAGCCCACACCAAACGATGAACAAATACATCGATCGGTTTTCAGCGCTCTCAGCGGATTGACCAGTCGCGCATCATAATCGATTGATTGTACCAGAATATCGATCTGTTGTGGGGGCCTACCGATTATCCGATGATGGCAAAAGAACCTGCAGACAATCCCCAAGCCTCTGGGACGTGACTTGCTGCCCTTTGTACTAGAGAAAATAGGGAGTCATGGGGGGTAAATTATAAGAAGATCCTGATAATGCTTTCTGGAAATGACGGTTTTTACCAAATAGCTATCCGCGACATATTCCTGAGAAAGTCTCTCCTCGATTTTGTGTTCGGTAGTGGCTGTTCGCTCTTGAATGATTGTTCGACAAAACAAAGGTAGGAGAGCCCACTTTAGTTTTAGAATATAATAATCCGCATGTCAGTACACTAGATAATGCCCATGATCTCTGAGTATACAGTCTGTTCTTATTGGCTTGTAACATTAACTCTAAAGTGATATTGCGGTGGCAGACAACGTATTGCTCTACATGTAGAATGGGACAACCATGCATGTTTTTTGGGTTTTTTTTTTTTCCTTTCATTGTTGTATTCTTAACGGCATCAAGTTTTACATTAGCTGATTTTTAAGCCATTTTGTTTTACGTACACTTGCGTGTTTGGGCAAAAGAAAACGAAGTCACATAGATCCAATTGTTCCTTCAGGGCTTGGCTTTGTTCCCAGGCTTGCTGTTGCCTATCTACACAATAGAACAGAAACCCAATCGAGGAAACCAAAGTTTATTGAATGTGCAGTCAGTTTTATGCTGGGTGAGACTGGCCTGGTTGGAATGCACATGCCTAAATCAAAACTTTCAGAAACAGTGAAACAGATGTCTTGTTCTGCGAAACGTCCTTGAATTGACGTCATTCCTTCAACTGGAGCGCCGCCATGTTCAGGCTGTACGTGGATAGACGGCCTGTTGGACCCTGAGAGGTCCGATAAATGTATCCGGATTTTGTCGAGCCGCACAGCCAATCCGCGGTGTTCTGCTTACGGATAGTTCTTTTCTAACTCACCCGGATAGGAGTTAATCGTGAATAAAGCTTCTATCCGGTCTTCTTACATACCTCGCCACAACTGTTTGTCTGTGAACTTGAAGGATGGTTTAGACTGTTGTAGCTGTTTATGACGACGAGCATTGTTGTGCAGTTTTCATCGGCGTTTTCACGTGTACAGTTTTATCTTATTTCGAAAGCCTTGGGGTGACCTCTGTTGTTGGCGGAGCTGTAAAACACTTTGATTTGATTAGGGAGTCTGTGCTTCACGTGCCCATGTAAATCTTTCAGAAGAGGCTATCTCGTTACGTTCCCACTAGACAAAAGAGTGTGGGTTGAAGTCTTCCTAAACAGATGGAATCTTTTGATTGATGCAGTGGCCTCGACTTCTCGGCACTCTCACTCCTGTTTTGATAGTTACAGTGTTCAATGTTATGGCCCAGCGGTTTTGATAGTTACAGTGTTCGATGTTATGGCCCAGGCGACTACACAGGGCAACATCAGGGCTGTCGAACCCATTCAAGAAAGAAGTCGGTCTCATCCCGAACAAATTAGACCCTGAAACAAGCTAACATGCTGGAAAAAGAAACAGCTAACCAAATCAGGTCATCATCACAGTAGCTCAGCTCTTAACGAAGATCCTTAGGGTCGGAAGACCAGGCCGTGTTGAGGCTCTTAACGAAGATCCTTAGGGTCGGGAAGATCAGGCCGTGTTGAGGCTCTTAACAAAGATCCTTAGGGTCGGGAAGACCAGGCCGTGTTGAGGCTCTTAACGAAGATCCTTAGGGTCGGGAAGACCAGGCCGTGTTGAGGCTCTTAACGAAGATCCTTAGGGTCGGGAAGACCAGGCCGTGTTGAGGCTCTTAACGAAGATCCTTAGGGTCGGGAAGACCAGGCCGTGTTGAGGCTCTTAACGAA
>CM031609.1:39043351-39048351 GCA_018398815.1 Conus ventricosus | reverse complement strand
TTTCCCTTAGCAGAGGGGAAAGAGAGCTAGGGGAAAGGAAAAGCAGGGCCCCGAGAGAGAGGGGAAAGGGGAGAGAGAGAGAGAGGAGAGAGGAGAAAAGAGAGAAAGGGGGGGGGGGGGGAAAAAAAAAAAGGCGAAACCTGTGTTTTAAAGATAATAATATTTTTTGACCTTTTTCATTAGCATCGAACCTTTATCATCTAACTTTTGACAGACAAAACAAAACCCCCTCCTGTGGGGGAAGCGACCGCAAAAAGGGCCCAACCCCCGGTTTGACCTTAAAGCCGCCAAGATCAGAGAGCGGGGGCCAAACCCCCTTTTGGGGACAGGAAAGACATCCTCCCAAGGGGGGGCATTTTGTTCCCCAGTTGGGAAATCACCTCTCGACATTTCCTGCGTGGAAAAAAAGGGGCCCAAAAAAACTGAAAGGCCCCCCCCCCCTCCCCCCCCGGCCCCCCCCCCCCCCCCTTTCCCCCCCCCCTTCCCCGTTGCTCTGGCTGGCAACCCGAGACGGTGAAACGGGCCAAAGAGAACAAAGGTAAAAGGGCCCCCCCGTTGCTCTGGGTGGCACAGAGACGGTGACGGGCCAAAGGAACAAAGGTGAAAAAATCCCCCCCGTTTCTCTGGGGTGCACAAAAGACGGTGTTTGGGGGCCCAAAGAAACAAAGGGGGAAAGGTCCCCCCGTGCTCTGGGTGGGACCCAAAGGGAACGGGCCCAAAGAGAAAAAAAAAAAGAAAAGGGCCCCCCGCTTGCTCCTTGGGGGGGCACAGAGACGGGATCGGCCAAAGGGGAACCAAAAAAGAAAAATTCCCTTTCCCTTTCCTTTTGGCGGGAAAAGAAAAAGGGGAACGGGCCAAAAGAGAACAAAAGGGGGAAAGGGGCGGCACCCGGAAGGGGGGGAAAAGGGGGGAAGCGGGGGTGGGGGAAATAATTTTTTTAAAATTTTGGGCGATGGTTTAATTTCTGTAAAGGGGGTTGCAAATTGGTGGGGCCCCGGTTTAAGGGGGTGGGGGCTTGGGGGAGTTTTTTGGTAAATTTTTTTTAATTTTTTTTAAGTAAAAAGGGGTTTAGTAAAAAAATAATCCCAAAAATGGGGTTTTGGATACTTGATTAAATATTTATTAGGTTTTTAAGGGGTTTGTTAAATTTTTCGAAAAAGAGGGTTTTTTTGGAGGTGTAAAAAAAAAAATTGGAAATTTTATAAGGGTGGGTTTTTTAAAGAAAATTAAATTTATTGGAAGGGGAAAAGGGTTAAAATTTTTGGGGGAGATGGTTTTGGGGGTGAAGTGGGATTGGGGGGTTTGGGGGTTTTTAAGAGAATTTTTTTTAATTTTAGGGGTTTTTTTGGGGGGGGTAGGAAGGTTTAAGTTAAAATTTTGGGTAGAAGTTTTTATTATTGGTGGAATTTTTTGGTGGGATTTAGTGGTTTAAAGAAAGGGTTTTTTAAATTAGTTTGGATTTTAAGAAATAGTTTTGGGTTTGAAAAGTGGGGTTTTAAAAAAGGGTAGAAAGAATAGGTAATTTGGGGTTTTTTGGAGAGAAATTGAGGGAAATAAAATTTTTATTGGGAGTTTAATTTTTGAAAGTTTAAAGGGGTTGGGGGTTTGATTGGGGGGGTTGGGGGGGTTTTTAAAAGGTTAAAATTAGTGGTTTAATGGGGAATTTTTAAATTGGGGTTTTGGGGAAATTTTTTGGTTTAAATTTTGTTTTGTAAAATTTTAAAAAAATTTAATTTAGGATTATTTAAAAGGGGTTTTTAAAAAAGGGTTTAAAGGGGAATTGTTGTTAGGGAAAATTTTTAGGGGGGGAAAAAATTAAGGGCCCTTTTTTCGCCCCCTCCCTCCAAAAAAGCCCCCCTACCCCCCCCCCCCACCCTGGCCCTTCCCTTCTGTACGGGGAAAAGTAAAAGCCACATTTTCTTTTTTCAACTTTAGTAAATTAAAAACTTAAAACATGCGGGGGGAGGGAAGTTGGCCCAAAACACACAAAAAAACATAAACGTAAAACCCGGCAGCTATTGGGCTTTCAGGCCAGAACCCCACTGAAAATTTTTGATGCATTGAAATTTTTTTTTTTTTTGGGGGGGGGGGGCGAAGGGGGGGGGGGGGGGGGGGGGGGAAGGGGGGGGGGGGGGGATTGGGGGGGGGGGGGGGGCGAAAAGGGGGGGGGGGGTTTTTGTAGAAAAACCTTTCAAGGGGCGAAACCCCAGCAAAAAGAACCTTGACCTTTTTGCCCCAAAAAAAAAGGGTCATTGGGCCCCTTTCTGTAAAAAAAAAATAAAAAAAAATTTTGGATTGGCACAGACTTTTTGATAAAGAATTGCCCAAAATTTTCCCCTTAAACAACCCCAAACAAGAGCAAAATAAAAAAGAAGGCAAACACACACCCCAAAAACATAAAAAAAAACACAAAAACACAAACACAAACAATTCCCCCCCCCCCCCCCCCCAAAAAAAAAACCCCCAAAAAAACCCAAAAAAAAAAACCAAACCCTAAATTAAAAAAAGATAAGGTATTGTTTTTAAAAATTTTAAAAGACGAAACGTATGTGTTTAAATTTTTACTTTAAAAAATTTAAAAAAGATTAAAAAAAAGAACCAAAAAAAAAAAATGTTTTGAAAAGAAATGAGGGAAGGGAAGGGGAAGAAAAAGGGGGGTTAAATTTAAAGAAGGAAAAAAAAAAGGAATTTTAGGGAAAAAAGTTTTGGGGTTTTTTGGATTTGAAAAAGTCTTAAGAAGTGTTGGAAATTTTTTTTTTAATTTATTTTGAATAAGGTAAAAAAGTGCCCCATGGAAAAGGGATAATTAGAAAGGGGAGAATTTAAATATGGTTTTTTGGGGGAAAAATTTTATTTTTTATTTTGATTTTGGTTTTTTTGGGGTTTTAAATTTAAAATAAAAAAAAAGGAAAAAAAATTTAAAAAATTTAAAGGGAAAAAAAATGGGGGGGGGGGGAGGAAAGAGGGAAGGGAATAAAAATTTTTGGGTTGAAAAAAAAAAAAAAAAAAAAAAAAAAAAAAAAATTTAAAATTATTTAAAATAAAATTTAAATTTATTTAATTTTATATATAATTTTTTTAATAAAAAAATAAGAGGGAAATTTTAAAGGGAAAAATGAAATTTGGGGGAAAAGGAAAATTAATTTAAAAAGATGGGGAAAAAAGGGAAAAATTTAATGGGGGGGGGGTGTTAATGTGAAGGTTTGGGTTTGGTTTATTTTTTTTTTAAAAAGGGGAGGTTTTTGATTTGGGAAGAAAGGGGGAAAAAAAGGGGTTGGGGAAAAGTTTTTTAAAAAAAAGTTTTTTTGAGTATTTTGGGAAAATTTAAAAGTGGGTTTTTTTTGTTTGGTTTAAAATTTGGGGATGGTAGGGGGGGGGGGGTGGGAGGGGGGGGGGAAAAATTTTAGGGGAAGGATTTTTTAAAATTTTAATTTTTAAATTTTGTTTAATTTTTTTAAAAAAATTTTAAAAAAGAAAAAAGTTTTGGGGAAGGGGGGAAAAAATAAATGGGGGAAAAAGAAAAAAAAAAAAGAGAAAAAAAAGGAAATGTGATAAATAATTTGGTTTTGGAAGGGAAGTATAAGTTTTTTTTTGGAAAGGGTTTGTTGGTGTGAAAGTGGAATTGTTTGATAGGGAAGGTTGGAAGGGAAATTGGAAAAGAAAGGGGATTAAAAAATTGGGAAAATTTTAATTTAAAAAATTTTTTTTAAGGGAAAAATTTTTAAAGGGGTTTGGGGTTTTGTTCCCCGGGGGGAAAAACCCTTTCCCGCCCTGGAAAAACGCGGAAACTCGGATTTAAATGCAGATCCCGAAAAAACCCCCAAAAAAACCCCCCACCACCACCACCACCACCACCACCCATTTTCCTTTTTTTTTCACAAAACCCAACCCCAATTTTTTTTCCCCCCCCCCCCCCCCCCCTCCCCCCCCCCCACCATCGCCCAAACCTTTTACTCCAGATCCTTCCTTTCCCCCCTTTTTTTTTTTCTCTTCTCCCCTTTTTTTTTTTTTTTTTTTTTTAAGGGTTTTAACCGAATAACCTTTCAAAATTTTTTTTTTTAAAAGAAGGGGGAGAGGGGGGGGGGAAAAGGGGGTTTTAAAATTTTGGGGGGTTGGGGGAATTGAACTGGGGGGAAAAGGGGGGATGGGTGGGGGTGGGGGTTGGGGTGAAGGGGGGGGTGGGGGGGTGGAAGGGTGGGAAAAACCCTCCCCCTTTTCAACTCGAGCTGCGAGGGCACCGCTATGTGCTTTACGAAAAAGGGGGAAAAATTAGGGGGCCCAAATCCACTTCCCACGTTTAATTTTCTTTCTTTTTTAAAAATCAAAAATTGGTTTTCTTCCCATTTGGGCTACCCCACGGGGCCAAACAAAAGGGGGGACACACCCTTTGGGCCCAACCCCTTCGTTCATTCCCTCCTTCCCTCTCTCGGGGTTTTGCCCCACTCTAATCTAAAACCATCGATTCTGCTTTGGGGGTAACTGGGGCACTGGTTTTCGGGCCCGGGGGGGGCCTTTCAGTAAGGCCCTATGGGAAAAAACGAAATGGAAAATAGTAAAACGAAAAGGGAAATAGAAACCCAAATGGGAGAAAACCCAAAAGGAATCCCCCTATGAATTATATTCCTCTTTTTCCTTTCTTTTTAGAAAGCTTGCTGGCCCATGGTAAACAAGGCTTTTTTAGATGACCCCTCGGGGCTTAAACTGCAGAACAAAAGCGCCCCTAACATAAAAACCCCACCACCACCACTAAACCCTTTTTTTCTCACCTCATCCCCCTTTCTCAAACCCCCTTTCCCCCCACCCCACGGGCCCCCCTTTTCCCCTTTTCACCCTCCCTTTCCCCATCTTCCGGGGTTTTTTTTTTTTACTTTTCTTTTTCTTTCTTTTTTTTTTGGGAAAGTTGATAAACGAAAACCTGACACAAAAAAAAGAAAACAAAGGGGGGGAAAAGAACAAGGAGGCAAATTTGATATTTGGCCCGGGGGGGTAATACACTGACA
>CM031609.1:39030851-39038351 GCA_018398815.1 Conus ventricosus | reverse complement strand
GAAATGACATTGTGTCGTACAAAATAGAGGGCAAAGGAAAAAAAAGTGTCGTCATTCTACGATTCAATACAAGTACCGAACGCCCCCTGCCACGCAAACTCAAGGCCACAGCATCGCGTATCGTCGTAAGTCCCCGTCGCAGCCTGAACAGGGATAGGCACAGAGCAGAGACCAACAGAAACAATCAAAAGCAAAAGGCAAGTCAATGTATGTTCTCCGTCCGGTTTATTTTTCCCGACACCACCTAGTTATTTTACAACGTAGACAGAACCGCGACAGTCCTGCTAAAATGTGATGAGATTTTGAAGAAAGATAAACACCTCCGTCTTCTGAAACCCACCCTGCAGAAGAAGCACGGCACGCGACAAGCGACAGCAATCGGCTTGGAGCAGAGTGACAGAGATTCTGTAACTGGGGCAAAAGCTGAAGTGTCGATGTTGGTTTTTGGGTCAGTGAAGCCAGGTGATGACCGTGTTGTGAATGCCGTGTTGTGGTTTGTGATCAGGACAGGCCTCCGGTGGGTGAACAACAGAACGACCCCCCAGAGAACGTGACTGTCAGTGACATGATGGAGTACCTACAGGAAATGATGAGAAACATGGACAGCGTTCATTAAATACTAACAGAGAAAATGTTGCAATTGACTTCCAGCAGCGATTCAGCTGTGGAGAAAGGAAATGTTGATGACTGTGGATGACCTTCTTGGTATTCACAATGACAATCCATCGGTATGCGATTTTTGTTAATGGCTTCCGTGATTTGGCTTCTTCATCGCGAGGTGTTTTCTGACATTGATTGTTCGTGTTTATTCTTTGACATCTTTTCCCGATCAGCCCACCCACCGTAACCCTCTGCATGAGAATGGGCTTTGTAAAGCTTACCTAAATTAAATCATCATTCATTCTCATTCATTCATTCTCTCTATCTGTATAAAATCGATCGAACACGTGCGCGCGTGCACATATAAGATACTTACACACGCACGCACACACACCACACACACCCACCACACAAAACACACACACACACACACACACACACACACACACGCATGCTAGCACGCACACACGTACTCTCTAATATTTGTCTAATATCACGAATATTGGATAGACGTTAAATGAAGGACACACAAAACGTACTCTCCTCTCTCTCTCTCTCTCTCTTCTCTCTCTCTTCTCTCTCTCTCTCTCTCTCTCTCTCTCTCCTCTTCTCACACACACACACACCCCACACACACACACACACACGCACGCACGCACGCACGCACGCACGCACACGCACACACACACACACACACACACGCACACTCACAAACACACACGCACACACATACTCATTTACACACCCGTGGGCACAGATGCATGCACAATATGCACATCACATACATACACTCCTATTTTGTTAACCTAAATCTGTTCATAAATTTCACAGATATTTTTGTAAACACTTTATTGCTCGTCAGTCCAAGGTAAGACGAATACCTCAAGTACCTTGAAATAACTCTGGAGCAAACTATCCCGGACAATTGAACCCAAATGTAGTTACCAAACAGTATAGGTTCGTAATGTCACCTAAAAGCACAGACAAATGATTATAACCTCTCAGACCCAAAAAGTTGAAGAAGCAGAACCCACATTCCCGTAAGCACGTGTGACACTGGAGCGACAAGAAGTCCCGGGCATTGGTTTAAATACATTTATTTCTACTTTGCAATCACATAGATTTACAATCAATGTGACAATTTGACAACAACAAGCTAATGCTATAATGTGTTCACATGTTTATAATTACACATGTGACTGGCAGGAGACATTCGGTTACTCTTCTAAACCAAAGACGCAAAATATACATACCCCACGTAACATATTTTTTGAATATATACATGCACACATTCATACATTACACATGCACATATACATAATTTTATGCAAACTTGTTTCAAAATCGAGGAAAATGTGAAAAGATAGTAGTTAAAAAAAGAGTAAACACTAAAAGACAGTGAATGCATGCGAATCAACCACTCACACAATATTAACCTTTATTATGAAGCGTTGAGAGAGAGAGAGAGAGAGAGAGAATTCCAGACACCCTTTTTTACTCGTCCCGTGCTACATGGGTTTAAACCCCACTATGGTGTAGAATGAGAAATCAGGGTGGGGTTGGGGGGGGGGGGGAGACGGACAGACATAGACGAAAGAGGACATACAGACAAACGTTAAAAGGAGAGAGGAAAAGAGAGAGAGAGAGAGAGAGAGGAGAAGGAAAAAATCATATATATAAAACAAGCCAAAAGAGGAATCTTGAAACTATCTACAAATTTGTTTCGAGGGGTGTTGCGCTGTCATCTCCCCGGGGGGTGAGCACTTTTTAAAAAATTGTTTTAGGCATTTTTAAATATACTGATCTTTTATATATTTTATTTTATATATATTCTATATCTATATATATATATATATATATGTGTGGTGTGTGTGTGTGTGTGTGTGTGTGTTCACCGAGCAGCGCAAATGACAAAGGAGGGAACACAGTACATAAACAGAAACGCTGACAATGGGACTCCTTGGAGGTCCGCCTCGGCCCAAACCGGCAATGAGTCCATTGTGCTTCCTCACTGCAGCCTTGCCCTACCCCTTTCCTCCCTGTTCCACCTTACCCCCTCCTGTTACAGCCTTAGTCTTCCCCTGTCCGGCGACCTCAAGTATATTAGCATCTCCTCTTTCTCTCCTCTCTCTTGTTCTCTGTTTTCGTCTGTCTGTCCCCCTCTCTCTCTCTGGCCTGTCTGCTCTCTCTCCTTCTCTCTCTCTTCCCCCTCTCTCTCTCTCTCCCCCCCCCCCACCCCCTCTCTCTCTTCTCTCTTCTCTCTCCTCTCTCCTCTCTTGGGTCTGTCTGTCTCTGTTCTCTCTTCTCTGTCTCTCTCTGCGTCTGTCTGTCTGTCTCTCTTTCTCTCTCTCCCTTTCCCCTCTCTCTCTCTCTCCTCTCTCTCTCCCTCCCTCCCCCCTCCTTCTCTCTCTCTGTCGTTGTCTCTGGCGTCCTCCTCTCCCCTCCTCTCCTCTCTCTCTCTCTCTTCCTCTTCTTCTTCTGCGTTGCGTCTCTCTCTTCTCTCCCTCCCCCCTTCTCTCTCTTCTCTCCCTCCATCCCCCTCCCCTCTCTCTCTCTCTCTCTCTCTCTCCTCTCCTTTTCTCTCTCTCTGCGTCTGTCTCCTCTCTCTCTCCTCTCTCGGTCTGTCGTCTCTCTCTCTTTCTCTATTCTTCTCTCTCTCTCTTCCTCCTCTCCTCTTCCCCCTCTCTCTCTCTCTCTCTCTCTCTCTCTCTGGTGTCTGTCTCTGTCTGGGGCGCTCTCTCCTCTCTTTTCCTCCCTTCTCTCTCTCTCTCTTCTCCCCCTTCTCTCTCTCCTTTTCTTCTTTCCTTTCTCTCTTCTCCTCCTCCACCCACAACCACAAAACACACACACAACAACAACACACACACACACACACACCCAACACACACACAGGGAACACGAATGAAAAAACCATTTACTGTTCAGATTAACATAGGTTGTATGGGCATTTTAAAAAAAGAAAAACCTTAGTAAATTAATGAGAAAAAGAATTTTAATACAAATAACTCAAATGACATAAAAAAATTCATAAAGAAAATATAACAGGGAAAAATTTAACATTTGTAAGTAACATAACTAAAAAAAAAATCAAAAATTGTTTAAAAATTTCCTCTCTCTCCCCTTTCGCTGTGTGTGTGTTTTGTTTTGTGTGTTTTGTGGTGTGTGTGTGTGTGTGTGTTTTGTGTGTGTGTGTGTTTTGTGTTGTGTGTGTGTGTGTGCGTGCGTGCGTGCGTGCGTGCGTGCGTGCGTGCGTGCGTGCGTGCGTGCGTGTGGTGTGTGTGTATGTGTGTGTGTGTGTGTGTGTTCACGTACGTTTTCCTTGAAATATTTCCCGGAGTGTCTTTCGCTTTGTGTCACAAAAGTAAGAAGTCTCCAACGCGCAGGCATTAGTGTCGAGGTCGCCGGGTATCATCAAATCATCAAGACTGCATGGAGACTGTGGCTGGACGGACTCAGTGGCGCCCCCGATTGGGGGTCTCTCACTCAAGCATTCACGTCGTCAGTAGGAGGATTAGGAGATGGCGAGGGCTGACTGCCCGAACCGGTATCTCATATAACATATAAAAGAGATACTGGGTTCTGGCAGTCGTGTCCTGCATATGTTGACAGGCAGCGCCCGAACACCACTGACACGACTCGCCCGCCCGCGCTGTGGTCTCTTGCTGTTGGGTTGGGCTCTGACGACTTTAACGTTGACTGCTCCCTGTGGGTTGCTGATGCTGGGGCTGCCACGGAACAGCCCAGGGTGTGGCTGTGGACGGGAAACCGGGATGACTGGCGTGGGGTGGGGGGCGGGGGGGGGGGGGGTGATACCACTGAAGTGCTACGGTGGATGAGACAGAAATGAACGATGGATCGGGGGGTGGTGGGGGGGGGGGGGGGGGGGGGGGGGGGGGCGTTTATATTATTGTCGTGTAGGTGCGCGCGCGCGTGTGTGCATATGATGTGTTTTGTGCTTGCGTGCGTGTGTTTTAGTGCGCGCGCGCTGTAAGATGTACAAGATTGAATTCGATAAGTAAATAAACCTATCCAGATTCTGCTAAAAGCTGTTTTTTTTTTTTCATCCTTGACGCCAGTGGGGAGTTCTTTGCAGCTTTGTCCTCCGCCAATGCCCTTTCCCACTCATCAGTCTTGGCCGCTTTCAGAAGGTCTGCGTCGCATTGTTCTTAGTGAAAGCAGTGTATTCCCATCATGAAACGTACGACATTTCTTCCTAACGAACTTCATGGCCCTCAGTGAACGGGGGCGCTGGTTTTCCCCAGTGGAGAGCCTTTAGTGCTTCTAAGGGCTGTCGTGATTGGCTGGGACAGAACAGCTCCCGACTCTGATTGGGCTGCTGAACGAACCCCTTTTGGAGCCTGACTGGTTTGCGAAGGAGTCATTTTGATGGGTGGAATAATAAGTGGTTCAATGGAAAAGCAGCAACCTGCTCTCATATTAGGTGTGCCAGGTGTGCTCATTACAGCGCATAGAATTCGCCTTCAGGCGTTCTGAGTTTGATTCCGGCTGGTGCCAGTCCTGAAACTATCACATTTTCACTGCCCATCGTAAACTTGGCATTTGCTGGGGAGTAGGGGTGGTGTGAGAAATGTTGTTTCCCCCCCCCCCCCTCCCCCCCCCCCCCCCCCCCCCCCCCCCCCCCCCCCCCCCCCCCCCCCCCCCCCCCCCCCCCCCCCCCCCCCCCCCCCCCCCCCCCCCCCCCCCCCCCCCCCCCCCCCCCCCCCCCCCCCCCCCCCCCCCCCCCCCCCCCCCCCCCCCCCCCCCCCCCCCCCCCCCCCCCCCCCCCCCCCCCCCCCCCCCCCCCCCCCCCCCCCCCCCCTCTCCCTAGAATGGTTATCCCCGTCAGCCTTTTTCCGTTTGATGGATAGATTAGTTCAACTAACTCGCCTTGAATTAGTCAACTTTACTCGCTTGAATGGCAAATCTTCCCTGCTGATCTGGGGTCTCTGCTCCTCACTATTATATTCCTTTGCTCTGCACATTGATTCATGGTGCATTTCGTGCTTTCTCTGTTTGTTTGTATTAATTTTGTATTTAATTTCACTGATTTACCTTTTGATCTATTTCTTTATTTATCCTACCTTCACACTCAGTGTGTGGCGGGGGGGGGGGGGGGGGGGGGGGGGCGGATTCAATATCGGGTTCGTTTCGCTTGCTGTCCTGTGTGATCCCTATGATTGGCTGGGGCTGACACTTCATGGTTTGACTGGCCACCGAACGGTCCGAACTGCTGCTGCTTTGTTTCCTGCGAGTCCGGTCAAAGGTCACTGGGTCCGAATCAGACAGATGAATCTTCGACAACGTTTAATCTTTTACGTCGCTGTGAACGTTCATATATTATCACTAGCTTGGACATTGTTAATATACTAACTTTTGTGTTCTTCTCTTTCTCTTCTCTCTCTCTCTCTCTCTCTCTCTCTCTCTCTCTTCTCTGTGTCGTTCTTCTGTCTTCCCTCCCCCCCCCCCCCCTCTCTCTCTCTCTCTCTCTGGTAAAAAATTGCGTGCCATAAAGAACATTTCTGTGTGGATCTGTGAAAATCAAACATTTCCCACACACCTCCAGCCCTTTAAATAATTAACCTCATAACTGCTCATCTCCACATCCCACCTCGTTTTCTCTTTCTCGCCCCGCCCCCCCCCCACCCCCCCCCCCCCCCATCCCCACCTTTCCCCAACATCCCCGGTATCCCGCCCCTCCACTTGATCCTCCCACTCCACCCTTCCCCTTTTTTTCCTTGTTAATCTGGTTTGCTGTTCCACTTTATTTCTTTTGTCTCTCTATCTGTCTTCACCTCTCTCTCTCTCTCTCTCTCTCACTCTCTCTCTCGCTCTCTTTCGCTCTCTCTCTTTCTCTCTCTCTCTCTTCGCTCTCTCTCTTTCTCTTTCTCACTCTTTCTCTCGCTCACTCTCTGTCTCTCTCTCTCCTTCTCTCTCTCTCTCTCCCCTCTCTCCCTTCCTCCTCTCTTCTCTCTCTCTCTCTCTCTCTCTCTCTCTCTCTCTCGCTCGCTCGTTCTGCACATGTGTGTCCACGACACTTGTTTCGTACGTCAGGCGTCACTTTAGTGTGACAAATGTGTGAAACGTCAGGCCGACAAGTGCCGTCATTATTTATGATGATGATGATTTTTTTTTGTCATTATTTTGTGGAGAAAGGGTCAGAGGCCGAGTTCATGTGAGGCGTTTGTCTTGTTTGGGGGTTTGTCCTGGTTTGAGGTAAAGAAGAGAGAGAGAGAGGAGAGAGAGAGAGAGAGAGAGAGAGAGAGAGAGAGACTGATACACAGAGAGAGTGTGTGTGTGTGTTGCGTGCGGTGTGTGTGTCTGTATGTGTGTCTGTCTGTGTGTGTTGTTCGTACATGTGGGCGTGCGTGCGTACGTATCTGTGTGTGTGTGTGCGTGTGTGTGTGTGTGTGTGTGTGTTGTGTGTGTGTGTGTGTGTGTGTGCGCGCGCGTCTCTCTCTCTCTCTCTCCCCTCTCTCTCTCTCTTCTCTCTCTCTCCTCTCATCTCTCTCTCTCTCTCTCTCTCTCTCTCTCTCCCCTCTCTCTCTCTCTTCTGAGATTTAGTGCTGGTCGAGTTTATGGACAATATTAATGTCATTATTGCCAGCTCTGAAACATTGTTTATATAAATGTACCCCTTCATGAAGGGCAATGGCCTGTAAATGAATAAGCTTTCCGTGTTTCGTATTCTCTCTCTCTCTCTCTCTCTCTCTCTCTCTCCCCTCTCTCTCTCTCTCTCTCTCTCTCTCTCTCTCTCTCTCTTTGTCTGTGTGTCTGTTGTGTGTGTGGGTATATATATATATATATATATATATATATATATATATATATATATATATATATATATATATAGATCAGTAAATTTAAAATGCCTAAAATAATTTTTTGAGTGCTCAACCCCTT
>CM031609.1:38985851-39018351 GCA_018398815.1 Conus ventricosus | reverse complement strand
CGATTTGAAAACGATGACTACAGTTAAGTATTGCTGCTGCGGTCACTCCTGATGCTGCTGTTGTTATTGCTGCTGCTACTGGCCCAACTACTGCTATTGCTGCTGCTGCTGCTGCTACTACTACCTCTGCTGCAGCTGTTGGTACTGCTGCTTTTACGACAAGAATGGTTATCATGCTGTGACTACCACTTACAGTATGGCTACTGGTGGTGGCAGTTATATCATTGATAAAAAACAATATCAACTAAGGTAACTCATGTTCCGCACACAAAGCTGGAAATGAAAACTTGCATAAATTGTGCAAAATTCTTCAGATCTTGTAGAAAGCTGCATAGGCAAACACAACAGAAAAAGAAAGAAAGAAAGAGAAAGAAAGGAAGGAACGAAGGAAGGAAGAAAGAAGGAAGAAAAAAAAAATGTTTTGTTCATCCGTACAATTAATAATGAGCGGGGGGGGGGGGGGGGGGGGGGGGGGGGGGGGGGGGGGGGGGGGGGGGGGGGGGGGACGGGGGGGGGGGGTGGGGGGGGGGGGGGGGGGGAGGGGGGGGGGGGGGGGGGGGGGGGGGGGGGCATATTAAGGTTGTAAGAGGAAAAAAAAAAAAAAGAAACGAAAATAGGATCACATTCAGAAATATGAAAACGAGAGTCGAACCCTCGTTCCCAACTAGGTAGAGAGCACGTGCGTGTCCGTTGCCCAGATCACCGTCCTTTCAGCTCTGAGTGTATAGATAACTAAGCAAGGACAAGGTTCACTGCCCACATGTTGATTTTCAAAGTGTGTGTGTTGCAGCATACAAGAGGGAAAGTGTGATGGTGAACAGTTCAGAGCAAAATAAGCCCAGCTTTGTGTTTTTTGAATGAAAAGAAGAAAAGCGGTTCACATGGAGCTGGAACCAACAACCTCCGTGTCATCAGTATGAGGTCTACCTATCTAACGACTTTATTCTTTCTTTCTTTCTTTCTGCGTACGCAGGCTGATACTCCTGCGGACACTCCCTGTATAGCCAGGCAGTGGAGTTTTGTGTGTATGACCCTTTTTATCCCGCCATTAAGGCAGCCATACTCCATCTTCGGGAAGAAGTAACGACTTTATTAGAAAAGATGTTCTTTGATTGATTGGTTGATTGCTTGGTTTATCGATTGATTGATTGATTTTTTATTTATTTATTTGACTGAATAATCTTATTTATTTATCTGTCTATATGTTTATGTATTCATTTATTTATTGGTGTAGTGAGACTTGTTTAAATTCTTAAAAATTAAAAAAAAAAAAAAAAAAAAAAACGTTCAATACAAAACTGATATTTTCAAATCATGACAGATTAACATCATGATTTAATTTTTTTTAATTGAAATGGAAACAAACAAGTGGATAAAACAGTAGAACAATCACCATTGAAACAAAATGAAACAGAGGAAAACCCGGATTGCTGTCAGACAGTACAGCGAACTGTAGCTGTGCACCAACCAGTTTCAGGTATTACTCTCATCAGTTGTTCTCTTGAGCACATGCGTATTTTGAAGATACATAAATATGTATATGCCAGGGTAATATACGATTATTCTTCTTATAATTTATTTCCTATCCCCAGCTCACCAGCCTATCACTTGGACTTTAATTTTGTTCCAAATGAATGATTTATTTATATTTCTTCTTCTTCTTCTTCTTTTTCTTCTTCTCCCCCCCCCCCCCCTCCCTCTCTCTCTCTCTCTCTCTCTCTCTCTCTCTCTCTCTCTCTCTCTCTCTCTCTCTCTCTCTCTCTAACGTAGCAAAGCCAATCTCCCCAGAATTTTCTTTGCAAGTTTGTCAGTCATTATAAAGACAAAAATGTCTGTAGATTTTGATTTTCTTGTTTTGTTTTGTTCTGTTCTGTTTTTGTTAGTCTTCTATCATTCTCAAGGTCGACCAGTGCACAGACACAGATTTTGCAGTTCGTGGTATTCAGGTTTAAACGTGCAATTCACGAAAGGTTTTGCCGTTGAACGAGGGAGAGTTCGAATGAACTGCTGCGTTGTCGCCAGTCCTCCGGGGACCCAGACGGACTGCGACCTTGCGTGCTTTGTGACTAGCATCCCATCAGTCACGACACCAATCTCCCCCACCCCCATCCCCACCCCACCCCATCTCCTCCTTGCCTCTTCCCTCCTCTTTTCCCGACCTCAGCCTTTCCCTCCCATTACAGAAACAAAGGGGAGTCACCGTCGACGACAACACTCGCGCCGTTGCAGACAGACGACAGTCTCCTATTTCTCAAGCCACCTTCACTGGCGGTGGGACCTGCTACTCAGGGGTTCAAATGGTGCAGCCGCTGAATTATTTGCCAGGGGCTGCAGATTGAAGTTCTACAGGGGACACGAGCCGCAGCGCTTTGGCATGTGTGAACTGGACTGGTGCACCTTCCTCAGTGCATGATTATAATGATGATGAGCCAGCAAACTGGATGAAGTGGAAGTTTTAGGACTTGATTGATTTACAGGTCCTCGGTCAAACTCGCTCCCATCCAAATGTAGTTTTCTTCGTTTGTTTGTTTTAATTCTTTCCGTGAAAAAGTCGAAGAATTCTAAATTCTAAATTCAAGGAATGCCAGCTGGCTTTCCAGTTGCTAAAGATAAGTGACGAATACTAATTTTGACATTTTCAGGACTTTGGTAAAGAAAGCCGAGTAGTAAGCAGATGATGCTGGAACACACATGTACACAAACGCAAGCAAACATGCTAACGCGTACCCACACGCACGAGGTCCTTCCCCTGCCACCCCCACCCCCAACTTTTCCACGCAGAGAGAGAGAGAGAGAGAGGAGAGAGAGAGGGGAGAGAGAGAGAGAGAGAGAGAGAGAGAGAGAGAGAGGAGAGAGAGAGAGGAGAGAGAAACAGACAGACACACAGAGACAGAGAGAGAGAGATGGAACGGAAGACGATCTGATGGTTAATACTTAACAAATGTGTACAAAAATGAGGAGAAAGATATGTTAGAGACTGTCGTGGGGAGGAGGGCTGTGGGAAGTGGGAGAGGAAGAACTGTTGAGATGGGGAAGGAAGCAGGGGTGTGATCGTGGCGTGAATTGTAGCCATCAGTAATGCCTTTGCCCTCGCTCACCTCACACTTACGTCTCTGTTGTACTTCACTATCTGTTCTGACCTCTTGCTGGAGTGTAGAACTCTGCCTCGGCGACTTCGCCACCCGAAGAAGACCACATAGAATCGGCAAGACTGCACTAGGCATGCCACACTGAATTTAAGTTTTCGTTCGATTTGGACTAGAAGTCTTTTTTCCTTCGTGAAATATTCCAGATTTGTTGTTGTTGCTGGGTTGTTGTTGTTTTTTGCTTCGTTTTGTTTTGTTTTTGTTTTTCTTTATTTTGTTTTAAGTGTTGATTTTACGAAATAAAAAAATAAAAACGTGATGTTCTTCTAAACGGTCACTTTGGAGCCTAGTGTGCATGTGTGAGCGTGTGTGTGTGTGTGTGTGTGTGTGTGTGTGTGTGTGTGTGTGTGTGTGTGTGTGTGTGTGTGTGTGAGAAAGAGAGAAAGAGAGAGAGACCAACGTGTGTGACAAGAGAGTACCAAACGTGGAGACAGGGTGAGGTGTGACGATGCCACACAATAAACCTCGCCTGCCTTAGACCTGTTGTGGACCTCTTGACAGGTGCCATCACCTCCTTTTGCTGAGAGGGTGTCAGGTAAGGTGTTCTGTTTCACCTGTCGTCCCGGGCACTGTGACGGGGGTGGGGGATGGGGAGTGCACATAGATCTGTATGGAAAGTGTCTTCAGTACTGTCTCGGTTTTTATTGTTGTTGTTGTTATTGTTCCTGTTGTTTGGCTTTGGTGTTTCACTTATAGATATATGCTGCTTTACATATAGTTATGTTCGTTAAAAAAAATAAACGAGACCAATGGTATGTGTGTGTATAAATGCCAAATGAATAAACAAACAAACAAATTAAAAAAAAGATAGAAGGAAAATATTTTGTTAAAAAGGCTTATGGACAAATAGACACGGAGTACGTTCACAGCGAAGTTGCCAGTGACATCAACAACGACAAAGTCTGGGAAACGACAAGAAAGAACGTTCCATGATTGTCAAAAACAAAGACAGATGGGTGGGCAGAAAGACAGTAGACAACAGTAAAGCAGACAGACACAGTGGTTGAGAGACCGGAAAACTTGACATGTCACCGACACTCGATATAAAGCCCCTCCAGTGAAAAACGGCCTGCTGAATACGTTAAACTCTCTCTCTCTCTCTCTCTCTTCTCTCTCTCTCTCTCTCTCTCTCTCTCTCTCTCTCTCTCTGTTTCAACCCAGGGTTCAAACAGGTCTTAAAAAGTCTGGAAATTTAAAGTCCATTTTTCAGGCCCTGGAAAAGTCTGGAAAATCGCTCTATGGCCTGGAATAGCCTGTAAATTGAAGAATCAAGCACAATTGCTTGATATTATGCATGGCTGCTTTAATTTTCAGCATCACTTAGCGTTTATAATGCCAAAAAAAAATATTCCGTGCCCTCAAACGTGATGTTTTGTGATTGCTTACTTTAACTTTTGCCATCAAATTACTTCTACATTAAGGTCTTATCAACATCCGGGTCTTCTGGCCATTTCTGCTTATTTGTGTTTCAAGATGGGAAAGTGTTCCTTCAGTGCGCTTTGGCTTTATAGCATCACTTTAAGACATTGCATTATGAACAAAAAACGGTATGACTTTATCCTCTTGGTTGTTTTTTTTTTCTCTAACAGTTGTTCAACGAATTATGCTTTCTGCTGTCCAATGCATTGTGCTTTCTGCTTATTTCAGTATATTTTACAATAGATATTTGCTAAGACCAGCAACACCAAACATAATTGTCAATATTTTTTGGAAACATAGTTATCTGCGCACGCACGCACACACACACACACACACACACACACCACACACACACACACACACACACACACACACACACACACACCACCCTGCTGTCCAACATCCACTATCTCCTAGATTTCGTTTCTCCCCCTAACCCCACCCCCAACCCCTCGCCCTTGGCTTCCACTACATACCCCACCCCCATCCTGCGTGTGAGACACATACCTCCCCTGTGTCCCTGCCATCCCACATCCTCTATCTCCGAGTCTCCTCTCCCTCCCCACATCCAACCCCCATCCCCACCCCTCACTCCCTCCTTCCGTATTCAACACACACACACACACACACACACACAAAGAATTTAAAGAGTTCAGCTGACCGTTTTTCACGGGGAGGGGGGGGGGGGGGGGGGGGGGGGACTTAATATCGAGTGTCGGTGGCGTGTCAGGTTTTCCGGTCTCCCAAGCACTATTTCTGTCTGCTACTGTTGTCTACTGTCTTTCTGTCTTTCTGCCCACCCATCTGTCTTTGTTCTTGACAATCGTCGCACGTTTTTTTCTTGTAGTATTTATGGTTTCCCCAGATGTTGTTGTTGGTGTTGTTGTTGGTGTTGTTGTTGGTGTTGTTGCTGCCGGTGTGGACAGTGAAGGTGCTCACGGTGTCTATTTCTTCACCGGCTGTTTTCAAATATACTCATTTATTTATTTATCTATTTCGTTATTGATTTGTTATTTCTCTTTCTTTCTTTTTATTTTGTGTGTGTGTATGTGTTGCAGTTACAATAATGTTCAACGACATTTTTTTTTTTAATCTGGGAGAGAGAAACATTAAGAGGAAAGCCTGGCGCTTTCAGCACAGCTAAATTTTGTATACCGTTGTGTACTACCATAATTTACTACCATGTCACCAACTGCTTATGTTCCTTGTTTTCCATGACATTTTCTATTTTTGTTCGTTTTTTGTTTTTCGATGACCTGACCTGTTCATGATAAGACATAGGATTTTTTCCCCCTTTGTTAGTTTGACAAACATCTGTACAGGCTCTGTGGGGTGTGCTGGGCTCCAACGACTAAAACGTTAAACTTGGAAATGTTCTCTCGAACCGTCACAGCCCCGAGTTTGGTATGTGTGATGGGCGGAGCTGCAGCAGTCAAGACTGAAGTATTTCACTCACAGGGAAACGACTGACAGGTGGCGACACCTCATTAACTCTCACCCGGGGCATGTCAGATGTGGCAGTTGGTGTAACCCCGTCTGTCATCCTGGGCGCTCTAAATGGGTTGTAAACAGTCGCCTGGCGGGCGGAAGGTGTCCTCAGCGCTGTGTCTGTTGTGGGCTTTATGGCCAGGGGAGATACAACTCGTGTCTGTTGTGGGCTTTATGGCCAGGGGGGATACAACTCGTGTCTGTTCGGGGCTTTATGGCCAGGGGGATACAACTCGTGTCTGTTGTGGGCTTTATGGCCAGGGGGGATACAACTCGTGTCTGTTCGGGGCTTTATGGCCAGGGGGATACAACTCGTGTCTGTTCGGGACTTTATGGCCAGGGGGGATACAACTCGTGTCTGTTCGGGGCTTTATGCCCAGGGGGGATACAACTCGTGTCTGTCCGGGGCTTTATGGCCAGGGGGGATACAACTCGTGTCTGTTATGGGCTTTATGGCCAGGGGGGATGCAACTCGTGTCTGTTCGGGGCTTTATGGCCAGGGGGGATACAACTCGTGTCTGTTGGGGGCTTTATGGCCAGGGGGATACAACTCGTGTCTGTTCGGGGCTTTATGGCCAGGGGGGATACAACTCGTGTCTGTTCGGGGCTTTATGGCCAGGGGGATACAACTCGTGTCTGTTCGGGGCTTTATGGCCAGGGGGGATACAACTCGTGTCTGTTCGGGGCTTTATGGCCAGGGGGATACAACTCGTGTCTGTTCGGGGCTTTATGGCCAGGGGGGATACAACTCGTGTCTGTTGTGGGCTTTATGGCCAGGGGGGATACAACTCGTGTCTGTCCGGGCTTTATGGCCAGGGGATACAACTCGTGTCTGTTCGGGGCTTTATGGCCAGGGGGGATACAACTCGTGTCTGTTGTGGGCTTTATGGCCAGGGGGGATACAACTCGTGTCTGTTCGGGGCTTTATGGCCAGGGGGATACAACTCGTGTCTGTTCGGGGCTTTATGGCCAGGGGGATACAACTCGTGTCTGTTCGGGGCTTTATGCATATATGGCCAAGGGGGATACAACTCGTGTCTGTTCGGGGCTTTATGTCCAGGGGGATACAACTCGTGTCTGTTCGGGGCTTTATGGCCAGGGGGATACAACTCGTGTCTGTTCGGGGCTTTATGGCCAGGGGATACAACTCGTGTCTGTTCGGGGCTTTATGCATATATGGCCAAGGGGGATACAACTCGTGTCTGTTCGGGGCTTTATGGCCAGGGGGATACAACTCGTGTCTGTTCGGGGCTTTATGCATATATGGCCAAGGGGGATACAACTCGTGTCTGTTCGGGGCTTTATGGCCAGGGGGATACAACTCGTGTCTGTCCGGGGCTTTATGGCCAGGGGGGATGCAACTCGTGTCTGTTCGGGGCTTTATGGCCAGGGGGGATACAACTCGTGTCTGTCCGGGGCTTTATGGCCAGGGGGGATACAACTCGTGTCTGTTGGGGGCTTTATGGCCAGGGGGGATACAACTCGGTTAAAGTAGGGGTTTTACCCAGTTCTTTGAAAACACTGTGCTTACACAGTTTTCACGATTTTGAAGCCTGGTTTTTTTTTGTTTGTTTTTTAAACTTATTGTTTCAATGTTGATGAATTATCAAGATGGACATGTCTTATTAGTCCAAGGCATATCCGTCTTGATATTTGTTTGTTGTTGAAGCTAACAGAAGCGTTGTTGAAGCTAACAGAAGCGCTTCAAAGAAAGTCGTGATGCTTACCTATACATTAGCAAATTCTCTCTCTCTCTCTCTCTCTCCTCTCTCTCTCTCTCTCTCTCTCTCTCTCTCTCTCTCTCTCTCTCTTGTGTGTGTGTTGTGTTGTGTTGTGTTGTGTTCTTCAATTCAACATTCATTCACCCACATGTTCTTGATTTTTGCCCCATTGCACGCTCATGTCATGTATCTGCATCGCTTGTATTGATTCTTGTCTCTCACCGTGATGTGCATGGCGCCTGTATGTCGAAACAGTGATTCTTGTCTCTCACCGTGATGTGCATGGCGCCTGTATGTCGAAACAGTGATTCTTGTCTCTCACCGTGATGTGCATGGCGCCTGTATGTCGAAACAGTGATTCTTGTCTCTCACCGTGATGTGCATGGCGCCTGTATGTCGAAACAGTGATTCTTGTCTCTCACCGTGATGTGCATGGCGCCTGTATGTCGAAACAGTGATTCTTGTCTCTCACCGTGATGTGCATGGCGCCTGTATGTCGAAACAGTGATTCTTGTCTCTCACCGTGATGTGCATGGCGCCTGTATGTCGAAACAGTGATTCTTGTCTCTCACCGTGATGTGCATGGCGCCTGTATGTCGAAACAGTGATTCTTGTCTCTCACCGTGATGTGCATGGCGCCTGTATGTCGAAACAGTGATTCTTGTCTCTCACCGTGATGTGCATGGCGCCTGTATGTCGAAACAGTGATTCTTGTCTCTCACCGTGATGTGCATGGCGCCTGTATGTCGAAACAGTGATTCTTGTCTCTCACCGTGATGTGCATGGCGCCTGTATGTCGAAACAGTGATTCTTGTCTCTCACCGTGATGTGCATGGCGCCTGTATGTCGAAACAGTGATTCTTGTCTCTCACCGTGATGTGCATGGCGCCTGTATGTCGAAACAGTGATTCTTGTCTCTCACCGTGATGTGCATGGCGCCTGTATGTCGAAACAGTGATTCTTGTCTCTCACCGTGATGTGCATGGCGCCTGTATGTCGAAACAGTGATTCTTGTCTCTCACCGTGATGTGCATGGCGCCTGTATGTCGAAACAGTGATTCTTGTCTCTCACCGTGATGTGCATGGCGCCTGTATGTCGAAACAGTGATTCTTGTCTCTCACCGTGATGTGCATGGCGCCTGTATGTCGAAACAGTGATTCTTGTCTCTCACCGTGATGTGCATGGCGCCTGTATGTCGAAACAGTGATTCTTGTCTCTCACCGTGATGTGCATGGCGCCTGTATGTCGAAACAGTGATTCTTGTCTCTCACCGTGATGTGCATGGCGCCTGTATGTCGAAACAGTGATTCTTGTCTCTCACCGTGATGTGCATGGCGCCTGTATGTCGAAACAGTGATTCTTGTCTCTCACCGTGATGTGCATGGCGCCTGTATGTCGAAACGGTGCACAACCGAAACTGTCCTCGGTTGATAAAGAATCTGGAATCTGGAATCTGGAATCTGGAATCAAAGCAAACTAAATGTTGCTTATGGTTAAGCTCGTTTGCTATCTGGAATCAAAGCAAACTAAATGTTGCTTATGGTTAAGCTCGTTTGCTATCTGGAATCAAAGCAAACTAAATGTTGCTTATGGTTAAGCTCGTTTGCTATCTGGAATCAAAGCAAACTAAATGTTGCTTATGGTTAAGCTCGTTTGCTATCTGGAATCAAAGCAAACTAAATGTTGCTTATGGTTAAGCTCGTTGCTATCTGGAATCAAAGCAAACTAAATGTTGCTTATGGTTAAGCTCGTTTGCTATCTGGAATCAAAGCAAACTAAATGTTGCTTTTGGTTAAGCTCGTTTGCTAAACTAATATGTTGGTTTCATGAGTTAGATAGTGAGCGTTTTGGATTACCTTTCTTTCTATTTGTGTAGTTGAAACAGTGAGTTTTGGCATCATCAGTCGGTGACTTACAATGTTTGCGGATGACAAAATTAATGCCGAGGGTTTTTTCCCCCCCAGAACTAATGGCTGGAGTTAAGGAAAACAAAAGGTGGACCATCACACGAACGGCAGGCGCACACACACACAATGGTTTCCTTACTAGGAGTGTGTGTGGCACTTTATGTTTCTTCCGGTGTACTTCATCCCCCAGTTAAACCAGTTCCGACTGAAACACACGTGCTGTCCTCCGTCCGTGACAGGACGGTACCAAACTGCCCGTGACCGGGCTGAGGTGTGAGGTGACAGGACGGTACCAAACTGCCCGTGACCGGGCTGAGGTGTGAGGAGGTCAGGCAGTAAACCTCACCTGCCTCTCACCCGGCTGCTGTGGGTGGTACTGCCTTGACAGGTGGCAGCACCTCGTTCTGACGCGGGCAGGATCGGGTTTGGGGTCGGGTTCGTCACGTTCACCTGCCCCTCCACCTCGGCATCGTCACTGCGGATGGTGGGCGACCTGGGCACACTTGTCTTTGAACACTGCTTGCTCGTTTTGTCGTTTCTCGGTCTCTTAGTGTGGTTTCAGTATTATGAATTTGGCGGGTACAGTACTTAAAAAAAAGATTTGTTTACATTTCCGCCTGCAGTCGCCTCACTTTGCAAGTAACTTCAGTATTGTAGCCCACCATAGGTTGCTTCAGTATTGTAGCCCACCATAGGTTGCTTCAGTATTATAGCCCACCATAGGTGCTTCAGTGTTACAGCCCACCATAGGTTGCTTCAGTATTACAGCCCACCATAGGTTGCTTCAGTATTATAGCCCCCCATAGGTTGCTTCAGTATTATAGCCCACCATAGGTTGCTTCAGTATTACAGCCCACCATAGGTTGCTTCAGTATTACAGCCCACCATAGGTTGCTTCAGTATTACAGCCCACCATAGGTTGCTTCAGTATTACAGCCCACCATAGGTTGCTTCAGTATTACAGCCCACCATAGGTTGCTTCAGTATTACAGCCCACCATAGGTTGCTTCAGTATTACAGCCCACCATAGGTTGCTTCAGTATTACAGCCCACCATAGGTTGCTTCAGTATTACAGCCCACCATAGGTTGCTTCAGTATTACAGCCCACCATAGGTTGCTTCAGTATTACAGCCCACCATAGGTTGCTTCAGTATTACAGCCCACCATAGGTTGCTTCAGTATTATAGCCCACCATAGGTTGCTTCAGTATTATAGCCCACCATAGGTTGCTTCAGTATTACAGCCCACCATAGGTTGCTTCAGTATTACAGCCCACCATAGGTTGCTTCAATATTATAGCCCACCATAGGTTGCTTCAGTATTACAGCCCACCATAGTTGCTTCAGTATTATAGCCCACCATAGGTTGCTTCAGTATTATAGCCCACCATAGGTTGCTTCAGTATTACAGCCCACCATAGGTTGCTTCATATTACAGTCCACCATAGGTTGCTTCAGTATTACAGCCCACCATAGGTTGCTTCAGTATTATAGCCCACCATAGGTTGCTTCAGTATTACAGCCACCATAGGTTGCGTCAGTATTACAGTCCACCATAGGTTGCTTCAGTATTACAGCCCACCATAGGTTGCTTCAGTATTATAGCCCACCATAGGTTGCTTCAGTATTACAGCCCACCATAGGTTGCTTCAGTATTACAGTCCACCATAGGTTGCTTCAGTGTTACAGCCCACCATAGGTTGCTTCAGTATTACAGCCCACCATAGGTTGCTTCAGTATTACAGCCCACCATAGGTTGCTTCAGTATTACAGTCCACCATAGGTTGCTTCAGTATTACAGCCCACCATAGGTTGCTTCAGTATTACAGCCCACCATAGGTTGCTTCAGTATTACAGCCCACCATAGGTTGCTTCAGTATTATAGCCCACCATAGGTTGCTTCAGTATTATAGCCCACCATAGGTTGCTTCAGTATTACAGCCCACCATAGGTTGCTTCAGTATTATAGCCCACCATAGGTTGCTTCAGTATTACAGCCCACCATAGGTTGCTTCAGTATTATAGCCCACCATAGGTTGCTTCAGTATTACAGCCCACCATAGGTTGCTTCATTATTACAGCCCACCATAGGTTGCTTCAGTATTACAGCCCACCATAGGTTGCTTCAGTATTGTAGCCCACCATACGTTGCTTCAGAATTACAGCCCACCATAGGTTGCTTCAGTATTATAGCCCACCATAGGTTGCTTCAGTATTACAGCCCACCATAGGTTGCTTCAGTATTATAGCCCACCATAGGTTGCTTCAGTATTACAGTCCACCATAGGTTGCTTCAGTATTATAGCCCACCATAGGTTGCTTCAGTATTACAGCCCACCATAGGTTCCTTCATTATTACAGCCCACCATAGGTTGCTTCAGTATTACAGCCCCCATAGGTTGCTTCAGTATTGTAGCCCACCATAGGTTGCTTCAGAATTACAGCCCACCATAGGTTGCTTCAGTATTATAGCCCACCATAGGTTGCTTCAGTATTACAGCCCACCATAGGTTGCTTCAGTATTATAGCCCACCATAGGTTGCTTCAGTATTACAGCCCACCATAGGTTGCTTCAGTATTACAGCCCACCATAGGTTGCTTCAATATTACAGCCCACCAATAGGTTGCTTCAGTATTACAGCCCACCATAGTTGCTTCAGTATTACAGCCCACCATAGGTTGCTTCAGTATTACAGCCCACCATAGGTTGCTTCAGTATTACAGCCCACCATAGGTTGCTTCAGTATTACAGCCCACCATAGGTTGCTTCAGTATTATAGCCCACCATAAGTTGCTTCAGTATATATAGCCCACCATAGGTTGCTTCAGTATTACAGCCCACCATAGGTTGCTTCAGTATTACAGCCCACCATAGGTTGCTTCAGTATACACATAGGTTGCTTCATTATTATAGCCCACCCTAGGTTGCTTCAGTATACACATAGGTTGCTTCAGTATTATAGCCCACCATAGGTGCTTCAGTATTACAGCCCACCATAGGTTGCTTCAGTATTACAGCCCACCATAGGTTGCTTCAGTATTACAGCCCACCATAGGTTGCTTCAGTATTACAGCCACCATAGGTTGCTTCAGTATTATAGCCCACCATAGGTTGCTTCATATTACAGCCACCATAGGTTGCTTCAGTATACACATAGGTTGCTTCAGTATTACAGCCCACCATAGGTTGCTTCAGTATTATAGCCCACCATAGGTTGTTTCAGTATTACAGCCCACCATAGGTTGCTTCAGTATTACAGTCCACCATAGGTTGCTTCATTATTACAGCCCACCATAGGGTTTCTTCAGTATTACAGCCCACCATAGGTTGCTTCAGTAATACACATAGGTTGCTTCAGTATATATAGTCCACCATAGGTTGCTTCAGTATTACAGTCCACCATAGGTTGCTTCAGTATTACAGCCCACCATAGGTTGCTTCAGTATTACACATAGGTTGCTTCAGTATTATAGCCCACCATAGGTTGCTTCAGTATTACAGCCCACCATAGGTTGCTTCAGTATTACAGTCCACCATAGGTTGCTTCAGTATTACAGTCCACCATAGGTTGCTTCAGTATACACATAGGTTGCTTCAGTATTACAGCCCACCATAGGTTGCTTCAGTATTATAGCCCCCCATAGGTTGCTTCAGTATTATAGCCCACCATAGGTTGCTTCAGTATTACAGTCCACCATAGGTTGCTTCAGTATACACATAGGGTTGCTTCAGTATTACAGCCCACCATAGGTTGCTTCAGTATACACATAGGTTGCTTCAGTATTACAGTCCACCATAGGTTGCTTCAGTATACACATGGGTTGCTTCAGTTTTACAGTCCCCATAGGTTGCATCAGTATACACATAGGTTGCTTCAGTATTATAGCCCACCATAGGGTTTCTTCAGTATTACAGCCCACCATAGGTTGCTTCAGTATTACAGCCCACCATAGGTTGCTTCAGTATTACAGCCCACGATAGGTTGCTTCAGTATTATAGCCCCCCATAGGTTGCTTCAGTATTATAGCCCACCATAGGTTGCTTCAGTATTAAAGCCCACCATAGGTTGCTTCAGTATTATAGCCCACCATAGGTTGCTTCAGTATTACAGCCCACCATAGGTTGCTTCAGTATTATAGCCCACCATAGGTTGCTTCCGTATTACAGCCCACCATAGGTTGCTTCAGTATACACACAGGTTGCTTCAGTATTACAGCCCACCATAGGTTGCTTCAGTATTACAGTCCACCATAGGTTGCTTCAGTATTATAGCCCACCATAGGTTGCTTCAGTATTATAGCCCACCATAGGTTGCTTCAGTATTACAGTCCACCATAGGTTGCTTCAGTATACACATAGGTTGCTTCAGTATTACAGCCCACCATATGTTGCTTCAGTATACACATTTGGTTCCTTCAGTATTACAGTCCACCATAGGTTGCTTTAGTATTTCACATAGGTTGCTTCAGTATTACAGTCCACCATAGGTTGCTTCAGTATACACGTAGGTTCCTTCAGTATTACAGCCCACCATAGGTTGCTTCAGTATACACATAGGTGTGTGTGCGTGTGTGTGTGTGTGTGCGTGCGGCGCGTGTGCGCGTGCGTGCGTGCGTGTTTTCGTTAGTCCTTGTATTGTAAAGCGCTTAGAGCTAATTTAGGATTTGCGCTATAGAAATATTCATTATTATATTATATTATTATTATAGGTTCCTTCAGTATTACAGCCCACCATAGGTTGCTTCAGTATTATAGCCCACCATAGGTTGCTTCCGTATTACAGCCCACCATAGGTTGCTTCAGTATACACACAGGTTGCTTCAGTATTACAGCCCACCATAGGTTGCTTTAGTATTACAGCCCACCATAGGTTGCTTCAGTATTACAGCCCACCATAGGTTGCTTCAGTATTATAGCCCACCATAGGTG
Organism: Conus ventricosus; assembly: GCA_018398815.1. NCBI lineage: Eukaryota > Metazoa > Mollusca > Gastropoda > Neogastropoda > Conidae > Conus > Conus ventricosus. The sequence goes on along the minus strand of CM031609.1, from coordinate 39,003,739 downwards.
CTTCAGTATTATAGCCCACCATAGGTTGCTTCAGTATACACATAGGTTGCTTCAGTATTACAGCCCACCATAGGTTGCTTCAGTATTACAGTCCACCATAGGTTGCTTCAGTATACACATAGGTTGCTTCAGTATTACAGTCCACCATAGGTTGCTTCAGTATACACATAGGTTGCTTCAGTATTACAGTCCACCATAGGTTTCTTCAGTATACATAGGTTGCTTCAGTATTACAGTCCACCATAGGTTGCTTCAGTATACACATAGGTTGCTTCAGTATTATAGCCCACCATAGGTTGCTTCAGTATTACAGCCCACCATAGGTTGCTTCAGTATTACAGCCCACCATAGGTTGCATCAGTATTAACAGCCCACCATAGGTTGCTTCAGTATGCACATAGGTTGCTTCAGAATTACAGCCCACCATTGGTTGCTTCAGTATTATAGCCCACCATAGGTTACTTCTGTATTACAGCCCACCATAGGTTGCTTCAGTATTATAGCCCACCATAGGTTGCTTCATGTATTACAGCCCACCATAGGTTGCTTCAGTATTATAGCCCACCATAGGTTGCTTCAGTATTACAGCCCACCATAGGTTTGCTTCAGTATTACAGCCCACCATAGTTGCTTCAGTATTATAGCCCACCATAGGTTGCTTCAGTATTATAGCCCACCATAGGTGCTTCAGTATTACAGCCCACCATAGGTTGCTCAGTATTACAGCCCACCATAGGTTGCTTCAGTGTTATAGCCCACCATAGGTTGCTTCAGTATTACAGCCCACCATAGGTTGCTTCAGTATTACAGCCCACCATAGGTTGCTTCAGTATTATAGCCCACCATAGGTTGCTTCAGTATTACAGCCACCATAGGTTGCTTCAGTATTACAGCCCACCACAGGTTGCTTCAGTATTACAGCCCACCATAGGTTGCTTCAGTATTACAGCCCACCATAGGTTGCTTCAGTATTACAGCCCACCATAGGTTCCTTCAGTATTACAGCCCACCAGAGGTTGCTTCAGTATTACAGCCCACCACAGGTTGCTTCATTATTACAGCCCACCATAGGTTGCTTCAGTATTACAGCCCACCATAGGTTGCTTCAGTATACACATAGGTTGCTTCAGTATTATAGCCCACCATAGGTTGCTTCAGTATTACAGCCCACCATAGGTTGCTTCAGTATTATAGCCCACCATAGGTTACTTCAGTATACACATAGGTTGCTTCAGTATTACAGCCCACCATAGGTTGCTTCAGTATACACAAGGTTGCTTCAGTTATTACAGCCCACCTATAGGTTTCTTCAGTATACACATAGGTTGCTTCAGTATTACAGCCCACCATAGGTTGCTTCAGTATTACAGCCCACCAAGTTGCTTCAGTATTATAGCCCACCATAGTTGCTTCAGTATGCACATAGGTTGCTTCAGTATTACAGCCCACCATAGGTTGCTTCAGTGTTACAGTCCACCATAGGTTGCTTCAGTAACACATAGGTTGCTTCAGTATTACAGCCCACCATAGGTTGCTTCAGTGTTACAGCCCACCAGAGGTTCCTTCAGTATACACATAGTTGCTTCAGTATTACAGCCCACCATAGGTTGCTTCAGTGTTACAGTCCACCATAGGTTGCTTCAGTATTACAGCCCACCATAGGTTGCTTCAGTATACACATAGGTTCCTTCAGAATTACAGCCCACCATAGGTTGCTTCAGTATACACATAGGTTCCTTCAGTATTACAGCCCACCATAGGTTGCTTCAGTATACACATAGGTTGCTTCAGTATCACAGCCCACCATAGGTTGCTTCAGTATAATAGCTCACCATAGGTTGCTTCAGTATATACAGTCCACCATAGGTTGCTTCAGTATACACATAGGTTGCTTCAGTATTACAGCCCACCATAGTTGCTCCAGTATTACAGTCCACCATAGGTTGCTTCAGTATTGTAGCCCACCATAGGTTCCTTCAGTATTACCAGCCCACCATAGGTTGCTTCAGTATTTACAGCCCACATAGGTTGCTTCAGTATTACAGTCCACCATAGGTTGCTTCAGTATTATAGCCCACCATAGGTTTGCTTCAGTATTATAGCCCACCATATTTTGCTTCAGTATTACAGCCCACCATAGGTTGCTTCAGTATATAGCCCACCATAGGTTGCTTCAGTATTACAGTCCACCATAGGTTGCTTCAGTATTACAGACCACCATAGGTTGTTTCAGTATTACAGCCACCATAGGTTGCTTCAGTATTGTAGCCCACCATAGGTTGCTTCAGTATTACAGCCCACATAGGTTGCTTCAGTATTGTAGCCCACCATAGGTTGCTTCAGTATTACAGTCCCCATAGGTTGCTTCAGTATTACAGTCCACCATAGGTGCTTCAGTATACACATATGTTGCTTCAGTATTACAGCCCACCATAGGTTGCTTTTCACATAGGTTGTTCATATTACATCACCTAGGTTGCTTCAGTATACACATAGGTTGTTCGTATTACAGCCACTTTGCTTAGTTACACATAGTTCTCATATTACATCCACTAGGTTGCTTTAGTATACACTAGGTGCTTCAGTATTCAGTCACCTAGGTGCTTCAGATACACGTAGGTCTTCAGTATTACAGCCACCATAGGGTGATTTTTTGTTTATTTTTTTATTCTTTAAGCCATAGGTTCTTCAGTATACAAAGGTTGCTTCAGTATTACAGCCCACCATAGTTGCTCGTATACCATAGGTTGCTTCAGTATTCACACAGTTGCTTCAGATAAGCCCACCATAGGTTGCTTCAGTATTACAGCCCACCAAGGTATTCTTCAGTATACCACATAGGTTGCTTTCAGTTTACAGTACACCACAGAGGTTTTTAGTTTCTATTAAGCACCCTTTCTCCACCATAGGTTGCTTTTATACACACCATAGGTTCTTCATATTACACCCACCATAGGTTTGCCAAACAGCCTACTATTTACAGATATAAGTCCTCCATAGGTTGCATCATATACAGCACCATAGTTGCTTCAGATTACAGCCCCCAAGTTGCTTCTATATAGCCCACAGTTCTTCAGTATTACAGCCCACCAGGTTGTTTATAGCCCACCATAGGTTGCTTCAGTATTACAGCCCCCTAGGTTGCTTCAGTATAACACAGGTTTGCTTCAGTTTATGCCCACCATAGATGTTCTCAGTATTACAGCCCACCATAGGTTGCTTCAGTATTAAGCCCACCAAGTTGCTTCATACAGTTTATTCACACCCACTTAGGTTCTTCAGTATTATAGCCCACCATAGGTTGCTTCAGTATAACCCACCATAGGTTCTTAGTATTAAGCCCACCATAGTTTCAGTATTACACCCACCATGGTTGTTTCAGTATTAAGCCCACCATAGGTTGCTTCAGTTTATAGCCCACCAAGGGTTTCTTTATCACACAGTCCTCATGTTCAGCCACATAGGTTGTTCAGCCCACCAAGGTTGCTTCAGTATTAAGCCCACCATAGGTTGCTTCAGTATATACGCCCACCATAGGTTCTTTATTACAGTCCACTAGGTTTCCGTTCATAGTATTACAGCCCACCATGGTTCTTCAGATAAGCCCACCATAGGTGTTCTTCAGTATTACAGCCCACCATAGGTTTTGATTACAAACTGGTTGCTTCAATTAGCCACCATAGTTTGTTTACAGCCCACATAGTTGCTTCAGTATAGCCCACCATAGGTTACTTCAGTAACACAGGTGTTTCAGTATTAAGCCCAGTGTGGCTTCGTTAACCCTGTGTTTTACGTCACCATTGTGTTGCAAGTTATATCACAATGGTTGCTGTTTCAGCCCACAAGGTTGCTTCTATTTAACCACCCAAAGGGTTTCTTAGTATTACAGCCCACCATAGGTTGCTTCGTATTTTAGCCCACCATAGGTTGCTTCTTTTCAGCCCACCATAGGTGCTTCGTATACAGCCCACCATAGGTTGCTTCAGTATAACCCACCATAGTTGCTTATATTACAGCCCACCATAGGTTGCTTCGTATTACAGCCCACCATAGGTCTTCAGTATACACCCATAGGTGCTTCTATTACAGCCCACCATAGGTTGTTCAGTTTACAGCCACCATAGGTTCTTCAGTATTGCAGCCCACCATAGGTTGCTTAGTATAACCACATAGTTGCTTCAGTATTCACAGCTCTTCAGTATTACAGTCCACAAAGGTTCTTCAGTATTACAGCCACCATAGGTTGCTTCAGTATACCCACTAGGTTCTTCAGTATACACCCACATAGGTTTTCATACATAGTCCCATATAAGTGCTTCTATATTACATCCACCATAGGTTGCTTCAGTATACACATCATAGGTTTTGTATTACCCCACCATTGCTCCATTATCCACCATAGTTCAGTATGTACCACTAGGTTGCTTCAGTATTACGCCCACCATGGTTGCTTCAGTATTACAGCCCACCTAGGTTTCTTCAGTACACAAGTGCATCGTATTAAGCCCACCATAGGTTGCTTCATTATAGCCCCATATTTGCTTCATATAACCACCAGGTTGCTTCAGTATTACAGCCCACCAAGGTTGCTTCAGTTTAGCCCCTCCATAGGTTGCTTCATAATAGCCACCATAGGTTGCTTCAGTATTAAGCCCACCATAGGTTGCTTATTTACGCCCACCATAGGTTCTTGTAACAACTAGTTTGCTTCATTATCCCACCATGTTTCTTATTTACCCACATAGGTTTTCAGTATTACAGCCCACCATAGGTTGCTTCAGTATTACAGCCCACCATAGGTTGCTTCGTATTACAGCCCACCATAGGTTGCTTCGTATTACAGCCCACCATAGGTTGCTTCAGTATTATAGCCCACCATAGGTTCTTCAGTATTACACACCTAGGTTGTTCTCAGTATTACAGCCCACCATGGTTGCTTCAGTATTACAGCCCACCAAGTTGCTTCAGTATTACAGCCCACCAGGTTTCATATTACAGCCCCCAAGGTTGCTTCATTTAACCCACCAGGTTGCTTCGTATACAGCCATAGGTTGCTTCAGTATTACAGCCCACCATAGGTTTCATAATAAGCCCACATAGTTGCTAGTTTACAGCCCACCATATTACTGTATTACTCACATAGGTTGTAGTACAAGGCATCAGTATTACTCAAACACATAGGTTGCTTCAGTATAACAATAGGTTGCTTCAGTATACAGCCACCATAGGTCTTCAATTACACCCACCATAGGTTGCTCAGATTATGCCCACCATAGGTTGTTCAGTATTATAGCCCACCAAGGTGGTGCTGATAAGTAGTTGCTCAGTATTACAGCCCAAGGTTTGCTTACTTTACATCACCATAGTTCAGTTAAACAAAGGTTGCTTCAGTATTACAGCCACCAAGGTTGCAGAGTTACAGCCCACCAGAGGTTCTTAGATAAAGCACTGAGGATTAAGCCCACCAAGGTGCTTGTATTACAGTCCACCATAGGTTCTTCATATACAGCCCACCAGGTTGCTTCATAAAGTAAGTTCAGAAAGCCCACATAGGTTGCTTCAGTATGCCACATAGGTTGTTCTTAGTTAAGCCCACCATAGGTTGCTTCAGTAAAAAGGCCAATATGCAGCCCACATAGTTCCACATATGTCTCATAGTTCTTCACATTAAGTCCACCTAGTTATTCCGAACAAAGGTTGCTACGTATTACAGGCCCACCAACGGTTGCTCCAGTAATTACAGTTACATAGGTTGCTTCAGTATTGAAAGCACACCATAGGTCCTTCAGATTAACCCACCAAATAGGTGCTTCAGTAGTTACAGCCCACCATAGTTGCTTCAGTATTACAGATCCACCATAGGTTCTAGTATTATATAGCCCACCATAAGTTGCTTCAGTATTATAGCCCACCATATTTGCTTCAGTATTACAGCCCACCATAGTTGCTTCAGTATTAAGCCCACCATAGATTGCTTCATATTACAGTCCACCATAGGTTGCTTCAGTATTACAACCACCATAGGTTTGTTCAGTATTACAGCCCACCATAGGTTGCTTCAGTATTGTAGCCCACCAGGGTGCTTCAGTATTACAGCCCACCATAGGTTGCTTCAGTATTGTAGCCCACCTAAGGTTGCTTCAGTATTACAGTCCACCAAAGGTTGCTTCAGTATTACAGTCCACCATAGGTTGCTTCAGTATAACACATAGTGTGCTTCAGTATTACAGCCCACCATAGGTTGTTCAGTATACACATAGGTTGCTTCAGTATTACAGTCCACCATAGGTTGCTTCAGTATACACATAGTTGCTTCAGTATACAGCCCACCATATGTTGCTTCAGTATACACATAGGTTCCTTCAGTATTACAGTCCACCATAGGTTGCTTTAGTAAACCATAGGTTGCTTCAGTATTACAGTCCACCATAGGTTGCTTCAGTATACACGTAGGTTCCTTCAGTATTACAGCCCACCATAGGTTGCTTCAGTATGCACATAGTTCCTTCAGTATTACAGCCCACCATAGGTTGCTTCAGTATTATAGCCCACCATAGGTTGCTTCCGTATTACAGCCCGCCATAGGTTGCTTCAGTATACACACAGGTTGCTTCAGTATTACAGCCCACCATAGGTTGCTTCAGTATTACAGCCCACCATAGTTGCTTCAGTATTACAGCCCACCATAGGTTGCTTCAGTATTATAGCCCACCATAGGTTGCTTCAGTATTATAGCCCACCATAGGTTGCTTCAGTATACACATAGGTTGCTTCAGTATTACAGCCCACCATAGGTTGCTTCAGTATTATAGCCCACCATAGGTTGCTTCAGTATTACAGCCCACCATAGGTTGCTTCAGTATTATAGCCCACCATAGTTGCTTCAGTATTACAGGCCACCATAGGTTGCTTCAGTATTACAGTCCACCATAGTTGCTTCAGTATACACATAGGTTGCTTCAGTATTACAGCCCACCATAGGTTGCTTCAGTATACACATAGGTTGCTTCAGTATTACAGTCCACCATAGGTTGCTTCAGTATACACATAGGTTGCTTCAGTATTACAGTCCACCATAGGTTGCTTCAGTATACACATAGGTTGCTTCAGTATTACAGTCCACCATAGGTTGCTTCAGTATACATAGGTTGCTTCAGTATTACAGTCCACCATAGGTTGCTTCAGTATACACATAGGTTGCTTCAGTATTATAGCCCACCATAGGTTGCTTCAGTATTACAGCCCACCATAGTTGCTCCAGTATTACAGCCCACCATAGGTTGCATCAGTATTAACAGCCCACCATAGGTTGCTTCAGTATGCACATAGGTTGCTTCAGAATTACAGCCCACCATAGGTTGCTTCAGTATTATAGCCCACCATAGGTTACTTCAGTATTACAGCCCACCATAGGTTGCTTCAGTATTATAGCCCACCAAGGTTGCTTCAGTATTACAGCCCACCATAGGTTGCTTCAGTATTATAGCCCACCATAGGTTGCTTCAGTATTACAGCCCACCATAGGTTGCTTCAGTATTACAAGCCCACCATAGGTTGCTTCAGTATTAAAGCCCACCATAGGTTGCTTCAGTATTATAGCCCACCATAGGTTGCTTCAGTATTACAGCCCACCATAGGTTGCTTCAGTATTACAGCCCACCATAGGTTGCTTCAGTGTTATAGCCCACCATAGGTTGCTTCAGTATTACAGCCCACCATAGTTGCTTCAGTATTACAGCCCACCATAGGTTGCTTCAGTATTATAGCCCACCATAGGTTGCTTCAGTATTACAACCCACCATAGGTTGCTTCAGTGTTACAGCCCACCACAGGTTGCTTCAGTATTACAGCCCACCATAGGTTGCTTCAGTATTACAGCCCACCATAGGTTGCTTCAGTATTACAGCCCACCATAGGTTTCCTTCAGTATTACAGCCCACCATAGGTTTGCTTCAGTATTACAGCCCACCATAGGTTGCTTCAGTATTACAGCCCACCATAGGTTGCTTCAGTATACACATAGGTTGCTTCAGTATTATAGCCCACCATAGGTTGCTTCAGTATTACAGCCCACCATAGGTTGCTTCAGTATTATAGCCCACCATAGGTTACTTCAGTATACACATAGGTTGCTTCAGTATTACAGCCCACCATAGGTTGCTTCAGTATACACATAGGTTGCTTCAGTATTACAGCCCACCATAGGTTGCTTTCAGTATAACACATAGGTTGCTTCAGTATTACAGCCCACCATAGGTTGCTTCAGTATTACAGCCCACCATAGGTTGCTTCAGTATTATAGCCCACCATAGGTTGCTTCAGTATACACATAGGTTGCTTCAGTATTACAGCCCACCATAGGTTGCTTCAGTGTTACAGTCCACCATAGGTTGCTTCAGTATACACATAGTTGCTTCAGTATTACAGCCCACCATAGGTTGCTTCAGTGTTACAGCCCACCATAGGTTCCTTCAGTATACACATAGGTTGCTTCAGTATTACAGCCCACCATAGGTTGCTTCAGTGTTACAGTCCACCATAGGTTGCTTCAGTATTGCAGCCCACCATAGGTTGCTTCAGTATACACATAGGTTGCTTCAGAATTACAGCCCACCATAGGTTGCTTCAGTATACACATAGGTTCCTTCAGTATACAGCCCACCATAGGTTGCTTCAGTATACACATAGGTTGCTTCAGTATCACAGCCCACCATAGGTTGCTTCAGTATTATAGCCCACCATAGGTTGCTTCAGTATTACAGTCCACCATAGGTTGCTTCAGTATACACATAGGTTGCTTCAGTATTACAGCCCACCATAGGTTGCTCCAGTATTACAGTCCACCATAGGTTGCTTCAGTATTGTAGCCCACCATAGTTCCTTCAGTAATTACAGCCCACCATAGTTGCTTCAGTATTACAGCCCACCATAGGTTGCTTCAGTATTACAGTCCACCATAGGTTGCTTCAGTATTATAGCCCACCATAGGTTCTTCAGTATTATAGCCCACCATAGGTTGCTTCAGTATTACAGCCCACCATAGGTTGCTTCAGTATTATAGCCCACCATAGGTTGCTTCAGTATTACAGTCCACCATAGGTTGCTTCAGTATTACAGCCCACCATAGGTTGTTTCAGTATTACAGCCCACCATAGGTTGCTTCAGTATTGTAGCCCACCATAGGTTGCTTCAGTATTACAGCCCACCATAGGTTGCTTCAGTATTGTAGCCCACCATAGGTTGCTTCAGTATTACAGTCCACCATAGGTTGCTTCAGTATTACAGCCCACCATAGGTTGCTTCAGTATTATAGCCCACCATAGTTGCTTCCGTATTACAGCCCACGATAGGTTGCTTCAGTATTATAGCCCCCATAGGTTGCTTCAGTATACACATAGGTTGCTTCAGTATTACAGCCCACCATAGGTTGCTTCAGTATTATAGCCGACCATAGGTTGCTTCCGTATTACAGCCCACCATAGGTTGCTTCAGTATTATAGCCCACCATAGGTTGCTTCAGTATACACATAGGTTGCTTCAGTATTACAGCCCACCATAGGTTGCTTCAGTATTACAGTCCACCATAGGTTTGCTTCAGTATACACATAGGTTGCTTCAGTATTACAGCCCACCATAGGTTGCTTCAGTATTACAGTCCACCATATGTTGCTTCAGTATACACATAGGTTGCTTCAGTATTACAGTCCACCATAGGTGCTTCAGTATACACATAGGTTGCTTCAGTATTACAGCCCACCATAGGTTGCTTCAGTATTATAGCCCACCATAGGTTGCTTCAGTATTATAGCCCACCATAGGTTGCTTCAGTATTACAGCCCACCATAGGTTGCTTCAGTATACAGATAGGTTGCTTCAGTATTACAGTCCATCATAGGTTGCTTCAGTATACACAGGTTGCTTCAGTATTACAGTCCACCATAGGTTGCTTCAGTATTACAGCCCACCATCGGTTGCTTCAGTATTACAGCCCACCATAGGTTGCTTCAGTATTACAGCCCACCATAGGTTGCTTCAGTATTATAGCCCACCATAGGTTGCTTCAGTATTACAGTCCACCATAGGTTGCTTCAGTATTACAGCCCACCATAGGTTGCTTCAGTATTACAGCCCACCATAGGTTGCTTCAGTATTACAGCCCACCATAGTTGCTTCAGTATTACAGCCCACCATAGGTTGCTTCAGTATTACAGCCCACCATAGGTTTGCTTCCGTATTACAGCCCACCATAGGTTGCTTTAGTATTACAGCCCACCATAGGTTGCTTCAGTAATATAGCCCACGAAAGGTTGCAAGACGTTTCGGGCTGTCACCACGTCTTACGGGGTAAAATGTCCTGTTGTGAAGAGAGGGAGGGAGAGAGAGAGAGAGAGAGAGAGACAGAGAAGAGAGAGAGAGAGAGAGAGAGAGAGAGAGAGAGAGAGAGAGAGAGGCCAATATCAAAGCTATTTACAAATTACACATGAAATTTACAAAATATTGACTAGATTATTTGCATCCTTAATTTTTGATGACATTAGAGAGAGAATGAGAGGGGGGGGGGTGGATTAAGAGAGAGACAAGTGGGAGAAGAGAGAGAGTTTTCATCGATAAACCTATTTACAAATCATACACGAAATTTACACACGGTTAACTGAAGTATTGACATCCGTAACTTTGATGAAATCAGATGGAGAATGAGAGAGTTGGGTGGAGGGGAGGGGGGGGGGGGAGAGATGGAGTGAAAGAGTGAGAGAGAGAGTCCCACAATAAAGCTGTTTACAGATTATACACAAAATTTATACAACGATAACTAAATTGTTGACATCCTTAAGTTAATTAAAGAGAGAGAGTGAGAGAGAGAGAGAGAGAGAGAGAGAGTGTGTGTGTGTGTGTGTGTGTGTGTGTGGTGTGTGTGTGTGTGTGTGTGTGGTGTGTGTGGTGAGAGAGAGAGAGAGAGAGAGAGAGAGAGAGAGAGAGAGCAACAAGAGTTATTAACAAATCAGCATTAAATTTACAAAACGTTAACTTAAGCATTGACATCCTCGAAGCTGATGAAATCAGACTACGCTCAGGGTCCTGGGCACTGCCCTGAACTTTTCAACCCGAGTTGACCAAAATTAGCTTTAAAGAAAAATGATGATGAAAAAAGCATTCCACTGCAGCCAAATAAAGACCACACACCAAAAACATGCGGGAAAACGCACAGTGCCAGCAGTGGGCACTCAGTAGCCACGCTGGCTGGACACTGTGTACAGTCTCACCACATAGTCGCCAGATTGCAATGACCACATAAGGCTGGCATGTTATCACTTGAACAACTCCCCTCCACACCTCGCCCCATCCCACCCCCTCATCGCGCACCCCCACCCTCGAAAAAGAAAAAAAGCTAAGATTTAAAACAGAGGAGAACGGGCCACAAAGACAGAACAATGGTAAACAATAGAAAAGAAAGGTTAAAAAAAAAGAGGAAAAAAAACAGAAAGAAAGGAAGAAAAGAAAGAAAGGAAGAAAGAAAAAAGAAAAGAAAAGGAGGAAGGAAGAAAGAAAGAAAAGAAAGGGAGGAAGGAAGAAAGAAAGAAAAGAAAAGAAAAGGAAGAAAGAAAAAGAAAAAAAGAAAAGGAAGGAAGGAAGGAAATGAAAGAGAAAAGAAAGAAAGAAAGAAAAGGGAGGGGAGAGGGAATCAAAGATAGTAAGAAGTAAAAGGAAATGACTGGCAAATACTGTTCAGAATGCAGGGCTCCCATTTGTACTGAAGGAACCCCTGTCAATACTGTTCAGAATGCAGGGCTCCCATTTGTACTGAAGGAACCCCTGTCAATACTGTTCAGAATGCAGGGCTCCCATTTGTACTGAAGGAACCCCTGTCAATACTGTTTGTCACGGACAAAAGAAAGAAACAACCCAACTTGGGGAGTCGCCAGCCAATTTGTCTGGACATAAGTCCAAACGCAGACATCTTGGCGCCACGTAGACCGGGCCCATGGTTCGGATCCGGCCAATTAAGCTTAGTGGAGAGGCTTCGCAGAGACGGTACGATCCACCCAGACTGACTAAGCCGTTTTGACCGACGCCTCGATGTCTAGCGAGACGAGTCGTAGCGCCGGGCTCAGGATCATCTAGCCACTTTGTGGAACCAGCGTCATTGTTACTCAGACGTCGTGGCGCCTACCCAGACTCAGCTAGCCACTTTACACTGACCAGTGTCCACGACTTAAGCCACACGGCGCCAGTCAAGTAGGAAAGGGGGGAAGGTAGAGTGTGGTGGGGTGAAATCTGGCTAATCAATTAAATGACCAATTGACCACCACAGAGAGTAAGGTGTAGGCGTGACTGTCATGATTTGAACATCCAATGGAATTAGAGGGGATAACTTCGGGTGTCAGGGCGGTAAAAATACTGACCAATGGTACTCGCCCTTTTCGGACAGATCGGAACGAATAAGAAAGATGTGAGAGAGAGAGAACGGCAAAACGAGGGGGAGAACGAACAGAGAGACAGAGAGAGGAGAGGTTCTAGGTCTGCTTGAGAGAAAAGCAGAGAGATGAGGGGAGGAGAGAAGAGAACCAAGTTGAGAGATTAGCATGAGATAGTCTGCAGAGGAAGGACTGAGGAGAGATGTGGGGAGAGAGAGAGAGTTGCTAATTAATGAAGAAGAAAAGAAAGAAAAGAAAAAAGAAAAGAAAAGCAACCATGTCCATTTGATAAGAGCAGACTAGAAGAGAGAGAGAGAGGGTGCAATGCGTTAATGCAGGAAGAAAGAAAGGAGAACAGATCGATGTTGATAGTCACTGTTCTATCCTAACCGGGGTTCGACCTCATACCTGGCAGCGTCACTTCGCCAAGCAGAACCACAGACCAACGCCAACCGTCTCACCTGACCAGGCGCCAACAGACCAACGCCAACAGTCTCACCTGACCAGGCGCCATCAGACCAACACCAGTGCCGGCAGTTGTGTCGTGTTGTGAAAGTGACAGTGAAAAGAAGAAGAAAAGAAAGAAAAGACAGTGATTCGTGAATAGTTAAGATCACCTGGCCAGGTAAAGTAGAAATCTATCTATACCCGGGTTAGCTAATGATGTTTTAGATAAATGATTTTGTGAAGTTCAGGAAAGAGAGAATGTTTTATTTCATTTGATTCCATATGCATTGATGTTTCGTTCTATGAACATGTGTAGTAAAGTTATAGACTTTACTAGTGGTTTGATGTGACGAATGCATGATATATGAATGAGATCGTAAGCAAGCTGTGAGTGTGTTGGGCTGTGCGCTAGTCCTTCCTCTATCGACATCACCCGAGGTTGACAATTTATTGGCGAGCCTGCCAGGATGTTCTGGCCCATTTATTATAATTGTTCAACTTCTCAGAGAGGAAGCTGGGTGGGATTCAAGTATTGTAATCCTAAGACAAGGGGTTGTCTTACTGTATGTTCCCAAGATAGATAAATACTAGGCTTGGCATTGCTTCCAAGATAGTTAATACTAGGCTTGGCATTTCAGCCCCAGAGTACTCATTTCGCACAGATTGCCTATAATTCGCTCTCATAGTTGGGTCAGGCGCTGGGGGTCTTATAAAAACTAACTACGTTGTCCCAAGCTAATATTATCATTCATAGGATTGTGCTATTACGTCACTCGTGTCGGTAACCACCCGTTTGGCTGTCGTAGTTATAAAATCTTGTTCAAAAAAAAAAAAAGAGAGAAAGAGATATAATGGCGGAAGAAAAGAACACCCCTATTGAACAACTTGTGAGCGTCGCTCGTGATCTAGGTTACTCGGGAGAAGAGTTGCGAGCATTCGTTGAAGACCAGCAAAAGATGGAAAGGGATGAACGCGCGGAAAGACGCCGTGTTGCCGTAGAGATAGCATTAGCAGAGCAGGAAAGGACTAAAGCTAGCGCAACGCAGGAAACAGAGAGAATAAGGCAAGCGCAGGAAACAGAAAGAATGAAGCAGAAACAGAAAAATTAAGGATTCAGGCTAATGATAATCAGGCGAGGGAAACGCAGGAAACAGAAAGAAATGAAGGTTCAATTAGAGTTGGAGAAAGTGAGAATACAAAGGGAGACCACCGAGGATGGTAGCTCACTTTCCAGTGACTCTGTGCGCAGCTATGCTCCCCGACCCAAGTTGCCAAAATTCTCCGAAGGAACCGATTCGATTGATGCATACATCAGTCGTTTCGAAACGTTTGCGACCAGTCAGGGTTGGCCCCCAGAAGAGTGGGCAGTCATTTTGTCGGCGTTACTGACGGTAAGGCATTACAAATTTTCACTGCGTTACCAGCAGAACAACAGTCTGATTTCGGCGCTGTGAAGGAATCGTTGATGAAAGGATTTGACCTCACAGAGGAGGGGTTCAGGAAGAAATTTCGTTCAGCTAAATTACAAGCAGGTGAGACGTACACTCAGTTTGGTGCACGTCTAGATCACTATTTTGAGAAATGGTTAGAGTTGAGTGGTACGAAGAAGGAGTTCGCTGAATTGAAAGAGCTAGTTATGAAAGAACAGATTTTGTCAGGTTGCGGCCCTGAGTTAACCATACATTTGAAAGAGAGACAGCCAGAGACAGCAGGGAGTTGTTGAAGTTCGCAGAGGTGTATAGAGAGGCACGTTTGGGCACTAAGGTGCAGAGAAACAGGTGCTAGGCACAGGTGAGAAGAGTGCAAGGAGACTAGGGAGTTTCTCTGCAAAGTCTGCAAACCCAGTGGTGGGGCAGAAGGAAGGGCAAAGGGACATTAGGTGTTTCATTTGTCACAAGAAGGGACATGTGGCGAGGGATTGTCGCATGAGGTTCCAGAAGGCAGCAGCCTTGCAAGAGGTGGATAAGGGTCGTCAAGGGAAACGACCTGCAGTGGAACCAAAAGGGATTCAGTCTGAAGAGGGTGGAGTGCAGCCTATGGCTAGCACTGGACAGCAGTCAGTGTCAGGGATGGAGGGCACTAGGCTGAGTGGTTCGTTACCAGTGGAAGAAGGGTGGATTGGCCAGCAGAGGGTGAAAGTGTTACGAGACACTGGTTGTTCATGCGGGGTAGTACGAACAACGCTGGTCGATAAAGGGGATTTGACAGGCAAATCCAGACCTGTACTCTAATCGATGGCACTGTGAGGGAGTTTCCAGTTGCTAAGATAGAAGTACGTACCCCTTACTTCTCAGGCGAGTTGTCTGCGTTGGTGATGGAGAAACCCCTTCATGATTTGATCATTGGAAATATTCCAGGTGCAAGGGATCCAGGGGATCCTGAGTTGTTGACTGCTACAGGGGCAGCAGTTCAAACACGGAGCAAGAAGGAGGAAAAGGTTGTTAAACCGTTAGTTGTTCCAGGAAGGAAGTCGGGCATAGACGTGTCGCCTGATGAGTTTAGGGCAGCACAGGAACAAGACCCTTCGCTCGTGAAGTCTTGGGAGTTGGCAAGAGGTGGAGAGAAACAGGAGGTTAGAGGAGGTGAGACAGAATTTCTTGTGAAAGGCGGGCTGTTGTACCGAGTGTTCACCAAGGGGAAGACAGGTAAGGTGACCACTCAGTTAGAGGTACCAGCATGTTATCGTGACACTGTCATGTCAGTGGGTCACGAGTCGCTCATGGCGAGTCATCTCGGCACCGGTAAAACGGCTGACCGAGTCTTTGATGATTTTCATTGGCCAGGGCAATGGCAGACATAAAGCGGTTCTGCATGTCATGTGAGTGTGTCAAAGGTCAGCCACAAGAGGGGTGAAGAGGAAGGCGCCTCTTAAACATCCCCCTTTAATTGACACACCGTTCAGGAGAGTGGCTGTTGATCTGATTGGCCCAATCTCGCCCTGTTCCAAAGGTGGGCACAGGTATGAGACATGTAAGGTTGCAAGGGAAGGTTTGCAGGAGGCTAGGGTCGGTCAGAAGAAGCAATATGACAGGAAGGTGAGGAAGCAATCCCTCAAGGCGGGAGATCAAGTCCTGGTACTGCTTCCCACGGGTCACAACAAGCTGCTGATGCATTGGAAAGGACCATTCACCATCACTGAAAAGGTCGGTCGGGATTACCGAATTGATGTGAATGGAAACTAAAACTTTTCCATGCGAATTTTCCTCCGCAAATATATTCAGCGTGAGACTCAGCACATAGGCGCAGCAGCAATCATTGATGAGGTGAAAGAGACCCAGCAGAAGAAGGGGAGATTTTGTGCCTAAGTTTCCAGAAGAGTCATACAGGGATGTGTCACTGTATGAAGGGCTAGACAGTAGGAGTTCCTAGGTTTTGTTGTCGGAGGCGACACAAAGCAGCCGGAAAGAGGAAAGGTGGAGAAGATGATGAATTCAGAGAGACCAAAGACCAAAACAGAAGTCAGGAGTCTGCTAGGTTTTATTGGGTTCTATAGGGAGTTTGTCCCAAACTTTGCTGCAATCACGAGTCCTCTCAGTGATTTGGTCAAGGCAGGGAAACCGGCAGTGGTCGAGTGGTCAGACGCTGCAGAGCAAGCACTGCAGACGGTGTTGGAAAGACTAGGTTCCCGTCCCATCTTGAAGCTACCAGATATGTCCAAACCATTTTTGTTGCGGACAGATGCATCAGGCGGTGGGATAGGTGCAGTATTGTTGCAGGAGCATGAAGGGTCGAGTTCCTGTGAGATATGCTAGCAGGAAGTTGACAAAGTGTGAAGAAGGGTACGCAACGGTGGAGAAGGAGTGTTTAGCTGTCGTGTGGGCCGTGCAGAAGTTCCACAAATACTTGTATGGGAAAGAGTTCGTGATAGAGACAGATCACCAACCACTCAAATTCCTGCAGGAGGCACAGCTGAAAAACAGCAGGGTTCTGCGTTGGGCAATGGCACTGCAGCCCTACAGGTATCGAGTGCAGTACATTCCCGGTCGACAGAATGTCGGAGCTGACTATTTAAGCCGTGTAGTCTAGCAAGCTGCAACTCAGAGGAAGTCAGTCATATCCGGGTGCTTTGTTGATAATATGTTTGATTACAGTTATGTTGATTGGATATGGGTTCATTCCCAGTTGGCTATGGTTCATATTTTTTGTGTGAGATTTGTTTCATGTGAATGTAGTTAGGCTTGGAGCATACAGTCGCTTGTGTAGTGATGCATTATTTGCAATAAGTGAGGATGGAGATTCCTCAGTGAAGTGTCATGGATCGTGATCATACTATATTGTGCTTTTCATAAGAATTGTGAAGAGAAGATATGGCAAATCCGCAGGTAGGGAATGGCATAAGTGCGCACAGAGGTCGTTATAAAATGAGTTGAAATAACGCAAGAGCGCACGTCAATGATAACTCATTGGAGTGGTATTCACTAATGGTATATTTTATAATTTATAAACCGTTGGTTGTAAAGTATTTTCCAAACTTTGCGCGTGTAGCTGTGTGTCAGCAAATTCGGTTGTTGTCTTTTTGTACCGTTGTTTTGAGACAATGCGGAGCATGGTCTTTTGCAAGGGGGAAATTGTCACGGACAAAAGAAAGAAACAACCCAACTTGGGGAGTCGCCAGCCAATTTGTCTGGACATAAGTCCAAACGCAGACATCTTGGCGCCACGTAGACCGGGCCCATGGTTCGGATCCGGCCAATTAAGCTTAGTGGAGAGGCTTTCGCAGAGACGGTACGATCCACCCAGACTGACTAAGCCGTTTTGACCGACGCCTCGATGTCTAGCGAGACGAGTCGTAGCGCCGGGCTCAGGATCATCTAGCCACTTTGTGGAACCAGCGTCATTGTTACTCAGACGTCGTGGCGCCTACCCAGACTCAGCTAGCCACTTTACACTGACCAGTGTCCACGACTTAAGCCACACGGCGCCAGTCAAGTAGGAAAGGGGGGAAGGTAGAGTGTGGTGGGGGGTGAAATCTGGCTAATCAATTAAATGACCAATTGACCACCACAGAGAGTAAGGTGTAGGCGTGAC
>CM031609.1:38973351-38975851 GCA_018398815.1 Conus ventricosus | reverse complement strand
ATTCAGGTGGGTGACCGCATGGCTGGGCTGTTCTCTGGTGGGTGACCGCATGGCTGGGCTGTTCTCTGGTGGGTGACCGCATGGCTGGGCTGTTCTCTGGTGGGTGACCGCATGGCTGGGCTGTTCTCTGGTGGGTGACCGCATGGCTGGGCTGTTCTCTGGTGGGTGACCGCATGGCTGGGCTGTTCTCTGGTGGGTGACCGCATGGCTGGGCTGTTCTCTGGTGGGTGACCGCATGGCTGGGCTGTTCTCTGGTGGGTGACCGCATGGCTGGGCTGTTCTCTCTGGTGGGTGACCGCATGGCTGGGCTGTTCTCTCTGGTGGGTGACCGCATGGCTGGGCTGTTCTCTGGTGGGTGACCGCATGGCTGGGCTGTTCTCTGGTGGGTGACCGCATGGCTGGGCTGTTCTCTGGTGGGTGACCGCATGGCTGGGCTGTTCTCTGGTGGGTGACCGCATGGCTGGGCTGTTCTCTGGTGGGTGACCGCATGGCTGGGCTGTTCTCTGGTGGGTGACTGCATGGCTGGGCTGTTCTCTGGTGGGTGACCGCATGGCTGGGCTGTTCTCTGGTGGGTGACCGCATGGCTGGGCTGTTCTCTGGTGGGTGACCGCATGGCTGGCTGTTCTCTGGTGGGTGACCGCATGGCTGGGCTGTTCTCTGGTGGGTGACCGCATGGCTGGGCTGTTCTCTGGTGGGTGACCGCATGGCTGGGCTGTTCTCTCTGGTGGGTGACCGCATGGCTGGGCTGTTCTCTGGTGGGTGACCGCATGGCTGGGCTGTTCTCTGGTGGGTGACCGCATGGCTGGGCTGTTCTCTGCGCTTCTGTTCGCGATATCTCCTAGCGTCAACCAGGCCCGAGAGAAACACCTGCGGTGCTGGTCAGGAAACACCATCAGAGATGCCTCTGTCACGTGAAGTGAGACTCCGCCGTGGGTCATTTCAGTCTTTCCATTCCAGCCCTAGCTCGTTTAGCTACTTTATAATGAAATCTTAAATAAATGTTAGCGAACCGCCCAGAGAACGTGGACAAACGAATCACAAGACAAATCACAACGCGTTTCGACCTCTTAGGTCTTCGTCAGGTGATATATAAACGAATAAAACAACGAAAATTCACTTAGCTTTGATCGCTTCAGATCGCTTAGGGTTCAGCGCAAGGAAGAAGGCGTTGAATGAGAACGAGGCTGTTGAAGTGAGACTCCGCCGTGTGTCATTTCAGTCTTTCCATTCCAGCCCTAGCTCGTTTAGCTACTTTATAATGAAATTGAACAGCCTCGTTCTCATTCAACGCCTTCTTCCTTGCGCTGAACCCTAAGCGATCTGAAGCGATCAAAGCTAAGTGAATTTTCGTTCTTTTATTCGTTTATATATCACCTGACGAAGACCTAAGAGGTCGAAACGCGTTGTGTTTTGTCTTGTGACTCGTTTGTCCACGTTCTCTGGGCGGTTCGCTAACATTTATTTAAGATTTGTTTAGATTTCCCCCTGCAGTCGTCTCGCTTTGCAACTAGATCTACTTTATAATGACTTTATAATGTTTCTTCTTCCGCTGGGAGTGACAGATGCTATGATGGTTTCGTCACATGCTTCTGTGACGTCATGCAAATGAAGTCTGTCAATTAAGGTTGACAAGGGATACATAGTTCAGCCGCTTGCATGATTGTTTGAAATGTTATAGTCGTAGTGGTATTGGTATCAGCAGCAATAGCAGTAGTAGTTTCATTCTATCTGTTTTCATGAAGTGATCACATGTTAGACGAGAGAGAGAGAGAGAGAGAGAGAGAGAAGAGAGAGAGAGAGAGAGAAGAATTTGTTAAAACCTTTTATTACTGTTAGTGAAGAGACTTTAAGCAGAATACGAGAGTGAGATGATTTATTCAGCATAACCAACAAGGCATTTTAAAATGCAGATGGAAGAAGACGGGGGGGGGGGGGGGGGGTTGATGAGGAATATTACATACAGTATGCATCTATACATATTTAGCATCGTAAGTATACAAAAACAATGACCACAATGCCTTTGAATTTTCTGTATTGGTTGTAAGGTAAGATATTGATTTGCATGAATTTTAAAGGGAGTATGTTCCTTAGGTCAAAACTTTAGAGAGAAAATACTCCTTAAGTCACTGGTCAGCTGAACAAAACGCGTATTTCATCATCATTTGCCTTTTATATGATGGGATTTATGGAATGCTGGTGGTACAATGAACCGTTGACGATGTGTTACCACATCGTATCGCTTCTGTATGAACCTCCTCAAGTCATTTCTAATTTCCATCAGTATCGGTGCTTCAAAATTCTTCTACTTCTCCTTCTCCGTCACGTCCTCCTCCTCCTCCTCCTCCTTCATCTTCTCTTCTTCCCTCCTTTTCTGTCTCTATGTCTCTGCCTGTCTCTCTGTCTCTGTCTCTGTCTCTCTCTCTCTCTCTCTCTCTCTCTCTCTCTCCACACACACACACACACACACACACACACACACACACACACACACACACACACA
>CM031609.1:38965851-38968351 GCA_018398815.1 Conus ventricosus | reverse complement strand
TTCTTAAAGCATCACTATTATTGCTGTTAAGATTCCGATTTTGAGACCCACAATCAGTAAATCTCTGTTCAAACACAGTAGTGATGCAGTACAGAAGTATGCATAGCACTATGAAAGAATCATACTAGATATGCGTTCAGGTAACGATTCTAAGACGTGTGTGAACGTCTTCATGATCATCTGAATGAATGGCACTAAGCTGGCCTATGGGATGCTGATGTGCTGCCGACATGAACTGTCGTAGCAGGTGAGGATGCTTTTCACTGTGGGGTTGTGTCAACGTGGTCTGGTCTCTAATTTCTCATGCCAGTGATAGATTCTCTGGATGAGAGTGTTGCATGACGGTCAAGAAGTCTCAGACATCACACTCGTTACGCTTGGTTAGGCATCTCCAACCATCCTCTTGGACTTCAGGGCATTCATGTGTGTCTGTGTTGTATACGTGAGAGAATGAGAGAGAGAGAGAGAGAGAGAGAGAGATGGGGAGGGGAGGAGAGACAGACAGAATGATATCCTTTTTTTTTTTTTCTCATGAAACATAACGGATTTCAAAAATGATTTACCATGGAAGAACGCTAGCAAAAATGAAATGGAAAACCCCGAGTGTACAAGGTCGTCTGCGTGTTTAGCGGTCGTCACGTTCTTATCGACATGACTTATGCGAGAATTCCTTTACAAAGATGATGACGCTCACTGTGTCAGAGACGTCGTGTCTAGCTGTGTGTGTTTGTCAGGTAAATGTATTGGTGACAGAAGTGATGTTCCAGGTACATGCTGCTTGATGACACCTCCTGGCTGCTTCAGCTGACTGCAGCAACTGGAACGCACACACTACCTTGCAAAACTTTGGACTGCCCTCTGCCCCCTGCCTCCCCCCCCCACCTCTCTCTCTCTCTCTCTCTCTCTCTCCTCTCTCTCTCTCTCCTCTCTCCTCATCTCTCTCTCTCTCTCTCTCTCTCTCTCATTCAAAGATACCAGCACGACGTCTCTCTCTCTCTCCCTCTCTCTCTCTCTCTCTCTCTCTCTCTCTCCTCTCTCTCTCTCTCTCTCTCTCTCTCTCACCACTCACACACACACCACACACACACACACACACACACACACACACACACACACACACACACACACACACACATATATATATATATATAATTTTTATATATATATATATACCAGCACAACTCTCTTTCTTTCTCTCTCTCTCTCCTCCCCCCCCCCCCCCCTCTCTCTCTCTCTCAGATACTGGCACAACATGCAAAGTTCTCATTTCTCTCTCTCTCTCTCTCTCTCTCTCTCTCTCTCTCTTCTCTCTCTCACACACACACACACACACACACACACACACACACACACACACACACACATTCACACATACAGAGAGAGAGAGAGAGAGGGAGGGAGGGAGAGGAGATACCAACACAATTTTCGAAATTATTGCTTCTCTGTCTTTCTCTCCCTCTCTCTCCCTCCACCACGCCCTTTTAACCCTCCTTTCCAAGAATGCTGATCTTGCCTATATAGCCTAGCTGATCGTTGAGAGCATAATCATCATGGCTGAAAACGACTTTTCAAGCGGCATATCCAGCACTGTAATGCAACACGAAGCGTTTGACAGAGGCAACATCCAGCCAGGCTGTAGACTCCAGAGGATAAGGGTCTGAACATTCCGGGGAGTAAATGTAGCAGTGCATGCTGTGCGTAATGTGCTGCAGAGAACAGGGAAAGGGGCATTCTGGGCCACTTCCGCCCTCACCCAGTTTCGGGCGAAAGTAACCCAGAATGCCCCTTTCCCTGTTCTCTGACAAGTAAGACTTCAATAACCAAAAAATAACGATTATCTACAAACAAACATACTGTGTAGGGTTATCCGTTTTCAATACTAATTTACTAAACTTTTCAGATTTCAGTTTTTGTTTAATCCTGTGTTTTTCCTGGTCATTTTCAATAACATCATTTTCGCGCAAACATTCTTCAAATGAGTCTCTGTCTTTCATGTGAAATAACACTACAGTCTTTAACTGTTCTCTAAAGTCTTTTAAAACTGAGTTATATTTTTGGCATAAAATCCACACACTTATCCTAGCATGCCTTCCACTGAAAGCTAGTTTTGACAAAGTGTTTCTCTTTTTAACTATGTCTCTTTCTGCCGAGCAGTCATCTATAATAAATAGTGTCTGCGTTCCTTCAAACAGTCTATAAAACTGTTCTAAACACTCACTCAGTTTATTGCTAGGATTAACTAAATATATGTCATCATCTGTCCATATAAACCTTCTATTATGATATGCTTTGTTCCATTTAAGTGTTGGACAGAAAACCACAATATGATTAAAATTATAGCGATAAACTGTTTGTAATAGGTCTAGGACAAATATTGTTTTTTCCACAACCAGTCTGCCCACAAATCAATGAGCAATGAGGAGTTTTTGTCATAAAGTTTAACTGCTCCATGGTTTTATAACAGAATTTAATCTAATCCAGTTATTATTTTTATCATACT
>CM031609.1:38954496-38965751 GCA_018398815.1 Conus ventricosus | reverse complement strand
CCCCCCTTTTTTCCCTTTTTTGGTTTTATTCATCTCAGAACCCGGGCGGTGCGTCTAACCAACTTTTTTATAGCTTCTTCACGCTATTTCCCCTGCTCTTTTTCATTTCTTTTTTATCCTTTTTTTCTACCTTTTTAATTTGCTTTTAATAGCTCCGCATAATGGCAGCGCTCGACACATACGAATCACGTATATTTTAAAACACCACGGAGCAAAAGAAAAAGAAAAAAAAAAAAGAGAAAAAGAAAAAGAACAAAAAGAAAACGCAAAAGGGCGAACAACGAACGCCCGCGCTTGGTATTTCGTTGCTGTGCGTGCGCGGTCATGAAGGAGTATGGCAGTTCTGCCATAAAACTGTCGACCGATAAAAAACAAAAAACAAACAAAACAAAACAAAAAACACTGCAGAAATTCGATAACAGGCAATTAAAATGTACAGCTGTCTAGAATCGACCTTGCTGCGAGGAGACAGCAAAATCAATCAGGAACGTAATTCATAATAAAGCGATCTACGTCCCACTCACCCTGGCTCCAACACCAGCGAGGCTGAAACCGGTCATTATAGATCGTTGAGCGGGGTTTTTAATGTACTGTAACTTGAGAAGACTTCAGTTAGTTTAGTTAGCAGTGTCCTCGGGGGACAGGGAGGGGTCTTTAATGGCACACGTCAACCCGGCCAATTTGCTATTCTGGAGACGGGGCGGCGCGCTTGGATTTGGAGAGAAGGAGGAGGAGGAGGAGGGAGGAAAATGACTTACGGGAGGCAACTCGAGGACGCGTTAAGTTCATCTCGGGCGACAGAAGTCTTCACGCATCTCGCGCCACCAGAACCCCCCCCCCCCCCCCCCTCTCTCTCTCTCTCTCTAAACATAAAACAAACAACAGGATCAACAGCAGGACGTTTGCCCGACAACCTCGATGCTTTATAGTAGTCTTCAACGCAGTTCCTTCAGTTCCTTTTTCTTTTCTTTCTTTCTTTTTTTTTTTTTTGTCTCAAGTATGCATCATTCCTCTCCTTTGTTTCTTTCACTTTCTGAGCCCTCGCTGGGGATGGGATCGAGGCAATCTGCATTCTCACCTTCGGTAAATTCTCTCTCTCTCTGTCTGTCTCACTCCGTCTCTCTCTGTATATATCTCTCTCCGTCTCTCTTTGTATATATCTCTCCGTCTCTCTCTGTATATATATATATATATATATATATATATAATATATAATATATATATATATATAATATATATATATTATATATCTCTCCTCTCTCTCTCATCCCCTGTCGCTGGCAGTTTTTTCTGCCCCTGTGGTCGGCCCAGTCACCCCTGACTGGAGTTTTTGTCTTTGTTCCCCAACTCTTGCGCGCTGTGTCTGCAGCTGGCAGACTGTCATACCCGCCGACCTCTTTAGTGCTAATCTGGCCGCTCAGTAGTGTGGCTGACTGTCATACCCGCCGACCTCTTTAGTGCTAATCTGGCCGTTCAGTAGTGTGGCTGACTGTCATACCCGCCCGACCTCTTTAGTGCTAATCTGGCCGTTCAGTAGTTGTGGCAGACTGTGTCATACCCGCCGACCTCTTTAGTGCTAATCTGGCCGTTCAGTAGTGTGGCAGACTGTGTCATAACCCGCCGACCTCTTTAGTGCTAATCTGGCCGTCAGTAGTGTGGCAGACTGTGTCATACCCGCCGACCCTTTAGTGCAATCTGGCCGTTCAGTAGTGTGGCAGACTGTGTCATACCGCCGACCTCTTTAGTGCTAATCTGGCCGTTTCAGTAGTGTGGCTGACTGTCATACCCGCCGACCTCTTTAGTGCTAATCTGGCCGTTCAGTAGTGTGGCAACGTCATACCGCCGACCTCTTTAGTGCTAATCTGGCCGTTCATTATGTGGCTGACTGTCATACCCGCCGACCTCTTTAGTGCTAATCTGGCCGTTCAGTATGTGGCATACTGTCATACCCGCCGACCTCTTTAGGTCTAATCTGCCGTTCAGTAGTGTGGCAGACTGTCATACCCGCCGACCTCTTTAGTGCTAATCTGGCCGTTCAGTAGTGTGGCAGACTGTGTCATACCCGCCGACCTCTTTAGTGCTAATCTGGCGTTCAGTAGTGTGGCAGACTGTGTCATACCCGCCGACCTCTTTAGTGCTAATCTGGCCGTTCAGTAGTGTGGCTGACTGTCATAACCCGCCGACCTCTTTAGTGC
The DNA here is from genome assembly GCA_018398815.1 of Conus ventricosus. NCBI lineage: Eukaryota > Metazoa > Mollusca > Gastropoda > Neogastropoda > Conidae > Conus > Conus ventricosus. Next base: position 38,963,556 of record CM031609.1, on the reverse strand, counting down.
TAATCTGGCCGTTCAGTAGTGTGGCTGACTGTCATAACCCGCCGACCTCTTTAGTGCTAATCTGGCCGTTCAGTAGTGTGGCTGACTGTCATACCCGCCGACCTCTTTAGTGCTAATCTGGCCGTTCAGTAGTGTGGCAGACTGTGTCATACCCGCCGACCTCTTTAGTGCTAATCTGGCCGTTCAGTAGTGTGTCAGACTGTGTCATACCCGCCGACCTCTTTAGTGCTAATCTGGCCGTTCAGTAGTGTGGCAGACTGTGCATACCCGCCGACCTCTTTAGTGCTAATCTGGCCGTTCAGTAGTGTGGCTGACTGTCATACCCGCCGACCTCTTTAGTGCTAATCTGGCCGTTCAGTAGTGTGGCTGACTGTCATACCCGCCGACCTCTTTAGTGCTAATCTGGCCGTTCAGTAGTGTGGCAGACTGTTAATACCCGCCGACCCTTTAGTGTAATCTGGCCGTTCAGTAGTGTGGCAGACTGTCATACCCGCCGACCTCTTAGTGCTAATCTGGCCGTTCAGTAGTGTGGCAGACTGTGTCATACCCGCCGACCTCTTAGTGCTAATCTGGCCGTTCAGTAGTGTGGCTGACTGTCATACCCGCCGACATCTTTAGTGGTAATCTGGCCGTTCAGTAGTGTGGCTGACTGTCATACCCGCCGACCTCTTTAGTGCTAATCTGGCCGTTCAGTAGTGTGGCTGACTGTCATACCCGCCGACCTCTTTAGTGCTAATCTGGCCGTTCAGTAGTGTGGCTGACTGTCATACCCGCCGACCTTTTTAGTGCTAATCTGGCCGTTCAGTAGTGTGGCTGACTGTCATAAACCCGCCGACCTCTTAGTGCTAATCTGGCCGTTCAGTAGTGTGGCTGACTGTCATACCCGCCGACCTCTTTAGTGCTAATCTGGCCGTTCAGTAGTGTGGCTGACTGTCATACCCGCCGACCTCTTTAGTGCTAATCTGCCGTTCAGTAGTGTGGCAGACTGTGTCATACCCGCCGACCTCTTTAGTGCTAATCTGGCCGTTCAGTAGTGTGGCAGACTGTGTCATACCCGCCGACCTCTTTAGTGCTAATCTGGCCGTTCAGTAGTGTGGCAGACTGTGTCATACCCGCCGACCTCTTTAGTGCTAATCTGGCCGTTCAGTAGTGTGGCTGACTGTCATACCCGCCGACCTCTTTAGTGCTAATCTGGCCGTTCAGTAGTGTGGCAGACTGTCATACCCGCCGACCTCTTTAGTGCTAATCTGGCCGTTCAGTAGTGTGGCAGACTGTGTCATACCCGCCGACCTCTTTAGTGCTAATCTGGCCGTTCAGTAGTGTGGCAGACTGTCATACCCGCCGACCTCTTTAGTGCTAATCTGGCCGTTCATTAGTGTGGCTGACTGTCATACCCGCCGACCTCTTTAGTGCTAATCTGCCGTTCAGTAGTGTGGCTGACTGTCATAACCCGCCGGCCTCTTTAGTGCTAATCTGGCCGTTCAGTAGTGTGGCTGACTGTGTCATACCCGCCGACCTCTTTAGTGCTAATCTGGCCGTTCAGTTGTGTGGCAGACTGTCATACCCGCCGACCTCTTTAGTGCTAATCTGGCCGTTCAGTAGTGTGGCAGACTGTCATACCCGCCGACCTCTTTAGTGCTAATCTGGCCGTTCAGTAGTGTGGCAGACTGTCACACCCGCCGACCTCTTTAGTACTAATCTGGCCGTTCAGTAGTGTGGCAGACTGTCATACCCGCTGACCTCTTTAGTGCTTATCTGGCCGTTCAGTAGTGTGGGCAGACTGTCATACCCGCCGACCTCTTTAGTGCTAATCTGGCCGTTCAGTAGTGTGGCTGACTGTCATACCCGCCGACCTCTTTAGTGCTAATCTGGCCGTTCAGTAGTGTGGCAGTCTGTCATACCCGCCGACCTCTTTAGTGCTAATCTGGCCGTTCAGTAGTGTGGCTGACTGTCATACCCGCCGACCTCTTTAGTGCTAATCTGGCCGTTCAGTAGTGTGGCAGACTGTCATACCCGCCGACCTCTTTAGTGCTAATCTGGCCGTTCAGTAGTGTGGCAGACTGTCATACCCGCCGACCTCTTTAGTGCTAATCTGGCCGTTCAGTAGTGTGGCAGACTGTGTCATACCCGCCGACCTCTTTAGTGCTAATCTGGCCGTTCAGTAGTGTGGCAGACTGTCATACCCGCCGACCTCTTTAGTGCTAATCTGGCCGTTCAGTAGTGTGCAGACTGTCATAACCCGCCGACCTCTTTAGTGCTAATCTGGCCGTTCAGTAGTGTGGCAGACTACAGGCGCTGCCCGGAGCACGCATCAGCCCTTCACCCTGCACTGAATGCTAGAAACTCTAGTTCTACCAGCCGCCGTGGCGAAGTGGTTAGCGTCGCGGACTCCCGGCTGGGAGGTCGTGGGTTCGAATCCCATCAGGGTCATGTGGGTTTTTCTGTCCCGACCGGCTCCTACCCAGAGTTGATTTTGCTGCGGACTCAGTTGGGAAGACTGGGACCACACAGTCGAGTTTCATCCACTTAAGAGATGCGTTTCTGACAGTGTTGCTCAAATTTCATGACCAACACTGCAGCTGCCTGTATCTCTCGGGCCTGGTTGACGCCGGGATATATTATGAAAGGAAGCGTAGAGAACAGCCCTGTCATGTAGTCTCAGACCGAAATGGAAATCCGTAGCATCATCTTAATCATCCTCATTCTCATCGATCAGCATAAAAAAATTGTCTCAAATTCTGTGGCCCTTCATGCCCTGCTCTCATGGTGACCTCAATTTCGATGTCCTCTCCACGTCTGTGGCCTTGGTTTGGTTCCGTCGGGGTCACCGGTATCGGCGAGTCCATGGGGGCTGTCGTTGGACGGACGTGGTGGCGCCCTCCGGGGGGGAGAGCTCACTCACGCCGGCTCCGCGACTAAGCAATTATTGTCGTCAGTAGGGGGCTTAGTAGGTGGTGTCCTGCGTATGTTAGATCAGAGCAGGCGCCACTGAACACCACCGAAGTGACTCGGCAGCAGTGCAGTGTCTCCTCCGGTGGGTTGCCTCTTGACTTGACATTGGCTGCTCCCTGTGTATTGCCGGTGCCGGGGCTGCGGCGGGGCCGACCAGGTTGTGGCTGTGGACGGGGTGTCGGAATGAGCGGCGTGGGTGCACTGCCTCTGAGGTGGCGCAGAGAGTGGGACAGCAAAAAACAAAACAAAACAAAAAAAAAAAAACCTCTAAATCTTATGGGTCTCTCTATGAGTGTGCGAGTGTTTGTCGTCGTCTCTGTTGTCGTCGTCGTTTATATAATATAATATATATATATATATATATATATATTATATATATAAATATATATATATATATATATAAATATATATATAATATATAGCCACTTTTATGTATATGTAGTGTTAAAAAATAAATTCTAAGGGTATAATAACTACATGTCTAGCACTGGTCCAGTTAACCTGCAGCCAGCTCAACAGATCTAGTTGTCATACTCAACACCTGTCATGTTTAGATATGTTACACATAAGGTGGATTCTGCCTGACGTGGCAAATCGCTTGCCTGTTGCACTATCAACGTGAAAACGGATTTTTCTCTTTTCTGATGTTTCGTTTTGTTCTTAGTGTGTGTGTGTGTGTGTGTGTGTGTGTGTGTGTGTGTGTGTGTGTGTGTGTGTGTGTGTGCGTGTGTATGTGCGTGCATGCGTGCGCGTTTCTTTCTCTTGAGTTTTTCTTTTCAAGACAGGACTTCTTTTCCCCCTCTGCGGTCACCACCGTGAAAAGGCCCGTGTTGTCGGCTGGGCTTAGAGTCAACCACAACAGCTACTCTCACTCTCCCTTTGTTTACGTTTCCCCCCTCTCCCAATTCTTCCTCTTCGTCGTCTTCTTCAAAACTGTATCGTTTTGTTTTTCCCTTTTCTCTTCAAGCCTCTCCCAAAAGACAGAACGGCACGATGTCCTAAGCTCCTGATACAGTTCAGAACCCAGCAGGCCTCCCTGTGTGCCTGCAAGAGTTCAGACCCAGCACGCCTCCCTGTGTGCCTGCAAGAATTCAGAACCCAGCACGCCTCCCTGTGTGCCTGCAAGAGTTCAGAACCCAGCACGCCTCCCTGTGTGCCTGCAAGAGTTCAGAACCCAGCACGCCTCCCTGTGTGCCTGCAAGAGTTCAGAACCCAGCACGCCTCCCTGTGTGCCTGCAAGAGTTCAGAACCCAGCACGCCTCCCTGTGTGCCTGCAAGAGTTCAGAACCCAGCACGCCTCCCTGTGTGCCTGCAAGAGTTCAGAACACAGCAGGCCCCCCTGTGTGCTCTATACAGTTCAGGACACAGCAGGCCTCCCTGTGAGCCTGCAAGAGTTCAGGGCCCAGCAGGCCTCCCTGTGAGCCTGCAAGAGTTTCAGGGCCCAGCACGCCTCCCTGTGAGCCTGCAAGAGTTCAGGGCCCAGCAGGCCTCCCTGTGTGCCTGCAAGCAATGATCAACTGCACGACGAAGAATGGGTGTGCAGGGTTCTAACAGAATGAAACCCGCCACAAACGCTTTGGCTGCTTTATGTGTGTACGTTATTACACTGAGGAGGTTGTTGTTGCTGTTGTTGTTGTTGCTGCTGTTGTTGTTGTTGCTGCTGTTGCTGTTGTTGTTTTTGCTGGTGCCACCTTAAATTCCATGTTCTATCCGGTGAAAAAATGTCCAAACATTTGTGCAGTAACACTGCATAAACAGTCTTTGGTGAATGCAAACATATAGACAGTGATAGCATTAAGTAGTGTGTGATGCTGAAGTTTCCTTTCAGTCTGTAATTATATATATTTATTTTCTCGAACCGTGTCCGGCAGTTTCTTTTGGCTATGTACTGAGAGTTCACATTTGCAGGATGTATGTGCTTCTGGCCCGTCTTGATTTGCGCACTGTCATAATATATCCGGAACAAAATCCGGCTTGATGAAGCCATCTGTCGATGAATCACGCGATGCCTCCATTTTCCTTGCTCCAGTGGCTCCCAACCCTCTTAAAAAAAAAAAAAAAAAAAACACCCTTCGCCATAAATTACGTCCTAGCTCCTTGCTAAGGGAAAAATATCATTAACAGATGGCCTCCCTTCGTTTTCCCCACCCTACCCCATCCCTCCCCCCGACCCGTTTCAGCCTTCCCTCTCTCTTCTCCCTTCCTCTCTCTCTCTCTCTCTCTCTCTCTCTCTCTCTCAAGGAAAAGACAAATTATCAGCATAAATTAGAGGCAATGTGAAAGCAATATTCGCTCCCGCACAAATCACAGACTAAAAAAAACAAAAAAAAAACCCCAAAAAACAACCCCCCCCCCCCAAAAAAAAAAAAAAAAAAAAAAAAAAAAAAACGATGCGTTTGCTTTAGACACGCAGGGCTCATGTTTTCATCCGTCCTCGTGATAAATTTCAGTCGCGTCGATAAAAGCACGGTGGGAAATGTGGTGTTTCTTTCAAAAACAATATTTGAAAACGCAGTTGCTTGACAATATAAACGAAATTCAGAAACTGGAGTCCTGTCGAGCACAGCCTGCAATGTATCAACTGACGGCGCTGGAAAGCAAAGGTGATAAACTGTCTGTTCCTGTGAGCATACTCTGTTGATGACCTTGGAAGGGAGTGACGAGGCGAGCGAGAGACAGAGAGAGAGAAAGAAGAAAGAGGGAGAGAAAGAGAGCGGGGGAGAGAGAAGAGAGGGGGGGGGGAGAGAAAAAGAGAGTGAGGAAGGAGGCGAGAGAGAGAGGGACAAGAGAGTGAGAGAGAGAGAGAGAGAGAGAGAGAGAGAGAGAGAGAGAGAGAGAGAGAGAGAGAGGAGGGAGGGAGGAGAGAGAAGAAAGAGATAGACGGACAGAGAGAGAAGAGAGAGAGAGAGAGAGAGAGAGAGAGAGAGAGAGAGAGAAGGAGAGAGAGAGAGAGAGGACAGATAGATACAGAGAGAGAGAGAGAGGGAGAGAGAGAGAGAGAGAGAGAGAGAGAGAGAGGAGAGAGAGAGAGAGAGAGAGACGAGCAGACAGACAGACAGACAGCAGACAGACAGGCAGAGGTGTGCGGAGGTAAGACAACGGAGACGATGAAAGATCGTACTACCGGCATGAGGTAACTTCTCTCGACTTCTCTGGCATCAGTTATCAAGTCACTGTCAGCGACACCGCTATTATATGGACATCTCTGTGCACACCAAACACATTCCAGCTGTCTCCACAACCACAAGGCTGGTAGGCCTACCCCAACTGTCTTCTCGCCATCCTCCTACCCCCCCCCCCCCTTCCCCTCCCAGGCCCTTCCCCTTTACCAAAAAAATACAAACCCAAAACAAAAAAACAACTGATGCCTTGGTCAGTTAAGAGGACGCAGAAGGGGAAGAAGAAGAAGAAGAAGAAGAAAGAAGAAGAAGAAGAAGAAGAAGAAGAAGAAGAAGAAGAAAGAAGAAGAGAAGAAGAAGAAGAAGAAGAGAAGAGGAGAAGAAGAAGAAACTGAAAGGAGAAGAAGAAGAAAAAAGAAGAAGACGGAGGAGAAGAAGACAGAGACGAGAAGAAGAAGAAGAAGAAGAAGAAGAAGAAGAAGGACACTCAGAGCCTTCTCCGCTAATGACTGGAACCAGAGAAAGTGGAGCACCTTTTCCCTGCAGCGATAACCCCACGGCCCAAATACTTCCAACCTCAGAGAAACTCCTCAAGCCCCTAGTCCCCCCCCCCCCCCCCCCACAACCCTCTCCCCCTTCATTCCTCCCATCCCTCTCCATCATTCCCGACCACGTCAGGAAAATCACTGTGAACCCCCCCCCCCCCCCCCCTCCTTCGCCCCATCCCCACCCTATTACACTGCCCAAAGCGAGGAGAGAAAAGAAGAAAGACAGAAAGAAAGGAAGGAAGTAACGGGAAGGAAAGAAGGGGACAGACAGGAGCGGGGGGGGGGGGGGGGGGGGGGGGGGGGATGGGGGGGGGGGGGGAGGGGGGGGGGGCATTTTCAACACAGCAGTCATAACTCATTGTCAGGAAGCGCAGAGAAGGAGGGTGCCAAACCTCCCCCTTCCCCTTCCTTTCCTCCCCCCCCCCCCCCCTCAAAGAAAAAATGATATGTTCCCCGGGGGAGGTTGATGCCGGGCGACAGTTGCCATGGCGACATCATTGGCAGGATCCATCACTGTCGTTTATCATGCTTATCAGTGGCGTCTTGGCAGCAGACGACTTCCTCCAACCCCCCCCCCCCCCTTACCCCCCCCCCCTCCAGCTTCCCCCCCCCTACCCTCGGGGATACTCCACCCATCGTCTCTTTCCCCTCCCCCCTCCCTTTCCCCCACCCCTACCCTCCTCCTCCTTTCCATTCCTGTCTCCTCCTCCAAAGCGGGTCCTAGGTCTCGTTTTCCTTCCCTCGGCAAACAGGCGGGCTGTCGGTGCCAGAGACTAACAACAGACGTCTGCCAAAGACTGATCCTGGGTCATTCATTCTCTGCGGCCTGCTGGTACCCAGCACCTTGCCCATCCCCCGGGCGGCTCTGTCTGTCTGTCAGTCTGTCTGTGTGTCTCTGTCTGTCTCGCTTTCTCTCTGTCTCTGTCCGTCTTTGTCTCTGTCTGTCTGTCTCTCTCTCTTTCCTCGTCTCTCTCCGACTTTCCTCTTCTCTTCTCTCTCTCTCTTTCCTCGTCTCTCTCTCTCTGTCTTTCCTCTTCTCTCTTTTCTTCTCTCTCTCTTCCCCTCTCTCTCTCTCTCTCTATCTCCTCTCTCTCCCCCCTCCCCCCTCTCTCTGTCTAATCATCGGCTTCTTTTCTTATTTGTTTTCCTTTCCCATGAATTGCTTCTCCCCCCCCCCCTCCTTCACCTTATCCTTTGTTTACACTGCCCTTTAATAATGTCCACGACATCAGGACTATTCTTTATCTGTAGAGTTTTGTCATGGTGTTGCTGTTGTTTTGTTACCATTTATGTAATTTCATTTGTGTGTGTGGCGCGCGCGCGTGCGTGTGTGTGCGTGTGTGTGCGTGTGTGTACGCTGCGTGCGCGCGCGCGCGTGTGTGTGTGTGTGTGTGTGTGTGTGTGTGTGTGTGGTGTGTGTGTGTGTGTGTGGCGCGTGTGTACTGTCGTGCGCTGCGCGCGGTGTGTATGTGTGTGTGTGTGTGTGGCGTGTGTGTACGCTCGTGCGCTGCGCGCGCGTGTGTATGTGTGTGTGTGTGTGTGTGTGTGTGTGTGTGTGGTGTGCGTGTGTGTGGTGGCGTGTGTGTAGGGCTCGTGCGCTGCGCGCGCGCGCGCGCGGTGTGTGTGCGTGGTGCGTGTGGCGCTCGTGCGCTGCGCGCGCGGTGTGTGTGTGTGTGTGTGTGTGTGTGTGTGTGTGTGTGTGTGTGTGGCGCGTGTGTGTGTGTGTGTGTGTCGCTCGTGCGTGTGTATGTGTGTGTGTGTGTGTGTGTGTGTGTGTGTGTGTGTGTGTGTGTGTGTGTGTGTGTGCAGAAGACAGAAAAGCGAGGACAGACTGAAAGACAAGGCACCGCCTGAAAATCTGTATCCTCGAGTAATAAAGTTTTGCTCTCTGTCTGTCTGTCTGTCTGTCTCTCTCTCTCGCATTCAAGAAAAAACAACAACTAGAGGTTTCTTTTTTCTCTTCTTCTTTTGTTCCGATCATTATGATTCTGCTATGACTGCCATTTCCACTGCAACGAAGATTTGAAAGAAGAAAAAAAAATCTGTTGCTCGTGAGTCATTCCAACCGAAGTCCAACGATAAATCAATGTCTAATTGGCCATGTCATATTTGTCAAGTTCTATCTCTGGACATGTAACTACCTTAAATACAGATATACTGCCTGGGGGGGGGGGGGGGGGGGGGGGGGAGGGGGGAAACGGGGAGAGGGGGGAGGAGTGGGGAAAAAGGGTGGAGAACGGGGCAGTGGGGAAGGGGGAGTGGAGCTGGTGGGGGCTTATGGAGAGGGGGCGGGGGAGCGTGTCAAAGATGAGAGGTGGAAAGGAATAGAAACGGGTGATATGTAAAGTGTAGAACGTACCAGCAGCAAAATGGAATCGTTTGTATCCGGATACTCATCACTTGGTAGAGCGTCCCGTCACATATTCACTATAGCCGGAATA
>CM031609.1:38924496-38944496 GCA_018398815.1 Conus ventricosus | reverse complement strand
CACACACACAAAAAAGGAAATAAAAAATAAAAATATATAAACTGACGTGTCGTCTCTTCACACTAACAACGCATTAAAACGGAACTATTCCAACAACGTCTGTTCCCGATACCTACGTAGAGAAAATCAGCCCGCGTGTGGAAAACAGGCAGCTGTCAACAGTCTGTTTGCCTGTCTGTCTGTCTCACTGGCCTACACAGACGAGTTGTGAAACGTCGGGCGTTATCATTATTACCTAGCCCAATGCACACACAAAGAGGAAGAAACGAAAACTGAAATGACAAGCCGAGCGACGCTCCTCAAAATCCCCCCCCCCCCCCCCCCCCCCCCCCCCCCCCCCCCCCCCCCCACCCTCTCAAACATCGTGGCAGCCAGCACGCGCGCAGGTGCGGAGTCCAACTCCTAATGTTTGTAGCCCAGCCGACCGCGAAGACCACGTCCAGGCATGCAGCTAAAAAGCAAGTTCAAAAACAAAACCAAACAAAACAAACTGAGCTATTTGCCAGCTGCGAAGCCCAGGGCAAGAAATCCAAACCAAAGCGCTGAAACTCGCACTGCTCTAAAAACCAGGTGCACAACCAACAACAAACGTCTTACTCGGATCAGGTAGAAAAAAAAAGAAAGAAAAAAAAAGGAAGAAAAAGAAAAGCACGGTCACGAGCACAGTTCCCACGCCAAACGAAGTGGTAGTTTCTACACTGAGCAAAGATGAAATCCCCGAGAATACCGTGAGGTGGGTTGGGAAGCGAACTTCTCACGGCAAATGGGGGGAAAAAGGACGAGGTGAGTAATAAGAGTTCTCCCAATGTTGAAGTCCTTGCTACAACAGCCACAGCGTAGAGTGTGGTGCGTGGGGTGTGTGTGAGAGTGGTGAGTGTGCGAGTCGAGTGTGTCGTGTTCGGTCAACGACAACATCCAGTCACCAGATGGTGGGAGGGGGCGGGGGGGATGGCATGGGGTGGAGTGGGGAATGGAGGGTTCGGGGGAAATGGGGGAGGGGAGGGAGAGGGGGATGTTGGCTTCTGGACAGCCCTCACCTGTCGGTGGGTCTGCCCCTCCCTTCCCTTCCTTTCTTCCACACCCTGCAATACCCTTCTCTCCCTCCCCCTGCCCCCCCCCCCTCCCCACCGCCGCCGCATCACCACCCCATTCAACGCGAGCGGCTGAAAGGATGGAGGACACAGGCTCAGGGTCTGTGTTTATCGCTTCGTTTTGGCGGGACTCTGTGTGTGTGTGTGTGTGAGTGTGCGTGTGCGTGCGTGAGTGTGTGTGTATGTGTGTGTGTGAGAGAGAGAGAGAGAGAGAGAGAGAGAGAGAGACAGAGACTGACAGAGACGGAGACAGAAACACACACACACACACACACACACACACACACACACACAGAGTTTTAATGTACATCAATCGGCCTTGGGCCACAATACAAGTGTAAAGGGAAGACGTGATGCTGTTTTGAAACCGTAATAATGATTAAATGAAAATCATGATATGCCATTAATTTACGCAGGTTTTTCACAAATGACAGAATGATTTTTGGAATAATGTTATTTGTCAACATTAGATTATGACCACAAAATCAGCTTCTTCCTTCTGCTGATCGCATGAAATGTAAGTCTGGACAAATTACGTGTATGAGTCATATTCCATGCTTTAAGTAGCTAATAAGGCAAATAAGGCGCATTGTAAGACAATCTGTCCTCTTTAATTTAACCAGTATTCCATACATCGTAAATGTGAGTTTAAATAGTTAGGTTAGCAACCTGTGTCCCCTTACTTAAATCCTTCGGTGTTTTAGCATCAACTCCCCAACATCTTCTTTGAAGCAGAAAGATGTATTTTCCCTCTGTGTGAGAGAGAGAGAGAGAGAGAGAGAGAGAGAGAGAGAGAGAGAGAGAGAGAGAGAGAGAGAGAAGAGAGAGAGAGAGAGAGAGAGACAAAGACAGAGAGAGAAGGAGAGAGAGACAGAGACAGATTTTCCGATTCATTGTGGATGCTATTTGTCATCTGGCCATTGTTCACATCCTCCAGATCAGATCAACATTTTCATTCACCCCATGTCAGCACCACGTTCACTTCATTGTGAGAACATAGACTAGTTGTTGTATCTTTCACGCTGTTTCCCATTACAAACCCAGCACCTGCTGGACCCCTGTTGCCTCTCCTCACCACGCGCAAAACCTCCAACATCCCCCAAAGCACCACCTCTCACGACCGATGCCTTTGTCTGAAACATCTTTTAAGTTAAAAAAAAAAAGGTCCTGTTCTACAGAGCCACCATGGTGATGAATTCGACGCTTTGAAGTCCAAACATCCTGTTCCTTTTCAGCACTTCCTCCATTTGTCTTTCTCTCTTCTCCCCTGGTCTGTTTAACACTTCCTCCATTTGTCTTTCTCTCTTTCTCCTGGTCTGTTTAACATTTCCCTCCATTTCTCTTTCTCTCTTTTCCCTGGTCTGTTTAACATTTCCTCCATTTGTCTTTCTCTCTTTCTCCCCGGGTTCTGTTTAAACACTTCTCCATTTGTCTTTCTCTACTTTCTCCCTGGTCTGTTTAACACTTCCTCCATTTGTCTTTCTCTCTTTCTCCCCTGGTCTGTTTAACACTTCCTCCATTTGTCTTTCTCTCTTTCCCCCTGTCTGTTTAACACTTCCTCCATTTGTCTTTCTCTTTCTCCCTGGGTCTGTTTAAACACTTCCTCCATTTGTCTTTTCTCTTTCTCCTGATCTGTTTAACACTTCCTCCATTTGTCTTTCTCTCTTTCTCCCCTGGTCTGTTTAACACTTCCTCCATTTGTCTTTCTCTCTTTCTCCCCTGTCTCAGGAACAACGCCTTTGAGCCGTTCCTTTGGGCCCACTGGGACACTGTTCCCTTCCGTGACCCCCCCGACCCCGCTTCGCCCTTCCGTTTTCTATGGTTGATGTCATATCCGGCTGGGGCAATACTTCAACGGTTCAGTGGCAACTGTCGGGGGAAAAAGACAGAAAAAAAGAAAACAAATGAAAAGAAAGAATGAGAAGTGGACTAAAGCCTCTTCCACTTATCAACCTTTAAAGCCTCTTCCACTAATCAACCTTTAAAGTCTCTTCCACTAATCAACCTTTAAAGCCTCTTCACTAATCAACCTTTAAAGTCTCTTCCACTAATCAACCTTTAAAGCCTCTTCCACTAATCAACCTTTTACTTACAGCTACGTTCATTCTCAAAGGATCATGGACTGTAAGTGTTCCTGACTTTAAATATGAAATAGAGCTCCACGAAATTTGAAGATCCATGAGACATGGGATCCGTTTATATAGACAAACACGTTTGCAAATACGTCAAACAACAACAATAACAAAAACAGAACGAACAACAACAACAACAACAGGTAACAATAAAGTTCAAAGGAAAACTGCCAGCATAGCCAAAGATGGCGTCGCACTGGAACGAACATTTCCCCGGCAATTTTTTTTATATTATATTGTCCCACCCAAGCACAAAAGTTGGCTGAAACAAACAAAAAAACAAAAACAAACACAAAAAAAGCCGAAGGAGGAAGTGGGGTGTGGGGGTGGGGTGTGGGTGGGTGGGTGGGAGGGGAAGACAGCTATGGAGATAGAAATATACACGTGTTCATAAAAAAACCTCCCCACCCATCCCCTCTCCCCGATGGTCCATAAAGGCCAAGTCCAAACGGTTCAACAACACATGGCCGACTCCATGCCAGCCCAAGTCATCGTGCTCACACCTAATATACAGACCCTACACAACGCTGCGCCTCCGATAAGCAGAAGGATGTGTATAACATCAGTTTAATATTAAGAAGACTGAAAAAAAAGAAAAAAAAGAAAAAGAGGCAGCTCACTGGCCGCTGCGCTCTTCGTAGTGGGTCTATTACTCACAAGAAAAATGTACAGGAACAACCTTATCTTTTGTTATTAATTAATCTGTTTATTCATTTCCAGCCTTATCTTTTGTTATTCATGAATTATTTATCTATTTTTTATCCATTCATTTATTTATCTATTTGTCAACCAAATCATGTCATAGACTCAGATCCGGAGAGAACAGTACACTGTTACACGAGCGATAAAAAAAGAGAGCTTCTCTCCGTCACATATGGACAGTAAGTAACTTGTGGTTCAAAATGTGATAGCGTTGGGTTTTTCCCCGTCCAACATAAACACTAACTTGGTCTGAAATGTGCCGACATGCGTGTTTAGCTGACACTTGGTCAACATTCTGTGCGCCCTTGCAGAACATTTAGGGAGCTTTACCAGCTAAATTCACTCTTTGACAAAAAGAGAACACGACGGAGGAGAGAGGAGAGGAGAGAGAGAGAGAGAGAGAGAGAGAGAGAGAGGAGAGGAGAGAGGAGAGAGAGAGAGAGAGGAGAGAGAGAGAGAGAGAGAGGAAGAAGAGGGAGAAGAGAAGAGAGAGAGAGAGAGAGAGAGAGAGAGAGAGAAGAGAGAGAGAGAGAGAGAGAGAGAGAAGGGGGGGAGGGGGGCAAGAACTCCAAGTTTCGCCCTATTTTTCGTTCTGCAGTTTGACAGTATGGAACTTAAAAGAGGCCTGAATATTTCACCATGTGCAGGTACTGACACTTCAAACAGCCTTGTCACACTGGATCAACATCCATATAAAAGTCTCAGGAGTTATTCTGCCGACAGACAACACATGCAGACAGGATGTGAAACGATACCCTGCTCCTCACTGGTTCTCCAGCGCGCACGGTAATCGCTACAAAAGGACAGACAATGATGGTGGTGGTGACTCCTGATGGGTGATGACAGCGACGATGACTGGTGATGATGTTGATGGCGGTGTGCTGGTGAAGGCTGATGGTGAGTAAGTAAGTATTACTTACAGCCCAGCCGACCGCAAACGACCGTATCAGGGCTGTCACCACGTTGAAGTCAACTCACAAGTCATTCATTCACACAACCTTTTAAAATACACCTTCTGAAAACACACTAGATCTAGAATTTTTAAAAAAAGAATCTTTCTACTGTAAAATCTCAGATCAAACGAAAAACGTTAATCTCTTTCAGAATCAGGCGGGACATCTCTGATTAAGGTTTTCATGGAGTCTGCTGTAAAGTGTTTAGACTCTATGTCTCACATCACGCAAGTTCCAACACTCTAAAAGAATATGTTTCACTGTGAGTGGTACATGACATGGAATGCACCACGGAGCTTCTTCCCTCTTTAAAATGTTTCCTTTTTTTTTTATTTAATTTTTTACTTAGGCCATTGCTCTTGCCAGAGCATAGGTCATCAACAACTGTCCGCCAACGACCACGGTCCTGGGCAATTCTTCTAATTTGCTCCAGCTGTAACCCATCTGCCTGGTGTCTGCTTCAGGTCCCGCCTCCAGGTGTTACTTGGTTACAGATGAGATTTAAAAAAAAAAAAACGAATGGTGAAAGTTGGTGGTGAAGGATGGTAGGTCACGTGATGAGGTTTGACGTGGAGGTGGTGACGGTGGACGTTGATGGTGGGGTGGGGGTGGTGGTGGTAGGAAGAGGGGGTGGTGGGTGGTGATGGTGGAGTGGTGGTGGGTGGTGATGGCGGTGCGGTGGTGGTGGGTGGTGGTGGTGGTGGTGGGTGGTAGTAGCGGCGTCCACGTCAACTCTGGAATGAGGTTCAGCAACAAGATGTCATGGAGGCAGCGAGAAAACGCTTACACGATTCTCCTTCTGCTTCATCAACACCGTGATCAAAAACATCATAACTAAAAACAAAACAAAAACAAACGACAACAACAAAACCCCGGCGCCAAAACAACTCATAAATCGCACCTTCCCTCCCCCTTCGTTAAAAAAAAACTGTTTCAAGATTAAAACGAAAAAAAAAAAGAGTGCTATCAGAAAGCACAAACAGACAAAACACACGCACACCACTCGCTCCATGAACCGTCTCCCACTCTAGCCCCCCTCCCCCTCCCTCTCCCTCCCCTATCTCCGATTAAGAAAAACAGAAAGGTAAAAGAAGTTGGGGGGGGGGGGGGGGTAAGAGAGGAAGAAATTTACAACAAAGTAACAGTTTTGAGATAAGAATATCAACTCCCCACAGAGGTTAAAAAAAAAAAAATCCCAGAAACTGGGAACTTCAAAGGATTTCATGGCAGGAGAAAGCAACAACAGTTGCTAACTACAGAGGAGGAGCGCAAAATCTAACCCCTCCCCAACCCAACCAAGAAGAAAAAAGAAGAGAGAGAGAGAGAGAGAGAGAGAGAGAGGAGAGAGGAGAGAAGAGAGAAAGACAGAGAAAAAGAGATAGAGATAGAGAGAAAGACAGAGAGAAAGAGCGAGAGAGAGAGAGAGAGAGAGAGAGAGAAGAGAGTGAGAGAGAGAGGAGGAGAGACCCAGAGAGAGAGAGAGAGAGAGAGAGAGCGAGTGAGAGAATAGAGAGAGAGAGAGAAAGAGAGAGAGAGGGAGAGAGAGAGAAGAGAGAGAGACAGAGAGAGAGAGATACGGGAGAGAGAGAGAGAGACAGAGAGATAGAGCCAGAGAGGAGAGACAGAGAGAGAGAGAGAGAGAGAGAAAAAGAGAGAGAGAGAGAGAGAGAGCTACAGAGAGAGAGAGAGAGAGAGAGAGCTACACGAGAGAGAGAGAGAGAGAGAGAGGTGAGAGAGAGAGAGAGAGGAGAGAGAGAGAAAGAGAGAGATACAGAGAGAGAGAGAGAGACAGAGATAGAGCGAGAGAGAGAGATACAGAGAGAGAGACAGACGGAGAGAGAGAGGACAGAGACAGAGAAGAGAGAGAGAGAGAGAGAGAGAGAGAGAGGACAGACAGACAGACAGAGAGAGAGAAAAGAGAGAGAGGGGGGGCCCAAGATGATTTATTCATGTACAGGCCATTGCCCCTCGTGAAGAGGGTTGCAGGCTAATCACAGTCGTCTTAGCACCGCTGCAACTGCTCGCAAACATAAATATCATTCATTCAGAAAAAAAGTAGTTTATGACAGAAGAAATGGTCCGTAACTGGCATGGTGTAAATACATAGGTTGAGAACATTCCTAACAGTTTGCTCCTGCTGCGTACACGCCCAGAGAAGTGCAAATCTAAATGACAGAGAGAGAGAGAGAGAGAGAGAGAGAGAGAGAGAGGAGAGAGGAGAGAGAGAAAAGGGGAGGAGAGAGAAGGAGAGAGAGAGAGAGAAGGGGACAGGCAGACAGAGAGAAAGAGAGCGACAGAGAGAGAGAGAGAGAGAGAGAGGAGAGGGGAGAGAGAGAGGGGATAGCTAAACAGGCACAGAGAGAGAGAGAGAGATAGAGGAGAGAGGAGAGAGAGAGAGAGAGGAGAGAAGAGAGAGAGAGAGAGGGGACAGACAGAGAAAGAGGAGCGACAGAGAAGAGAGAGAGAGAGAGAGAGAGAGAGTGAGAGAGAGAGAGAGAGAGAGAGAAGAGAGAGAGAGAGAGAGATAGCTAAACAGGCAGAGAGAGAGAGAGAGAGAGAGAGAGAGAGAGAGAGGAGAGAGAGAGAGAGAGAGAGCGTGAAAGAGAGAGAGAGAGCGCCAGACAAACACACAGACAGAGAGACAGAGACAGAGAGGCAAACAATTGCCACGCAACGGGAATGTATATACAAAATATAATAAATGATGAGAAGAGTGGACGATCAAGACGCTCCAAGGATAGGAGGGAGCTTTACTTCATTCCACAAGCCTAACATGGTCGCCCCCCAACTCGCCAGTCGTGGCACTGGATTGAAGACTTTTAATCCTGTTCATTCCCACCCCCCACCCCTAATCCACCCCCAGCCCCCGGCTCAACTTCCCTTTCACCCGCCTCAGGCTTCCAGCTACCACCGCCTCTCTGTCTGTCTCTCGCTGTCTGTCTGGTTGTCTGTCTCTCTTTTTCTCTATCTGTCTCTCTCTCTCTCTCTTTGCTCTTTCTCTCTCTCTCTCTCTCTCTCTCTTCTCTCTCTCTCTCTCTCTCTCTCTCTCTCTCTCTCGCACTCATCATCACCTCTCTCTCCCTCTTTCACTCTCTCTCTCTCACTCACTCACTGTCCAGGACGGGGGAAATCGTGATGGTATTGCTTAAGTGCACTAAGTTGATGTATTATTAGTCAGGCTTAAACACCAAGGTTTTTCTTTGCACTCATCCGCATATGCACACTCATGCGTCCACCAAACATTCACCTCTCTCGGGGAAAGGGACGTCACGCATTCGTTTCTCTCAAAACGACTGAGCAAAAGTTTAAATTTTTTGCTACTTATAATTCAAAATGAAAAACCCAAATTTAACCAAAATGAACAAATCGCACATGAAGATCAATACTTCCTAACCCCGGGTTAAAATGAAATGACTTTTACCGGGCAGGTTTTCACAATAAAACCCACGCTTTCACACCACCCACATTCTTGAAAAAAGCTTTTACGTCTTCTTCAGCATGCTTGATGGTGATCCCCTTGGTGACTGGCCCCAGGCTCAGGACTGGTTTTCGGGGGTTCGTCTCTGGGATCTCGACGTCGAATTTTTTATTTTCTTCCCCCACCTCTGGGTTCCAATTCAGTTTGTTTTTCTTCACCCCCTCTGGGCTTCAACTTAGTTTTCTTCTCTTCCAGCTTGTCTTCAACCAAACATTAGTGCTTTCTATCTCCCGACCCGTTTCTCTCGACCCTTTCTCTGTCTGTCATCTCTCTCTCCTCTCTCCTTGTCTTTCTCTCTCTCCCCTTTTGGGGTTTTGTTTTTTCACGTTGTTCTCCTCGTTTATATAGGGGAAAAAAAAGGTTTCCCCTTGGGCCCATGCCTTTGCCCCCCTCTTCTCAAACCCCCTATTTAAAAGTCCCCGAATTCCCATTCGCTAATTCTCCCCCACATGTTTTCACACCCCCCTACCTAATTGTTTAGCAAACAAATTTTGCACCAGTGGACATCGAAATTCCGCCGACTTCGGTGGTCATTTTAACACAGAATTATTTAAGGAGGGCTACACAACCTCCACCGATTTTAACCAGCCTGAAAAATAGAACCAAAACTGGACCCCGGAAAACCCCCAAAAACGAATCCAAGCCCCCTGTTTTCATGATGTTTAAAAAAAAACTCAGTAAAATGAGCATTTAGCGCTCACTTGGAGCCCGATGTGAGTGGTTCATCCTTCCCCCCTTTGCACGGGAGGTCCGAAACTCTCTCCTGGGGGTTTTTTGTCATCTGACCAACTTGGCCTCCTTTCACACATTTGGCCCAGTGCGATGGGTAAGGGTACCGGGTTTTTTGGTCTTTACCTATTTTTTATACTACGAAAAACTTTTTCCCCCTTTGTCCAAAAGCGTTTAATCCCTTTTTTGTGAGGGGTTTCACGCCCCTTGACAAATTCCCCCCCTCGAAGAAAATTTGCCCTGCTTGGCTAAAATTTAAAATTTCAAGGAGATGAACTCTCATAATTTTCCCTTTAAACCAGTGTATATCGGCCTCATAAGCCTACTTACCCCAGAGAAACGCCGAAAGATGGTTTGAAACAAAAATTAGAAAAAATCAATAATACAACTACCCAAGAAAATATAAACTGATCGGGAAATCTCCCCCTCTAAGTGGTGGCCATAAAACCGTTATGTTTCTAAAATTTTCTCCCCCCCTTTTTTTTCACGGGGCCCCGAACCAGCCACGTCCGCATACGCGACACGACAGACACACGCCCCACTCCCCTGACTTCTCGACCGACCATTTTTTTCCCCAATTTTTTGGTTTTAAGACCAGTCTGATCCCCCTTTTGTACAAAACCCCTTGCCCCCCGCGGCATGTGCGCATTGTGCACAGAAACGCCGTTCCCCAAGGTACCGGGCGTAGTACTCTGCGTCACCATTTTGTGGGCCCTTTTTTACCGAGAGGGCCCCCCAGGGATCCTGTTTTTGGGGCATCACCCCCTTTCTGCGTTCCCCTGGGAACGAAACCTGTTTCTTGTTTTTCCCGAACCGAAGAGTAAAAGTTCGGTACATACCCTTGTCTAACTCGCCCCGATTGTACCCTCTTAACATTTTTCTTTGCCCCTGTGAGAAAAACCAATCAGTTTTTGAGGAGAAATCGCCCTTTTGTTCTGTTGTAAGTGAGGGGGGTTAGTTCACCGGACAGCTCCAGTGTTTCGGAAAGTGTTTGACTTGCGGGGGCCTTTTTTCACGTGATCCTTTTTCCCTGTTTAAACACAGAAATCACGGTCGGGTCCCCGTACCCACGTGCCCCTGAAATTTTCCCCCAATTTACTAGATATACGGCGGTTTGGAAAGCCAACGCCTGTCGCCCCTTAGAAGGGTGTATCAATGAACCCCGTGCCGTTTTGAATTTCTGTATGTTCCATTTTTTGTCTCACCTCTGTGTTTTACCTGTGAATTGTCCCTCTAACAGGGACTCCTTCCCCTTCCCCAGTGACCAGAGTCTCTAATGACTTAACCACTTTTTTTCCCTCTCTGCCTTTGTGAATCCATGTTATCGCCTAATTTTGAAAACAAGCCAAAACCAGACAAAAATAAACTGTCATTTTTCCTTCTTTTTTTACCCCCTCTCCTTGGCCTGACCCCTTTTGCTGCAGCTTCTTGGGGCCCAAATCGGCTCCTTTGCCAAGTGTCCCTTTTTCCCAAAAAATACGTCATTCCCAGCCAGTGGATTGGTTTTCCCTTGTTTCCCGTGGCCCGTGGGCCCGGGTGTGTTTTCGTTTTTACTGGGGCCCCGTATTCTGTATACTTGGGTTTTTTCTTTTCCCAAAACCCCTGTTCCCCTAATTCATGTCCGGTTTCTTCCCATTTTGGTTTTTCCCCCCCAAGGATTGTCCCGTTTTTTTTTCCCCAAAATTTTTTTTTATCACCCGGGGTTTTTACCCTTAAAAACCATCCCACTCCACTGTTTCCCCTGTTGAAAAAATTTTCCCTAAAACCCAACTTTTAGTCTACCCCTTCTTTTCCCCCCCGGAAAAATTGCCTAAAACCCCTTTTTTGAAATAAGTTTTGTATCGCACTTTAAACTTCAACCGGGTAATTTAAAAAGTATTTCGCCGCCTGTCAACAAAAGAGGTTTTCCCCGTCATCTTCCCGCCCCGGGGTGGCAAATAAACCCGGGGGATACCTCGAAAGTTTTTCTTTGACAGTATTTAAATCATTTTTTAATTAGTTCCCCTTCCCTTCGCGGGCTTTTCACCTTTTAATTTTTTTTTCCACTCAATTTTTTATTTTGTTTTCTTTTGTTTTTTTTTCTTCCCCTCCCCCCTTTTCCCTTTTAATTTTTAGGGGGGGGCTCTTTCGCCTTTTTTTCCCCCTTTTTCCCCCCTTTCCCCGTTTTGCTTTAAAGAAAACCCAGTTTACCCGTTATCCCCCCCTTTTCCAAAATTAAGTTCTCAGGGGGTTAAAACTTCCCCTTTTTTTTTGAAGTTAAAAAAAATTTTGTTTTTTTAAAAAGGGAAAAAAATTTTTTAAAAAAAACCCCCCCCATGGTATTTTCCAAACAAGGATTAAACTTAAAAAAGCTTTGTGAATTTGACTAAACCTGTTTTTGTTTCCCCGGACCCATTTTCAACCCCCCTCCCGCATTCTTCAAAAAAGGGGAACTAAAGGAATTTAAAAGCTAAATTTTTGTTTATGGGCACTCCCCCGTATCTTGTTTCCCTTTTTTTCCCCCCCAAACTAAATTTTGGGAATTTGGCGGCCCCACTTTTCCAACGGGGGCCAAAAATTATTTTTATATAATTTATTTTTTTTTAAAAAAATCTTTTCACTAAAAATATTAATCGGTTCCAAAAATACCTCTTCCCGGGAAATTTACCCCAAGTTTCCCCAACCGCTTGGAAAAAGTTCTTTTTGCACTTATTAAAAAAAATTTTACCAAAAAACATGCCTGAAAAATCAAAAAACTTAAAAGGGTTTCTTTTTCCCCCCTTTTTCCCCAAAACAAACCCCCTTTCACCCCACCCGCTTAAAAAAGTTCTTCCTTTTTTTGCTGCTTATTAGGCCCCTTGTTGCTCTCCCCTTCAGGGCTGGGTTTTTTTTTTTCGGGATCCCCACCTTCTTTTTTCTTTTCCCCCCTCTGGGGAAATTGTTTTTTCTGTTTCCCCATTGGGAACAGTTTTCTTTCTTCCCTTGTCCACCTAAACTTTTTTTCCTTCTAAATTTCCCCCCACTTTCTCTCACCCTTTTTCCCTTTTAACCCTTCCTTTTTTTCCCCCCCTTTCCCCCTTTGGGGTTTTTTTTTTTTGGTTCCCCGTTTATTAAAGGGAAAAATTCCCCTTGGGGGATCCCCCCGCATTTTTAACCCAAAAAAAACCCCCCCCCACATTTTCCCCCTCACATTTTAAACCCCCTCCCATTTTACAAACCCATTCCCCGGGGTACCCCCAAAACCCCCCGTTGGTGGTACTTCCAAAAATTTTTTTAGGGGGGGGACCCCCCCCCCTTACACTACCCCCAACCCCGGCCCCCCAAAAAAACCGATGTCTTTTTAAAATTTTTCAAAAAACCCTTTTCTAATTTAGGGTTTGGGGGAGGGGAGTTTACTCCTTCCCCTTCCCACGGGGGGTTTTTAAATTTTCTCCTTTTTTTTTCTCCCTTCCCTCCTTTCCCATTCGGCCTTTTCTGGGTTTTCCGCTTTTTGGGGTTTTCTTTTTTCCTTTCCCCCTTTGCCCCCTTTTTTTCCTTTTGGGGTTTTTGTTTTCCTTCAAAATTTTTCTTAAAAAGGATTCCCTTCGGGCCATCCCTTTGTCCGCATTGCTTCTCAAACCCTAGTTCACAAGTACCTGAATTCTCCATTCGCTACATTCTCCCACACATCAGCATTTACACAACCCTACTAATTGATTAGCAAACACACACTTAGCACCAGATGGACATCGAAAATTCCCGCCGACTTCGGTGGTCACTTAACACAGTAATTATCTTAAGGAGGGCTACTACAACCTCCACACGCATTCAACCAGCCTGACAATAGAACCAACACAGTGACCACGGCAATACCATCCAAACGAATCCAAGACCCCTGCTCTTTACTGACTGTTTACAAAAGAACCTCAGCTGACTGAGCATTTAGCGCTCACTTGGAGCGCCGATGTCGTAGTGGTTACATCCCTTCCCCTTTCGCCACCGGGCAGGTCCGAACTCTCTCCTAGGTGTTGTTTGTCATCTGACCACTTCGGCCTCCTTTCACACAGTTCGGCCGTGTGCGATGGGTAAGGTACCCTGGTTAATTGGTCTATTACCTATTTGTATACTACGTACAACGTCCCTTTGCCTCCAAGCGTCTAATGCCTTTTGTGAGAGGTTTCACGCTCCTTGACACTCACTCACCCTCTCTCTCTCTAACTCGCTCTCAAACTCATTGTCTCTCTCTCTCACTTTCTTTCTCTCCATCTCTATCTCCCTCTCTCATTCTCTCTCCCTCCTCTCCCTCTCTTTCCTTTTCTCTCTCTCCGTCTCTCTCTCTCTCGCTCTCTCTCTCTCTCTCTCTCTCTCTCTCTCTCTCTCTCTGTCTCTCTCTCCCTCTCTCTCAGTGTCTTCAGAGGCTCTGTTAACAAGGGTGGTCTGTTCATCGTCAGGACCTCAGTGACGACCCACAGGGGGTCAGGCAGGGTTGTCCAGGAGACGCTGTGCTCATCCTTCTCTGTCACAGCCTGAAGGACAGTGGTCCCCCCCCCCTTCCCGTTCTATCTCCGGGCTCAGCCTCTTAATCCTTGACGAGCTTCAGTTCAAGCCCCAACCTCCTCCACCCCCATCCCCTAACCACCAGTCTCCTCCCCCACCCCCAACCTCTCACCCCCCCCCCCCCCCCCCATCCTCCTGAGTCTTGTATCCACAGGACTCTGACATCCACAGGGGCACGTCACTCTGCAGGCAGCCTACCCCCCTCCCCCACCTCTCTCTGTCACTCTCTCTGTATCTGTCTCTCCCCCCCCCCCCCACCCGCCTCATCTCCTCCCCCAGCCAGACTCACGACATCCGTCACCCCTGGCTGCTGACAAAAACATGGAGCGGCTGACGCGGGCCATCATGCAAGGTCTGGTGGCGATGACGATGATGGAGCGCTTAGTTCAGCGGTGACCGTTTTGTCACTGTGGGCAGAGGGGCTCGCTCTTCTTCACCAGACTACCCGACGTGTGTTTCTCTCTTTTTTCTTCTTCTTTCTTTCTTTCTTTCTTCTCTTTCTTTTCTTTCTTTTCTTTCTTTCTTTCTTTTCTTTCTTCCTTCCTTCCTTTTCTTTTCTTTCTTTCTTCTCTTTCTTTTCTTTCTTTCTTTTCTTCTCTTTCTTTCTTCCTTCCTTCCTTTCTTCCATCTTTTCTTTCTTCCTTTCTTTTGTTTGCAGGATCTCTCAGTCGCATTTTTTCCCCATTTCCATTCAACTTAAAACCCATTTTATGCCAGTGCAGCCCCCTTGGATTTAAGAGTGCACCAGTTTCATGTCTCGGCAGAAAAAAAAATAGAAGGGGACAGCACTGAAAATCATACATGCGTTACATTTATGAGAGTTGCCTCCCTTTGCATACAGACATTGTCTTTATTTATTAATTCATTTGTTTATGTTTTTCTTTGTATTTGTTTGTTTGTCCATCTACTTATTTTTCACAAAGCTGCTTTCAACACAAGGCGTCAAAGGTCAGCGGTACCCACTGAGAAAAATGGCTCCAGCAGGTCATGCTTTTTTTTTTCCAGGCAGCTAACTGTGTCATTGCTGTGGGTACATTTTTCTTTCTATTGACCGCAAATTCATGTCCGACCAGCAAATTCCTCATATTCAGCCAAATTCTGCATTTTTTTTTTTAAATCATAAGAGTCTGCACCCCTGCTAGCCTGCAATGGAAGCAAGAGGTCACAAGATCGTCGGACAGGAGAGCATCCTCTGAAGGCGCAGCGTGTTTCGTCTATGATAAACGAACTGCGTCAAGCGCAAGAAAAACCTCTGTTTATATAATTCTTATGGACAAAGCAGTAGGCTAATGCTGTACTTCGGAGTCTACCTCCTTGAAAGCAGTCAATGTTTCTCGAAAAACGTCAGATGTTTGCGTATTCTTCGTCTGGCCGACGTCATGCGATGATGCGTCACAAGTTATGCTTTAATCTTTAGTCGACGAAAACACTGAAATAAAAACAAAATGACTTTGGATTGGAGGGGGGGGGGGGGGGGGAGTAGTGCGCCTCTGCTTGTACACAAACGAACACGTGCATGCTTGCACACACATTAGCGCGCTCGCACGCGCAAAAAAATAAACTCTTATACCCTGTGGAATTTCTAAACGCGTACAAGTTCCAAGTCCTGTAATCTGAAGACTATGAAGCAAGCGGTGACGGAACATGAAGAGGCTTTGAACGTCTCCGCACAGACTGTGTCTCACACCATCCCAGGGCAGTGACGTTTCAGACGAACATAATGGAGATGCAGAGGAAGCAGGCGGACCCCACCAACAAACTCAGCCGCAGTGAGATGGCTACTGACTGAAGACGAGGCTGTTTGGATCGGGATAGATGATCAGATCTATAGGACTGAGTCACTGGAAAATGACGAACAGTAGTCGCCTCTTACTCTGTCTTCTTTCAATGCACAGCTCTTGTCCTCCCACCTCCCTTTCCCCAAACAGCCCCCCCCCTCCTCAACCAGCCCCCCCCCTCCTCAACCAGCCCCCTTCCTCAACCAGCCCCCCCTCCTCAACCAGCCCCCCTCCTCAACCAGTTCCCCCTCCTCAACCAGTTCCCCTCCTCAACCAGCCCCCCTCCCAACCAGCACCCCCTCCTCAACCAGCCCCCCTCCTCAACCAGCCCCCTCCTCAACCAGTTCCCCCTCCTCAACCAGCCCCCCCCTCCTCAACCAGTCCCCCTCCTCAACCAGCCCCCCTCCTCAACCAGTTCACCCTCC
This sequence comes from Conus ventricosus, assembly GCA_018398815.1. Classification (NCBI taxonomy): domain Eukaryota; kingdom Metazoa; phylum Mollusca; class Gastropoda; order Neogastropoda; family Conidae; genus Conus; species Conus ventricosus. Next base: position 38,928,693 of record CM031609.1, on the reverse strand, counting down.
TCAACCAGCCCACCTCATCAACCATCCCCCCTCCTCAACCAGCTCCCCCTCCTCAACCAGCTCCCTCCTCCTCAACCAGCCCCCACCCCTCAACCAGTTCCCTCTACCTCCTCAACCAGCCCCTTCCCCTCCTCAACCAGCTCCCCCTCCTCAACCCACTCCCTCTCCTCAACCAGCTCCCCCTCCTCAACCAGCCACCCCCCTCCTCAACCAGCCTCTCCCCCTCCTCAACCAGCTCCCCCCTTCTCAACCACCTCCCCCTCCTCAACCAGCTCCACCTCCTCAACCAGCTCCTGCTGAGCCAGTGTCACCAACTCAGCCAGCGGCTCCCGAGCCAGCTCTACTTCCTCACCCAGTGCCCCCTCCCCAGCCAGTTCTTGTTATCTACTCATCACCGTCTGCTCCTCAACCACCGCGCAGCCTTCATCAGGTCATAAGTGCCTGCTCTTGGAATGCGTCGGTGAGCATCCGCTGGCAACACACACACACACACACACACACACACACACACACACAACACACACAACACACACACACACACACAACACACACACACACACACACACACACACACAACACACACACACACACACACACACACACACACAACACACACACACACACAACACACACACACACACACACACACACACACACCACACACACACACACACACACACACACACACACACACACACACACACACACACACACACACACACACACACACACACACACACACACACACACACACACACACAAACCAACAGCGCAATCATTTGCAACAATATATTGTTCGGCTGACACCTCATAACTGGCAGCGAGATGACGTGCCGCGGAAAATAAAATCAAAACAAACCAACAAACCCTTCATATCCATCATTTCTGAATGTCTTGAAAGCCACAAAAATCTGCAGCAAAACTTCAATCCCGTCAACATGTTCAATTTCTTCTTTAGCGACAAAGCTGCAGAAGCACATACTCCAACACACAAACCTCTGTGTCAACCGCAAGAAGAGAGTCCATTCTTTCTTTAAGCAGGAAAGACATGGGGCCATGGGGGAGATGAGGAGGTGTGTGTGTGTGTGTGAATCGTGATGCTAACCAGGTACAATCTTCTGACCAGGCGTTTGCCCTGAGTTTTGGAACTTCGTGTTTGTTTCTTTTTGTACTCCCAGTTCTTATAGAACAGGGAGTGTTTTACAACGGGAACGAAGAAACGCTGTCTGTGTGTCTGTGTGTCCGTGGTCGAATGTGTTCCACTCGCTCTGGACAAAACTTCTGAGCCGATCTTTCTGAAAATTTGTAAGTATGTTCATTATGGGTCACGGATGATGCCCGATGTTTTATGCTACAAGAATAGCCGTTACTAACGGCTGTAACGGCCCCAAACGGGTTTTCTTCTTTATGGAATATCTCAGTGACGAAATACATTATGACACATGTTTCATTGTGACGTCAAATACATTATGACGCATGTTTGATTGTGACTTTTTTTGGAAGATAAACTGGGAGTACGTTTATATGCTTTGCATCTTGTTCTTTTTATTAAGCGTTTACATCACTGAAAACAATGGCATTTTTTGTTTTTGAATCGTTTCTTTTCGAACTTCAACACTCTTTTCTTCTACTTTGTTCATTTGATATTAGGTATCTTTGTTCTCAGTTCGTCCTTTCTCTGATTCTCTTACTACTCTCCGCAACTACTCCGCCTCGTTGAGAAGTGCAGTCATGTTACCCAATGCACTCCACAAGGTGGATTCCTGCTATCGCCAACACCCACCGCCCCACTGACAATGTCACCAATGCACCCTGCAAGGCTGCACCTCAATCTTCCTGTTGTTATCATCACGGCCCAGCCTTCCACATAGTGCCCTATTAGGGCGGTCAAACTCACACGGGGTCAAAGGTCACGCTCTGAGAAAAGGTTTCATCCTGAAAGAGAAACCAACAACCAAAACAACGAAAGAATGACACGGTAGCTAGAACCACTCACGTCCTCGAAGTGGATCAGGTTAAGGTCGTGCCGATAGCGCCAGCCCTTCCCCCTTACTTCATCGATCTGAAGTTTAAGAAGCATAAACAATGACGAACATTTACATGTAAAAAAAAAAAAGAAGTAAAAAAGGTCACGTGGGCACAGAGACAGCATGGAATGGACATCTAGTGACCGCGGTGGACAGTATGTACCAGGTTCGTTACCTACCTAGTCACCAGATTACAGCAAACAAGCTAGCATGTCATACACTTTAACCTGAGATTTAAAAAAAAAAAAGACTCAAAGAGTGGCGAACAAAGGCAGAAGAACGGTCCACAAGTAAAAAAGAAAACCCGAGCAAAACCACACAACAGTAAAGAAACACGAAGGGAAAAAAAGAACAAGAGAGAGAGAGAGAGAGAGAGAGAGAGAGAGGAGAGAGAGAGAGAGACAGAGAGAGACAGAGAGAGACAGAGACAGAGACAGAGAGAGAGAGAGAGAGAGAGAGAGAGAGAGAGACAGAAGGGGCGAGGAGGGCGAAGTCCACAGAGTGATAGAAAAGGGGAAATTACCAGCACTTCCAAAAGACAGGACAGCTATTTGTATTGAATGAGATTCTGGTATCTCCACAGGAACTCATAGAATTTTTCCCCAGAATCAACGGATTAAAGCCCCGGTCCCACTGCACTTACGGATGCAAAGAGGATGTAAAACGTAAAAAATATCTTGCCATCCGTTGGAAAACGCCATGCATCCGTTGTGTACTCATTGCATACGTATTTCATACGCTCTATCCATCGAGCATCCGTCCACTGTGATTTTATCCGCGCAAAAAGTTTTGAGCTGCACAAAACTTTTAGAACGGATGAACTTTCCGCCGTGTACGATGTCAATCCGCGACATATACGAGCAACAAACGTTCTATGTCCGTTATCATCCGTTAAACGTCCGCTGTATCCTCTCTGCATCCTCTGGGCATCCTGGCAACTCACATCCGCTGCAGCTGAAAACGGAAAGAGGGAGGAAAGATAAGGTACATGGAGCGTCTATACACCGTTTGTTGCACGGAATAGAAAGGATGTAAGCGTATGCATCTCGTATATTAAGTATTCAAAACGGACAAAGCGTTTGTATCTGGGATGTATCTCGTATATTTAGGATGTCTGGAGTATGTTGAGAGTATGTAGAAGGACACCTAGCGGACAACCGGTATTTTATATAAAAAGGGGGAGAAAATAATCTGGATCTCAGTATGAGTCGAGTAGCCGTGCTGTAAAGACTTCATCACCCTTGATCTTGGTCTTCAACATCATCAATTGTTCTCCATCATGGATGATCAAAGAGTCCATATGATAGCTGCACTCATTCAGCAGCAGAACCACAACCTGTTCAGACTGAATCAAGTTTTAGACAGAAGGAGAAGAAGGAGACGTGCAAGAGTTGTGTGGGTCCGAGGATGGATCGTGAGAAGAATGGAGTTTGGACTGTATGACCAGTTGATGGTGGAGCTGAGGAATGAAGACCCACGTGCATTCCATCACTTCATGAGGATGCCACCAGCCATGTTTGACGAACTTGTAGAGCGTCTGAGACCCAGGTTGACCAAGCCTAGCACCAACTTCCGTCCAATCTGCACCCTGGACTGAAGGTGGCACTGACTCTGCGGCACCTAGCCTCTGGAACCACATACAGAAACATACAGTATGCATGGAGGGTGCCACACAACAGCATCAGCAAAGTCGTCAGAGAAGTAGTAGAGGCCATCGTTGAAGAATACGTGGACGAGCTCCTCAGGTGCCCCACCACTGAACAAGGCTGGAGACAACTTGCAGAAGATTGGTATCAGAGGTGGAACTTTCCACACACCGTTGGAGCCATAGATGGGAAGCACGTGGCCTGCAAAGCTCCAGCCAGCTCAGGGTCCACTTATTACAACTACCAGGGCTTCTTCAGTATCATTCTCTTTGCCATGGTTGATAGTGACTACAAGTTCATCTACATCGATGCTTCAGGCAACGGGTCAGCTTCAGATGCCCAGATATACAACGCAAGTGACCTCAAGGATGGGCTGGAACGCAACCTCATCATGGGTGCTCCAGGTCCAGACCCCCTTCCCAATGACACACAAGACGTGCCCTACTTCATCGTTGGTGATGACGCGTTCTCCCTCAGAACCTACCTCATGAAGCCGTACAGTTCAAGATACCTCACCCGTGAAG
>CM031609.1:38896996-38914496 GCA_018398815.1 Conus ventricosus | reverse complement strand
AAAGGAATGAAGAAGAAAAATAGAGGAAAAATATAAAACAAATTTGCTTGGGAGAACCAGCGTAGAAGTTTACAAGACACATATAAACAAGGAGACAAGAAGCAGCACAGTACTCATTCAAAATGGCTCATGAAAAATGAGACCCACACACACACATACACACACGAACAAACACACACACACACACATGCAGCACATGCATACAAACACATACAGACACACAGACAAAGACACACACACACACACACACACACACACACACACACACACACACACACACACACACATTCTTCAAGGACAACTACAGACTGATGTTTCGTAGCGTATGACTGTCAACCACACATACCCATAATGACTTATATGACGTCACAGAATCCTGGGATGGCATGTAGCTTGGTAATCAGAGGTCACTGTAATTTACTGAACAACAACAACAACAACAACAACAAGAAGGAAAAAAAAATCACATAATGAGCTAAGAGGTCACTTTAATTTACTGTGCAAATAAAAGAGGTAGTCACGAAAGCAATCAGAGGAAATTGTATTTCACTTTAAAATGATGACAGATGTAATCAAGGAAAATGAACTGAGCCTTCAATCCAAGGGAGGGGGGGGGGGGAAGGGGGGGCGCCGCAGGTAGGGTGGTGGTGGTGGCGGCGGGGAGGAAGCTAAAAACAATCACTACCAAAAGAACCAGTTTCTCGGGCGGAAAGCGTCCTTTTCTGCCCCATGTTCAGCAGCAGAGAACAGGGAAAGGGGCATTCTGGGCCACACACACACACACACACACACACACACACACACACACACACACACACACACATTCTTCAAGGACAACTACAGACTGATGTTTCGTAGCGTATGACTGTCAACCACACATACCATAATGACTTATATGACGTCACAGAATCCTGGGATGGCATGTAGCTTGGTAATCAGAGGTCACTGTAATTTACTGAACAACAACAACAACAACAACAACAAGAAGGAAAAAAAAATCACATAATGAGCTAAGAGGTCACTTTAATTTACTGTGCAAATAAAAGAGGTAGTCACGAAAGCAATCAGAGGAAATTGTATTTCACTTTAAAATGATGACAGATGTAATCAAGGAAAATGAACTGAGCCTTCAATCCAAGGGGGGGGGGGGGGGGGGGGGGGGGAAAGGGGGGCCCCGGGGTTTGGGTGGGGGGGGGGGGCCGCGGGGAGGAAGCTAAAAACCAATCCTACCCAAAAAAAACCCGTTTCTCGGGCGGAAAGCGCCCTTTTCTGCCCCTGTTCAGCGCAGAAAACAGGGAAAAGGGGGGCTTTTGGGCCACTTCCGCCTCCCCCATTTTTCGGGCAAAAGAAAACCCAGAACCCCCTTTTCCCCTTTTCTCTGACAAGTAAGACTTCAATAAAAAAAATTAACGATTATTTTACAAACAAACATTTTGTGTGGGGTTTTTGCCCTTTTTTAATACTAATTTATAAATTTTTTATTAAAAAATGCAAAACTCTTGCTTTTTGCACATTACTGTTTCCCCCAGGGGTTAATTTGGGAAAAACCATGGCCCCCTGGGGCCCCAACCCGACCCAGGGGAAATCAAGAAAATTGTGGTAGACCCGAAAAATTTTTGGGGAAATACCCCTTAATAGGGGTATTTCTACCTTGGTTCCCTTTCTTTCAGTTTGTCTTTTTTTGGGGGCTTTTCTTCACCCCTTTTTAGGGGCCCCTTTCCTGGCCACACACATTGGGGTTTTGCGGGGTTTATAGCCCCCCAGTGACCCAGACATCACTTTTGTGGTTTGCGGGCGTTTTACCCGCGCCAGTGACTAGACGAAACACAAAAATTTGGGGAAGGGGTATATAGGGCAGGGGAAGGGGGGCCAAAAAAAAGATTTTCCCAAAACCCAAAAAACCAAGCAAAAAAACCCGCAGGCAATTCCCAACTTTCCACTTTTTGGTTTTTTATATATACTGTAAAAACTGAAGCTTTTAAAATTTTATGGTGTTTATGATAATTGGGGGTGTTTATTAAATTGTTTTTTATTCAAGCGAATTTTTTTTAAAAGGTTAAACAAAAAACGTTGCTTTTAAAGTACTTTTTAGTAGCATTTGTACAATTTTTTTTATTAAAAACTTTAGCAAATTCCCCCCCAAAAAACACAACTTTTAAAAATTTCAATTTTCTTAAATGTTTTAAAAATTAGATAATTTCTTCAGGGGAGGAAATTTATATTTTTTTGCATATTTAAAAGGGAAATTTAAATTTTTTTTTAAAAAAAAAATTTTTAAAAAAAAAAAAAAATAAAAAAAAAAAAAAAATTTAAAAAAAAAAAAAAATTTAAAAAAAAAAAAAATTTAAAAAAAAAAAAAAAAAAAAAAAAAATTTTTAAAAAAAAAAAAAAAATTTAAAAAAAAATTTTTTTTTAAAAATTTAATTTTTTTTTAAAGTCACCTTAAGCCACCTAAGGGTTCTTAGTTAATTTTTTAAAACAAGTCACTTCTAAGTTCTTATAAAAGTTGTTTTTTTTTCCCCTCAAGTCATTCTAAGTTCTTAAAAAAGTACCCTAAGTTGCCCTAAAAGTACCCTTCAAGTCACCCTTAAGCCCCCCCCAAGGGTTCTTTAAGTTTCTATTTAAAGTCATTTAAAGGGTTCTTACTCAAGTTTCTCAAGTCGTTAAAGTTTTCCCTCAAGTTCTTTAAACTAATTTACCCTCTAAGTAAACCCAAATTTTTCTTATTCAAGTTTTATAATTATAAAAAAATTTACAATCTAGGTTTTTTTTCTTAAATATTTAAATGGAAAGATAGTACACAACGCCTAAAAAAAGGTTTCATCGTTGAGGTGTCTTGTTTCAGCGTTCTCTGCATAGTTTTTTTAATAAAAGGTTCTTACTTCCGAAGCAACCACTTTGATTAAAATTTGGGGGTCTTTGGAAATTTTCTTTTTTTGACTCCAGGTCTTTATTTTTTGAAACCACCCATTTTTAAAAACCCCCAGATCTATTTTTATTAAAAAATTTAAAAATTTTTTCCATTATAAAGGGAAACCCAAAATTTTTGCTTTGTTATTGGCGGTTTTGGCGTGCTGTTGGGTTGGCTTTTTTTTTTAGCGGTGGAGTTTGTTTGGGCTTTTGTTTTTGCCAGCGTTTGTTTATATATTTTAAAACCCTTTAATAACCCCCCCGCGCGAAAGGGAAACCAAAAATGAAAACAGTTTTAAGTTAATTTTTCCATGAGGACTTTGGTGCCCTTGAATCACATGGGTTTTTTAGCTGGAAATTAAAATCAATTTGTTTGGCGTGGGGGGGTGTTTTTTTTCATGTTTGGTTTTAATATTTTTAAATTATTTTTTTTTGTCTGTTCCACTCTGCTAATTTTTTTCCTGCTTTAACCGCCAGAATGAGGATTTTTTTCCCATGGTCCCCACCTGGTTCAGTGTTTTTGATTCTGCTGTTTTTCTGGCTTGGTTACTTTCTCCACCTGTTCTGGTTTGATGATTTTTCCGATCGTTCATTTTGAAGGGAAATAAAATCTTATGATTAAAAGTTATTAATCCCATGTTTAAATTGGCGAAAAACAATGTTCAAATTATAGTTTTAAATCACCCCCAAAGGATCTAAGGGACTTTTTTTAAAATGGATCCTGCTTTTAAATCATACGAAAGTTCTTGTTCAAAATAAAGGGGGGGCAAATCACTAAATTTTTTTGTGTACAAACTAAAATGGGTTTGCCCCCCCTTTTTACCATTCTTGCCCCCAAGCTGCGTTATCCCTGTTATGATACTTTAAAATGTCTTGCGGCAAACATTGTTAAAATTTTTTCTATGCGGGGAATTCAGTCCGAGGAACTGTTTTGTTTTTCCACTTGCTCCCAAAAAGAATACGCCTCCCCTTTTGGGGGCAAAATAGCTTGGTCATCAACTTGGTTTTCAAAATTTTTCAGGAAGGTTTAGGCGGTTTTAGCTGTAGGAGATCATCATGTTCATGTTTTTTTTTAAAATTTATAATATTTTTTTTTTAAAAATTGAGCCCCGAAAAAACTGTTGCAAACCTTGTTTTCCATTTTGCTGTTATTGGGGGTTTAAAAAGTTTTGGATACTCAAGGGTTGGGAAAAAGGGCCTGTTAAAAATTAAAACCCAGCAGATCTTGGAAAACTAGTTTTTGAGGTTTCACCCAAAACAAAATTGCTATCTTTGCAGCTTCGGTTGCCACGAAAGATTTTTAGTTAAGCAAAAAATTAATTCCAGACATAAAAATTTATGTAAAAAAAAAATTTACATTTAAAAAAATGGTTTTCACTCGAAATAATGATAGGCGGCGTTTTGGGGGAAAATGCGTTGCTTTTAGCGGCAGAAATTTTGCTTTTAGAAAACGGGGGAAAAGGGACGGCGAGGAAAAAAGGAAAACCCAATTTTATGGAGCAACTAGCAGTCCCAAAAGGGGACCCCATAAACCCAGGGGACTTGAGCAGTTAGATTTTTTTAAATTAAACCCCCAAAAGAAAGGGGTTTGCGTTACACATTTAAAAATTTTTGACCAAGCAATAAAAGAATATTATTTTGAAAAGGCCCAAAACCGGTCCAGCCCATTGCCCCCCCAAAAATTTTCAGGGGACTTTTATCAAAAATCAAAAAAAAAAAAGATGCAAGAAATCCGTTTATTTTTTGTTGGTTTGACTTTGTGTTTTTTTGTTGAAATTTAATATTGGTGAGTAAAAATAAAACCAAAATCTTTATTCCCCAAAAAGGAATTTTTGGAGGGTACACAGAAATTACAAAAGCTAACCCAAGCGGCAGGTTGTCAGTGAAAAACAGAAAGGAAATTTGGTTATCAAAAAACATGGATTTGGAAAATTTTTTTTACCCCCCCCTAAAAGAATACAGAGACCCCCACTTTGTGAATACAATACCGAACGACCCCCCTTCAAATGGACCTTCTATTTTTCCCCCTCTGTTAGGAGGGGGAGGGGAAAAAAGATTTAAGTACGCACTCACAGGGCATTGTTTTAAACTTCAAGATATTTAAAAAATGCCGGGGGAAAAAAATTAAACAAAAAAGTGCTTTGTGTTGCTGTTGCCTTTAAATTTATATTTCAACGGGCCCTTTTTAAATTACCCCCGCATGATTCAAGTTTTATGATGGAAAAGGGAAATTTTTTAAAAACCAAAATAATAATTTGTTAAAAACAAGGAGGTTTCTATTTTGGGGAGGCTTTCCCGGGGGTTCAAAGATCCCCAGGCTTTTGTTGGGAAAAATTTAACAAAAAGTTTGCCCAAAAACCTTTTTTCTACCAAGGTTTTTAAAGAAAGAAAAAAAAAATTTTGGAAAATTTACCCAATTCTCGAAAAAAAAGAATGGGTTAGAAGGGCTGCCCCAGTTTTGCGCGAAAAAGAATAATGAAGAATTTAAAGGTTCTAAAAACCAGTACAAGAAAACAAAAGAAAAAAAATAAAAAGGTTTTTGAAGGAGAGGAAATTTATCCGGCAAAAATATTGCCGTTTGGATTGAAAGTAAGGGGACCTTTATTTACCCCGGGGGGAAAAAGGGGGCCTCGCTCAGGGCAATGATCCGGGTTTGGGGGTGTTGATCCAAAATTTTAAATAAAAAAGGGAAATTGGGAAAAAAGGAAAACCCCGTGTATTATTTTGGGGAAAAAATGGCAAACAAAACAAACCCGCTCCTCAAAGATCTTTTTTGAAAAGGGAAATGCAAAAAAATCCCGCCCGACACAGTTTCCCCTTTTAAATTTAAATTTTCGTAAAAATATTTTGGGGGTTTTAAAAGGAGGCCCGAAGGAAAAAAGGGAGAAAGAAAAAAAAGAATGGTAAAGGAAGAGACCTTGAAAATGGGGTAAAAAAAAGGGGAAACATTTCAGTCGGGGTAATGCTATTAAGGGAAAAAATTTTTTGAGGATTAAAACAATGCCCTGGGTAAAAAATCCCGATCACCTACAACTTTAAAACCCCCCAAAATTGGGGGAAAAAGAATTTTCTTGAAATAATAAAAAAAATTGAAAATTTTCAGGGAAAAATGAGAAAAAATTTAAATGAATTGGGGAAGTATGATTGGTTTTATAATTTAAAAAGTTTTATGAAAAATATAAAACCCCCTGTTTTGCGGTCTCCAGTGGGCCCCATTGCCTTTTGAAAACTCTGGTTTAACAAAACAGTTTTGTTTTTTGTTCTGTTTAACGACTTCTTTGTTACAACAGTTGTTTGATTCTTTTTTGATTTTGATCGCCGTTTTTTCGTTGTCATGATGAAAGTTTTATTGCCAAAAATGTTCTTTGTAGTTGTATTTTTATATGTTTGGGCTGCACAAAGCTGCGAGATATTCCCCCTTTTCTTTCTTTTAAAGATTTTCTCCTGGGTCGAAAAACTGTACATTTTTGACCTTTAAACCCAAAATACTCCTTAAATTTACTTTTCCGATAAATTTATCCTTCACTTTCCCAAAACCTTCTTTTTAGGAAATTTAAAGCAAAAGGGGGAATTTTTTTTGGGTAATCAGATGTGTCGTACCCCCGCTGCCCCTTTTTTAAATTCGGTTTCCCTTTTTCTTTATAGATGTTTTAGTAGGGATATCTATAAAAAAATATTTTGTATCTGTTTTAAAAACCCTCTGGACTCAGGATACAAGGGGTTTTTTGTTTGTCATAAAGAAAAATTTTAACATCAAAAGCTTTGTAATTCTAAAACAGTAAACCCCCTTAAAAAAGGTTTGTTAAATTTTACTTTCTTTTTTTTCTCAATTTTACCCAAATGTGTCGGAAAAACTTCTAAAGTTGATAAATTTTTTTTGAAGGGCAGTTAAAGGGTTCGTTTTTGGTGAATAATTTTTTCATCTTTTCGGGTTTTTGCGGATTTCCCCAGAGGGCTTTCCAAAAAAAAGCTGTTGTTTTCGCTTTGAAAAAAGTCTTTTTCTGAAGCATCTGTGGATTTAGTTTGAGTCAGTGTTCTTCATGGGTATGGTTTATGAAATGTTCTTGACGAAAAACAATTATACGTTTGGGGCTGTTTTAAATTCAAAAATGCCTTAAATTAAAAATTTTAGAGTCTGTAAAAGACAGACATAATTTTTTTTGCCCCGAAGATTAGGCCAAGTTTTGGGGTTCTTTGGATCCATCTTTAGACTTTCTGCTGTTTAAAGGATAGTCATTTTGAGGGTCATGGAGTTCATTTGGGGGTATTCTAAGTAAATTCTAGAATTTAAACCCCGTGTTGGTCAGGCGTTTTAAAATGCCCCCCACTTTAAGCCTTTTTTAATTTTATTTTGGGTTGTTTTTTGTTTTACATTTTAACCTCTAGGGGGCCCGAAAAATATTAAATTTCTTTAAAAAAAAATTCTGAAATTTTAAAAATTAGAGGTTTTAATGGGTCAAGAATCATGATTGTGAAGAAAAAAATTGAAATAATTGAAAAACTTTAAAGTTATGGAATGTGCCAAATCTGGCACCTTGAGCCTTAGTCTTCCCGACTGGGATTGTGCCATATATGGCACCACAACTTAAAACATAAAAAAATCTGACATTCTGGTAATGAGAAATCCATGATTGACTAGTTTCATAAAAAGAATAACACTTTCAGCAAAACAGCATGCACATTTGAGAAAATGTCAGACTAGAAAAGATATGATTGCTGTGGCTCAACAAAGTTATGTTTGGTATAGCGGACAAACTGTATCTTCATCTGTGCACTGTTTGTTTCATCCGTCACACAGCACAACAACACTGGTATTCACTTCTGAGTATGGTAGGTCAAGAAGCAATCTCTGTCCGGCCAGCATCACCATCTGTTCTTCAGTGACAGTCTGTAAGGCGCAATTCTTCAGGTTTGCCAGAGGAATATCATCGTCCGATTCCGTGCTCAGCTGATCTACCAGGGGCAGATCATCTTCAGCAGCAACTCGACGTCGGCTTACAATTAGTGCCAAAGGCAGGTCCTCATCGCTGTCATTGTCCGTACACTGTTGTGGTCTGTTTCTTCGTTTCTTCCTTGTTCTTTGAACAGCCTCCTCTTCATCTTCGTCTGACTTGTCGTTGCCTGGCAGCCATTCATCCCAGAGCTGTCTGAGACCTCGAAGTCACTGTTGTTGGGGTCAATAAACCGGCAGACGTTGGTGACAGGTATGGACGTTGACATTCTGAAACAGAAGCAAATAAATAAATAAATAATAATAATAATAATAATAATAATGAATATTTAGTGCGCTTAATCTTAAATAAAAGCCCTAAGTGCTTACAGTCCCAACACACACACACACACACAACACACACAATTAATACACTCACACACACACACACACACACACACACACGTCTAATATCACGATTAGTGGAAAGACGTTAAATGAATGACACACACAACAACACACACACACACACACAAATCATAAACAAATCATAAATATATTAAATAAATAGCTAACAGTTGTTAGAGAGATAGACAGCAAACAGACATAGAGAGAGACAGAGTGAGAGAAAAGAAACAGAGAGACAAAGAAAAAAGTTTTTCTCATAAAACAAATATCCTACTATATACATAAACAATACATTGTTATTTTTTTCAGATTAGAATACATACTTTTAGTCTTTAACCTTAGCAGAAGTATGTTATATTTCAATCAACTAAATACATAACTGCATACTTACATAACCAACAGACAGAATAATTGAAAATTGGAAAACATATATATGTGAAATAAAGCATTCTAAAGATTAATTTTTATTTACATACATACTTACAAGCGTGTTTGCAGTTCGGAAAAGATAAAAATTATTCACAAACAAGCCAGAAAAATCTGCTAAAATTGGTCTCCTTTTCCTCTAAGGACCAATGTGCCATATCTGGAACGTGCAGTCAGAGTTGTGTCCCTTGGATTTTTAAGGCAAAGCCTGATGTGCCACATATGGAATTAGCTTTTTACATGCACTCATATGAAATATTTCTAAGTTGTTTGTAAATGATAATGTGCTAAATTGCCACTGAAACACATTTTTTTTGTAATGTATCAACATAAGAAAGGCTAGTAGGCTTACCTTTCGTTGTATCAATGCGCAAACAGCATCAGTGCAGCAGTCTTCCAAACACGTGTTGAAAGCATGGAGAACAGGAAGCTGGTGGTAAGGTAAAAGGTTGGATTGGAAATCTAAGGGAAGTAACTCGAAAAGTAACACTGTTTTGTCTGGTCATAATGAGATTGAGGCAGTTGTATCCCTTGAGTCACAATGCTGGTCAATTGAATTTGATGTGCCATAAATGGCACCCACGGCCCTAGAGGGTTAAAGTTGCGTAATGGAAGCGATTGCGCCATTGCCCAACCATACAGATTGTTTGCATCTAAATACATGAGATAGTTAGACCTTTTACTCGGATCATAATGATCCAAGTATTTGTTGTTTGCTTTACAGTAATGATGCGACGCCATACTAATTCCCCCACGCAACCCGTTTTCAATCATCTGAATCATTGGTAAATCTGACAATAAATCAATTTGTACTCCAGTAAACTTTAAAGAAAGCATCCCAACTCATCCCGGCGCAGAAATGTAATGCGCAGGATCCAAACTGTAATGTTTCATGCAGGTCTTTCTATAATTTTCAAAAATATCCGCCAACAAACATACATCTGCCATTAAATAGGAGTCATGATAGTCTCCCATCGTTTTACAATCTAACTTTTGCCAAGCATCTTGAGCATGCTGGTAATCGGAGTCGCTGATGTCCTTTCCTCTAAGACTAGAAAAGAACGCGCCTTTAGGGGGAAGCGTCTCTTCGTCAAACCTTTCCCAACTGTTCATGTATTTCATAAGGGTAAACAACCCTTTCTAACAAGCGTTGGGTCAAAATATTCTTCCTTATTGGGCAGACTTTAAGACATAGCCAGTGCCTCTAATGAGCCCATCATGTGTTGCATAGAGTCGTAGAAAGACATATTTTTAGATTAAAGCACATGTACTTTTCTGATGACTGTGCAATGCATGCAACCCTGAAGGCGCTGGTTACTGCTTGCATATAAGGTGAGAGTCATAACCTCGCAAGTTGTGAAAGAAAAACAGGCAGCTTCCATGTCTTTGGTTCAAACTTTAGTTGAAGATTGCATTTACTGTGCCTGCACCTCTAAACTTCCCACTAATGTGATCATGGTCCCCTTACGGGCGGATTTACACTCTTGGGCGTTAGCTCTAAACCGCAAATCCACAATGCGTGGCTGAGTCAATACTGTTGTTTGTCTTCAGGCGCCATTATGATTTCAGATAATTTAGATTTTTAGAACAGGCGTTTCGCACTTGCTGCATGCGTTTTAAGAATGTTTCTGCAGCATGGTCCCTATATAATTCTGGTTCTGAATAAACGCCATCCGACCTGACAACAATGAAGGCAAATGAACAAATCTGATATTACCATTAAACTGTTTTTTTCGAAGTTTTTGTGGCGCTGGCCCTTCATAAGGGAAAAATGATGATTCAAAGTCTGCGTAAACAACATATGGAGAATGTTGCAGTTTTTTTCCAGTTCTTAAAACTAACTTTAGATCCGGGTGGGGGCGTAAATATTCTGTATTACAGTCTACAGAACTTTTAAAAATGTTTTATATGTTCACTCGCAGCTTGCACAGATGGAATTCTTGTTAAACATTTTCTGCAGAATTCTTGTTTGCTATGTTTGTTTGTAGTATAACTCAATAATCTACTCATTGTGCGTATCAATGTGTAATGGGTACCCCGCTGGTGAAAACATTAGTAGTAAGTCAACATGATTTTTGTTCTGGTTCGCCTATGTTGGACTGTTCTTGGACACTTTAATTGGCGCCAAATTTGTTTCCTCATCCCATGTGTATACATTAACAGTTATTGGGTTGTTTTGTTCTTCAAACTGATCAATTGGTCTACACTAACAGGAAAGGATATTCCATTGAAGTTAAGATCTTTGGCGTATTGCCGATAGTTTAGTCACTCTCTCTGCGTGTTCGCGGACATGATGCAGCCTTGCAAGAACGCACCACATGAAACATATGTTGTCTGAATTTTTTATGTTTAAAACTGCTCTCTTTAAAACCAACTCCCGAGGTAGCGGAATGTAAGCCTTGCCTACAATCGTGCATACTTAGCCTGTTTTAATCTAATCTCTAAGACTTCGCCCTCTGACCAACCAGAGCCTCTCATTTTAGCTTCTTCAGCGGCAGCGTCAAACTGTGCAAGCAGTTCGTCTGCCAACCCGGTGTTAATCATTATGAGAAAGAATAGTCTGCTGTTTAGTCGAGACCCAGACTTCTAGATTTTCTTCATTATTGTTACATAGTCGATTAAAACAGCTAACATTACTTTAACTGGCGGGTCTATTGTTAGTTTGCCTGGAACTTGAGAAATTGCATGTACAACGCTTGCCTGTACGTTTGTTGGGTCAATGACTTCTAAATCAATATCATTCAGTGCTCTTGATAAACGCTCTCTCTCGAGCATTCCTTCAAACAATTCGTCTTGTCCTTCATATATCTTAGCCATGCTGTCTTTCTTTTCTAAGCCAACATATTATTTTAAATTAAAAAAAAATAATTAATCAGAACCAATATCGACGTGTTTTTGCGCTTGGACTCATAAACTAAAGTATAAACACCTTTGGTGTTGTTAATGTGAGCTGTTTAGAACAGAGTTTAATGTTTTCGTTTACTTTTTTAAGCATTCCTTTTTTATCTGCTCGGGTCTGGCTGTTGAGAAAAACTTGTCCTCGCCTTTCTTTGAAGATCAAACTTTGGCTTTTGTAGTCATCAAAATCGCCTGTAAACGATTAAATTCTTCATCCGTGATGTTTGAGTCAACAAGCGCTTTATTTATTGTCAGTTTAAACGAGCTAAGTTTAGCCGTTATTAGTTGAACCATAGCTGTGTGCTTTTGGAGTTTAGTTTTTAATTTTTTGCCAGCCGCACTTACAGCTAATGAACACAGGCCGAGAGCTAAAGACAAACCTCCTAGAGGTAAAGCTGCGGGTGCGCCTAATGCCCGTTGCTAAGAGACCAACACTCGTTCCTGCTGATAGAGCACTTATAGTCGATGCCCCAGTATTAACATAAGTAACAGCATTAAAGGCAGCAGAATACCTTCGTTTGGTTTTGCTGTATTTTGAAAGGTCCTGCTCTAGTTTTTGTTGCATTTGCGTAATGTTTGTTAATCTGAAGGCTTTTATGTCAGGGGTTTCTACTATCTCTTCTCTTGGCGGCGCTGTAGGCACATTTGGATAATGTTTAACAGACATGCTTTTTATAAAATAAAAATAATTTAGTATTGTATATCTTTTAATCTGTTATTTTCAATATTCAGCTGCGCATCATATATTAAAAACAAATGTACATTAAGCGTTTATCGGCTTCTTCTTCTTTATCAATTTGAATGTTTATTACGTCTCTCACAGTT
The DNA here is from genome assembly GCA_018398815.1 of Conus ventricosus. Classification (NCBI taxonomy): domain Eukaryota; kingdom Metazoa; phylum Mollusca; class Gastropoda; order Neogastropoda; family Conidae; genus Conus; species Conus ventricosus. The sequence goes on along the minus strand of CM031609.1, from coordinate 38,902,099 downwards.
CTCCCCGCTTCCATGTAACTGATTATCCTCCGTTGACCTTAGGTCAATCCATAAACCGTATTTTGTTGTTAAATAATCATCAAGTCTTACACTGTGAAGGTGTAGATCTTTAGACACAAGGTCAACTGTTGGATTTCTACACCTCCCACCTCCAAACAGTTTTCTTATTTCGTCAAAATGATGATAAGGTTTAAGCCCGCTAGCATAGATTTGGTTAGGACTGCCCTCAATCGAGCATTGTACTTTCGTTATTTTTGGATTAAAAAACTTTTCACTTCCTCTTTTGAATGGTTCTTCATCTTCACACAGCAATAAAATACCTTTAAGCGATCTTGCTGCGGCACTAAAACTAAAATTCCATATAGTGTCTGCCCTGCTTTTGGATATGTTGTATGATGAATCACTCTTTCGTAATATATTGCTAATTTTGACTGATATTGTTGCTCAATCAGCCTTGCTAAATTAGGGTTGCTAACAACGTCAAACTCTAACGAGATGTCAGAAATGCTGTACTTTGCTTCGGTGTCTGATGATTTGATAACCCGCTGTATTCATTAAAAGTTAGTTCATATGACAATCTGTCTTTTAATGCTCCTTGAAAGTATGGGGCATGCGCTTTTAACAACTCAAAATCTAAAGGAATGGAAAAGCGATTTCCAAACGCAAAATTTACAGCCGCATACTTTTTGCCGTCTTTAGTATCTTCGGCACCTATTCTATGTTTTAGCGCTTCTTCATTTTCGATTCCTTGAAACGCAAGATCAGCCCTTTCAGTCCCGGTTAGCCATAGATCAGAATAGGTTAAAAATATGTCTGCATTGTGTAAAGAAAATATTTCTTGCCCCTCAAGTTTTATAGAAATTTTCTTAACGATTGCCCGCCCCAGATTCTGTACAACGTCCTGTTTAGGTCTGTTGTTGAAGCGAGCGCTATTTTGAAAGTAAGACGCGCAAGAGCCTGGCACAATCACGTCATTTGCTCCTAGGTCTGGAAATTTGACAGTAAGAATTTGATCTGCATCAATAGTAGATGGATTATTTGGAACAGTAATAGTCCGCTTATTTCCCTTCACGCCAAAGGGTTCTTTCAGTCTCTATGCGGGTCAAGAATCGAGCCATGTGCTTGTGACATTTTTTATAAAGCAAAATAAAAAATTAATTAATTAATTAAAACCATGGCAGGCATTGAAGATGCAGAAGATTATGATGTTTTTGATCGTGGAGACGACATGAGTGAAATGATCCCTTTGACACAGCATCGCTCAATGCTCTCAATGCGGCATGAATTAACAGAAAGTAAGGTTAAATCATTTACGAAAGTTTAGGTCAAGAACCTCCCGAATTTATAGACCCAAATGATTTTGAATTAAAAGATGATCATTTGTCTGTAAAAAACGATCAAGGCAACTTGTTCGGCTTACAACTAAACCCGACCCATCCAAGTTTTTTAGCCAAGAGTACAATTATACAAAGACTCAGTGTGAAAGATCAAAATCGCCTTGGCATTGCTAGACCAAAATTAGATAGGATGCAGTTGCTAAACTTCAAAACACACTACAAGAACTCCAACAGCTAACCAAATACAAAACATGGAACTTAAGAATTAAATCAATCGGCAGATGAAATAATAAATGCAATAGAAGCAGAAACCAGTTTTTCAGAAGAAACAGCATTAAAGACTATACACGACTCCCCGCTGCCCATGCGAGAAATAGCGGCCCTTGATCATGCTTTGAGAAGCATCAGAGGCGAATTAACAAACAATTTAGCAAAACTGGGTGAACTAGATGAGCACATAAAAAGAGAAAAGAAAAACTCGTTGAGGCTGATGACGCCAACTTAGGGCATGATATTAAAGAAAGAATAAGACAAAGACTAAAAAATCTTGAACAAGAAAGATCGGCAAGACTAGAAGCGCTGACTACTAACCGAGACCAATTACGAACTCAAGTGAATAGATAAGAGAAACTATCGAAAAATTTTTATATGAAGACACGACACTAGCAGAAAGAATAAGAACATGTTTAGAGAGCACGGAGTCACATTAGCAAGCGTTATAACAGCCTTAGGATTTGCAATAAGCACACTGGTGTTGGCTATACAGGCGGCGGTGGAGTCAAGTCCAGTGCCTCCGCCGCCACCGCCATCGCCTCCACCTGATAAATCATGGGTAAAAAAACAGCTTGATCATCTTGCAAGTTTATTAAAAAAATTAGCTGGTAAAGCCGTGGACGCTTTACAGGAATATTGGGGAGTATTGTCAGCTGGCTTTTGTCTACTGCAAGCAAAGTAGTTGGCTTATGGCCGAGCACTTATGGACATTTGTTCTTGTAATAGTTGGGTTACTATTTAGTAAGATAAAGACCAAGTAATCCTATGCCAGTTAATCCAAGAACAAGCGCTGTCTTTTCATATTCATGGTCATCGCGAACAGAGTCCGCAAGCTTTGCTGAGTCTTCAATGACTTTTGAGGTTTGGACTTCGGGGATTGGATGACTTAATCTTGGGTGTTCTTTTATTGTTTGTAATATTACTGGCCCAGAAATATGTCTGTTTTTCCCAACCTTCTGTTCATTGCCTGCTATAAGAATTTCATTATTATAGTTTATTATTGTACCTATCTGGAGTCTGAGGTCAGAAGGCAGCATGTATAAACCAGTGCCAACAGCAAAGTCTACTTTCGATCTTGCGTATTGTAAAACATGTTGGTACCTTTGGATACTTGAAGGCAAATCAACTGTAGAATTAATGGCGTCCTCTAAATTTGCTAAGTATTGTTTTTGTGCATCAAAGCCAGTAGAAGGATCAGTTATGCTTGATGTTGCCTGTGCTTGCGCCCCTAGCAAACACCAAACGTAAGTACGTATAGAGTCGTTTATTCGTTCTATTCCCCCTAGTTAGGCCCTTAGAAGTGTCTAAGATAAATGTTGTCCATGCTGTTTTATGCTCTTGCTGTAGGGACCCAGGCTCAACAGTTGTGCCAAAAAAGAAAGATTTGAAAGGAGGATGCCAGTCATAGTTATACTTTCTGTGCGTGCCCCGAAAATAAAGGTCGCCTAGACCATGATTATGATCCAACTTTGTCTAAAGCCTGTCTTGATGTTAATATTGAATTCGTTACAAATCCTTTCAAAGCCTTCATGTCTATTCTGTTGCTGAGTGGATTAAACGGTTTGTCATTTGGCAATGGCGCTTGCAATTCAGTCAAAATACGTCTGAAGGTGTAATAAAAATGAAATCTGTACACTGACCTCACCAAAGGATCATGGTGATTTAAATGATCGGCATACGACACTCCACACCCAGTTGATGCGCAAAACACAGCAAAGTTTAACTGGTTCTGATAAAACTGCATCGGATGACTAAACCACGCTTTCTTGATGTGGTCGTTTTCAATAGGGGGGTTAAGATAGCTCTTCAATGGAGTACTCACCTTTTTATGAAAAGAGGCAGTCTGGGTCACAGAAATGTCGAGGGTGTCAGTTGTTATATTTTTAAGATTGTAGTGCGGCCCAACAGAATATTTTGCATCAGTATATTTGAATGCACTCATTTTTAATTTGTTTTAAAAAATGTTTGTAACAATAACAACTCAAGACCGCCCTTCGTTTTTAGAACATGCTATTAATAACAATTGCGGGGTCAAAATGGTTGCGCTTCATGAAATATTTTACAAAGTCGTATGGTTTAATATAAGTGAAACCAGGAAGAATAATAAGGTTCTAAAAGTTGACAAAACAGGGGCCCAAGTTAGCCAGTTAACAATACCTGATGGTTATTACGGGTTTTGCTCACTAAAAGAAGCAATGAGTAACTTTGACATTACTCTCAAACTTAACAATGCAAATCTAAAAACAATGTTAACATTCAAGCCTGAAGAAGAAGGAGGTTACTATTTTGATAAAGAGCTAGCTGAAATGTTAGGCTTTACAGCTAACAATTATATATTTAGAGTTACACCAACCAAAACTACTTATGAGGGGGGAAAGCCCGCTCGATCTTGCATTACATTCATTACTCTATGTTCATTTGGATGAGCTGAGCACTGATGAAAACTTATATGATGGAAGGCCCTCAACTGTTTTAAGAGCTCTTCCGTCAGGGAAAGCTGCATATTGCGATTATGAAATTATACAATTCCCTAATTTACAGTTCAAAAGATTAGTTTGTGGGAGGGTCGGATCATTTAATATAAAAATCAAAGACAAAGCGGGGAAAGTTGTGAAATGTGATAACCTGCACATTGTTTTGGAAATAAAATAATACGTTACTAAAAAATAATGTCGCGTGGGCCAGAAGAATCAGGAGTTACATTAGCGCCTGTGAGGTGTATAACCTTAGAATTAAAAGACCTTGCAGATGTTGCGGACTTTGAACAAAACGGTGAGATAGGCGCTTTGTATGGTTTCGAGTACACTAAAGATGGTGATTATAAACGCAAAGAGGTTGGCGACAGCAAAAAGTTTCCTAAACTAGAACAACTGCGCAATCTAGAGGCAAATAATGTTGGCCAGTATGAATATAAAATAGTTCGAAAACCTGACCTCAAATGGCATTTAGAACCATATTTAGAATGGACATAAAATTTGAATTCATAAGTCCATTTACATATTTTAGCCGTCAAAAAAGTTTCAGAAAAGCATTCAACTCTGGCCCTTTACATGTAAGTCTTATGCCGGACGACAATAGCCGGAAAGAAATTGAAATAACGCCGTATGGGAAAAAGCAGTACATCCTCCACAGAAAAGAAACAGTTGTAAAAAAAGCTTCTACAAAATTACAGTTCTTTCCAAGCAGAAAATTAGGAGACACGTTCACAATGATATTTGAAATTTCTGTCTTTAAAGATGTGGAGAGGGATGGGGTTGTGGGCGTTAGTGACGTCCTTATAAAAGGAATTAATATTAGCTGGCAAAACTTAGACGTTAAACGCCTTAACGTTACCATCGTCGTTCTTCACAATGGCGAGGATATTAAGATCATAACAACAAGCAACAAAATCAATGTTGACTTAAATAGAAACAATCTTACAGAACTAAATTGGATTAATCTTACACATTTAGGCCTCGTAGGGTTTTATTATAATGAACAAGTTTTGACGGAG
>CM031609.1:38882443-38896896 GCA_018398815.1 Conus ventricosus | reverse complement strand
CCACAATTAAGTTTTGGACCACTCCCACAAAGGTACATAAGTCTATTTGACCCACTCCCACAAAAGGGTACAATACAAGGGTCTATTTTGACCCCCCCACAAGGGACATTAAGTTATTTGACCCACAAAGGTCCACAAAGGTACAAAGTCATTTGACCCACCCACAAGGGTACAATAATTTTTTGACCCACTCCCACAAGGTCAATAGTCTATTTTGACCCACTCCCACAAAGGGTACATAAGTCTATTTTGACCACTCCACAAGGGTACAATAAGTCTATTTTGACCCACTCCACAAAGGGTACAATAAGTCTATTTGACCCACTCCACAAAGGGTCAATAGTCTATTTTGACCCACTCCCACAAAGGTACAATAAGTCTATTTTGACCCACTCCCACAAAGGGTACAATAAGTCTATTTTGACCCACTCCCACAAAGGGTACAATAAGTCTATTTTGATCCCAACTCCCACAAAGGGTACAATAAGTCTATTTTGACCCACTCCCACAAAGGGTACAATAAGTCTATTTTGACCCACTCCCACAAAGGGTACAATAAGTCTATTTTGACCCACTCCCACAAAGGGTACATAAGTCTATTTTGACCCACTCCCACAAAGGGTACAATAAGTCTATTTTGAAGACCCCCACTCCCACAAAGGGTACAATAAGTCTATTTTGACCCACTCCCCAAAGGGTACATAAGTCTATTTTGGACCCACTCCCACAAAGGGTACAATAAGTCTATTTTGGATTTTTTGAGTAGTTAGTATCATTAAAAGCTACAGAAAAAGAGCTTTCTGGTGATATTAATTTCAAGAACAGGGGACAATTCAGTAGGAAGTATAAGCATGTAAAGTTGGTTGGTTGGACGACGGCCATTGTGAGAAATTGCCTTTCAAGTGAAATGAAGGGTTCTGGTCAAAAGACCCTAGCGACGGTATTCAAATATCAACCAAACTTAATGACAATTGGCATACAAGTCACTTGTATCATGTTGGAAGATGTCGCACATGGTTATTAAATACAATTAAAGACTTCTGAGAAAATTAAATTTTAATACTTAGTTTCGAATGAACAACCTTTAAACCGAAACAGGTACTGGCACAATGACAAAAATAACATTAAAATGGAAATTGGCTGTGAAACGGATCAGTTTGCCAACAAATTAATTATGATGTGTTCCTTCCTCCTGTAATCATATTGTACAGTACGGGATCCTTGATTCTTGTTATCACTTGACGTGTAACCGCGTTGTGCACTGCAGTTTCCTTTGATCGAGTTACCCTAAACTGGCGGGAAGGGTTCCTTATATACATTAGTGTTTTAGAAGCATGTTAACTGCTCCTTTACAAGTTTGTTTGTTTTAGTTCTGAAGGGAGTTAATTGTTCGTTTACATGTTTTTGTTGTTCGGTTCAGTATATCAGTGTGTTAATTGATCGTCAAGTTTTTTGTTTTTTTCGCTCAGTAGTGGAGTATGTCAACTGCTCTTTTTCAGGTTAGTTTTTTTGGTTTGGGTTCAGTATTACATCGATCTTCATTGTTGCAAGGTTTGTCAAGGAGCGAAAAAACCTCTCAAAAAGGCGTAGACTCTTGGAGGCAAGGGACGTTGTACGTAGTATACAAATAGGAAATAGACCAATTATAGGTAATAGGCCAAATTAACCAGGGTACCTTACCCAACGCAACACGGCCGAACTGTGTGAAGGAGGCCGAAATGGCCAGGTGACAGATGACACCTGAAGAGAGTTCGGACCGCCCGGTGGCGAAAGGGGGGAGGGATGTAACCACTACGACCACGGCGCTCCAAGTGAGCGCTAAATGCTCCGTCAGCTGATGTTCTTTGTGTAAACAGTCAAGTAAAGAGCGGGAGTCTTGGATTCATTCGGATGGTATTGCCTGGGTCCTGTGATGGTTCTATTGTCGGGCTGGCTGAATGCGTGTGGAGGTTGTCGTAGCCCTCCTTAAGATAATTACTGTGTTAAGTGCCACCGAAGTCGGCGGGTATTTTCGATGTCCATCGGGTGCTAAGTGTGTGTTTGCTAATCAATTAGGTAGGGGTGTGTAAATGCTGATGTGTGGGAGAGAACGTAGCGAATGGAGAATTCAGGGTACTTGTGAACTAGGGGTTTGAGAAGCAGCGTGGACAAAGGCATGGCCCCAAAAGGGGGAAACCTTTGTTCCCTCCCTATATAAACTGAGGGGGAACAACGTGAGAGGGAAACAACACCAGGAGAAGAGAGGGGAAGGGAGAGGAGGGGAGAGAGAGGGGAGGAGTGAGCGGACAGAGAAAGGGTCGAGAAAATGTGGTCTGGAGATAGAAGAGACAGCAAGGTCTTAGAGTTAAAGACAAGCGGAAGAGAAGGAAACTAAGTTAGAAGCCCAGAGGTGGGGAAGACAGACAAACTGAATTTGAACCCAGAGGTGGGTGAAGAAGACGAAGAAGAAGAGTTCGACGTCAGATCCCAGAGACGACCACGAAGACCCATCCTGAAGCCCGAGCCAGTTTAACCAGGGCATCAAACCCTCAAGCAGTGCTGAAAAGACGTGAAGAAACTTTTGCAGAATGTGGTTGGGTGTGAAAGCGTGGTTGTGTGTGTGAAAACCTGGCCAGGGAAGAAGTCATTTTTATTATAACCCGGGATTAGGAAGTATTGATCTTTTTAATGTGTTGACTTAATATTCATTGGGTGCGATTTGATTGTTCCATGATTTAATTATAAGTAGCATAGAAATTGTATTTCCTTGTTCTCAGTGCGTGTTTGGAGAAAACGAAATGCGTGACATCTTCCATTCCCAGGAGAGGGTGAATGTTTGGTGGACGCGTAGTGTGCATACTGTATGAGTGCAAAGATAACCTTGGTGTTAAGCCTGACTAATAATTCATCAACTTATGCACGTTAAGCAATACCATCAACGATTTCCCCCATTCCCTGGACAAAGTGGCGAGCCTCAGGATTTCAAGGCCTCAATTTAGTCCAGGCCGGAAACAAGTGAGTACTAAGTAGTACTGTGGGCGAAGCGTCCACTAAAGGCAATTATAATTAGGCTCTTCTAATTATTCCTTTATTCTTTGAGTGCTGAGTATTGACTTGTGTGTAGGGTGTTATGTATAACAAAGTCGTTCATGGAAAACGAAGAACAGGTTCTAGTCTTAACTCTCACAAGAATCTACTTGGTTTAGTTAAGGCTCCTTTGTGTTAAGGACTACTCTACACTGTTAGTGTACTCTCTAACGTTTAGTAAACTGTTTTACTGACTTTTTTTCCGGTTTTATAAAGCGTAACTGTGTAATGGTTGCTAAAACATAGCAACAAGAAGTTGGCTGAGGAAAGTTTTAAACGTACTTTCCCATTAGAAACGGAGGAGCTTCGAGAGAAACAGGATAGACAGGAGATGAACTCCGCATTGTTATTGAATCCTCAGCAAAAACTGAGAGGGAGGAAAGGGCTGAAAAAAGAGTTTAAAAGGAACGTTTTAGAGAGGCCAGAAAGTTCACACTGCCAGAGCGAAGCAGAAGCGAAATCTGAGATTTTAGAGGCCAAACAATTGAGTTTGAAAAAGAATATAATAATCTGAAAATAATCGTAGTGAAATCGACACCATTTCTGAGTCAGTAAGGCCGCAGACTAAGTTGCGCACCGAGACTTAAACCTCCCACTGTTCAGAGAACAACTGATTCGATCGATCCGTATATCAGTCGGTTTTGATCGGTTGCCCCGAGCACGAGGGCTGCCCGAAATTACTGGGCAATATACCTGTCTGCCTTGTTGACAGGGTCGTTGCGTTACACACAGTTTCCTACCCTACCAATAGTGAATCAGAGAGATTTTGACAAGTGAAACAAGCAGTAACTAAAGAAGGCTTATGATTTGACAGATAATGAAGAAGGTTTTAGGGCGCAAGTTTCCGCGAGGCGAGAATCGAACAGGGTGAGACATACAAACACAGTTCTTTAGTCCTGGACCACTAATTTCATCAAGTTGGGTAGAACTGAGTGAGTGGACAGTGATAGGAAGCCTCAAAGACAATGGTGATGAAAGAGACCAATTACTTTGACGGTTGTGGAGGGATACGGGGCCTTCAATCCATTCCAACTATTAAGAAAAAGGACAACCACAATACTAAGAACTTCGAGACTGCTGAACTTATTCCGGAAGAGCGTGGCGTGATTTCCCTGAAAAAGACAAAGCCCAGAAAGCATATTCAGAGGATAGAGAGGCCAGCAACATGACTCACATAATAGTCTGGAGTACACAACCCGTAGGCCCTCGGCGCACGTGACAAACAAGAGTGAAAACCAATAGCGCACGTGGGCTAGAATGAGCGTATACCACCTGTCTTCTCTGTTGATAAGACAGGACACTTGGCTAGAGACTTGCCGATTTAGAGACCTCAGAAAGCAGCAAGCCAATGAGATCATTCAGGCCAATAGAGAGGCAATAAAAAGGGGGATGAACAAGATTATTTATTTTTGTCTGGATTTGCTGGTGTTCAACAAATTCCAGGCATAACATGAGGTGCACAAAGGAAAGTAGGGAAAAAGTGGTTAATGTCATTAGAGGACGTCTGGGTGCAACTGGTGTCATGTGAAGGAGTCCCTGGTTGTGAAGGGACAATTCACAGATAAAACACAGAGGTAGACACATTAATTGGAACAGTAGCTAATTCAAAACGCCCAGGGTGTTTATTGCTACAAAACAAAACCATTTTATAGTGGAAGTGTACAGCTTTGGCTGTTCCGAAGCCGGGCCGTATGGATGTGTAATTGGAACATTCCAGAGCACGTGGTACGAAAACCCAAACCCCATACGCTGACCTTCTGTGTCGAATCAGAGAAAAAGGAACCACGTGAGAAAACAGGCCCCTGGTGGTCAAACAAAACAAGCTCCAGGAACGCAATGGACGTGACCGGTGAAAACAACCCCTCTCACTACTTTGCGAGCAAGAACAAAAGGGCGACTAATTATTGTCGCTCAGTAAACTGTTGTTGCTCACAGAGGGTCAGAGATAAAAAATGTTGAAGAGGGCACAATCCGGTTTGTGATAAAAGGACGGGTAATTGGTACCGAACTTGCACTCACCTTGAGTTCGGGAAAAACGAAGAACAATCGGTTGTGCCGACGAAACGCAGACGGGGGGCGGTGAGTTCGACGATCATGTGATGGTCAGCCTCGGGCCATCTCGGGTAGAAAGGCCACACAGAAGATGGTGACGCGAGAGAACTACTTGGCCCGGTATCCTTGGCGATATCAGAATCAGCGTTTCTGTGCACAATGCAGCACATGCTCTGCCCCGCGGGTAAGGCAAGTGTGTTACAGAAAGGGGATAGAGGGGGGATCAGACTGTCTTACCAAAGAGTTGCCAAAATCAAATGGTCTGAGAGTCAGTAGTTGGTGCGTGTTGCTTTGCAGTGTATGTATATGCTGATGTGGCTAGTTTGCGGGCGAGCCACGTGTATGAAGAGAAGGGGAGAGAATTTTATCCGAAAAACATAACGTTTATCTTTAATGGCCACGACACGTAGGAGCTGTTAGATTCCAGATATAGTTGATATTTTTGGCGTGATAGTGGTGTTGTAATTGTTTTATTCTTCTCTAATTTTTTTTGTTGCAAGACAAATCTTTGCGTTTTGCGGTTCTCCTGTGTAAGTAGGCTTATGATAGCGCCTGATATTAGCACTGGTTTAAATGAAAATTATGAGAGTTTCATCTCCTTGAATTTAATTTTAGCCAATGCAGGGAGCAGGTCTTCGAGTTGGGTGGGATTTGTCAAGGAGCGAGAAAACCTCTCACATAAGGCGTTAGACTCTTGGAAGCAAAGGGACGGTGTACGTAGTATACAAATTAGGTAATCGACCAATTATAGGTAATAGGCCAATTAACCAGGAACCTTACCCAACGCATACATGGCCGAACTGTGGTGAAGAAAGGCCGAAAGGCCAGGTGAACAGGATGACACCCTGGAGAGATTTCACAGAACCTGCCCGGTGGCAAAGGGGGAGGGATGTAACCACTTACGAGACCAATCGGCGCTCCAAGTGAGCGCCTAAATGCTTAAAATTGCTCCGTCAGCTGATGTTCTTGATGTAAACATCCAAGTGAAGAGCAGTAGTCTTGATTCATTTCGGATGGTAATGGCCGTGGGTCACTTCACTGTTTGGTTCTTATTGTCCAGGAGGCTGGCTGAATGCTGAGGAGGTTGTCGAGCCCTCCTTAAGATGTTAAGATAATGACTGCCGTGTTAAAAAGAAGTGACCACAGCGAAGTCGGCCGGGAACTTTCGATGTCCATCTGGTGCTAAGTTGTGTGTTTTTGCTAATTCAATTAGGTAGGGTGTGTGTAAATGCACTGCTGATGTGTGGGATAGAACGAACGTACATGAAGATTCAGGTACATGGAACTAAGGGAACAGGTTTTGAGAACAGCAACTGGACAAAAGGCAATTGGCCCATAGGGAATCCTTTGTGTCCCTCCCCTATATAAACTGTAGGGAGAACTAACTTGAGAGAGAAACAACACAGGAAGAGAGATAGAAGGGATAGGAGAGATATAGAGGAGAGGAGTGAGCAGGACAAGATAGTCGAAGAAACGTGTCTGAGATAGAAGAGACAGCAAGGGGTCTTAGAGTTAAAGACAAGCTGGTAGCAGGGGAACTTGGAATCCGAAAATAAAGGAAAAACGTAATGGCCGGGTGTCCAGGGGCCGGCATAGGCCCCCCCTGGCGGGTCAAGGAGCAGCGCCCCACCTGTGAGGTTCAAGATGGGAGGGGGCGCAAAGCTAAGCATGAATATTTTATAAAATTGTAGTACTACTACTACCATTTGGACAATTTTCATGCGGTTAATTTTCGTTTTGCCGCAAAAAATAATAAATGAATACCAATAAAATATGAGTACCAATTAATTTAGGTAAAAGTTTAAAACCTTCACTTGACCAAAATCAGTAAGCGTAAAGATTTGCAATTTCCAATAATTTCAATACTGCATTAGTAACAGCAAAGAAACCCTTACAATACACTACAAACATACCTCTTACAACTCGTGTCAACAGTCATGTGTCACACACGATCCAACAGGGATGACGATAATAAACCAATATTCACGTTTAAATATTAAATCCTCACACCACAGCCATAAAATGTGATTTCCACAAGTTGACTGATTAATTTGATTTCCTCTGTAGAATAAAATTTACAAAGAAGTAATAAGGGATTGAGACAGTGATCACTTCCTTCTCCCACCCGTTTCAAGCTCATACAATACTTTCAAGCACTATACAAATAACCTTTCTATTAGTATTAACCACAATCATTATTCATAAAAAAATATGACAGCCAATTAATATAAAAATAAAATTAAAAAAAAAAAAAATAAAAATTAATTAATGCTTGCTTGGAAAGGTTACCAAAAGCAGCCGTTTTTTTTTTTTCCAGTGCAGCTGATTTTGATAACCTTCCCGCAACGGCGAACGCACAAACACCTCTGGGCCATTTTCCGTTTTCTTCCTCCCCTTCCCCGACACCACACACGATTTCCTCCCCTTTGCCCGATTTCGCCGTCTTTGTTTTTTGGGCTCTCCTCGTCCATGGCCAATTCCACCTCCATTTTGTTTTTTATTTTTTATTTTATTTTTTACGCCGCTATCCCCACTTCACTGGCTGCTTGTCGCCATCATTTATGTAAGGCAAAAATAATCGCGATTTTATTTTTTTTCTTTTTTTTGCAGCGAAAATAATCATTCCAACACATAGAAGAGAAGAGGCGAAGAAAAAACAAAGTGTGGTGGTCACAGGCACAGGGCGAAAACCAACGAAACCAACTTCCTCCCAAAACAACTTCTTTCCTCCCCTGTCCGGTCGAATCGGGATCTCATGAATTACGGAACGGCGCGAAGTCGAAACTTTGATTCGGTTGTGGATTGCTTGGTTCGAAAAAAAAAACGGAACGGATTAAAAAAAACAATTTTTCGTGAAATCAAGGAATTTTTCCGATTTGTAAATTTCAAAATTAAAGGATTTTCCCATTTCCCCCGAGCGGTAACTTTTCCCCCTCTGTGGAAGAGAAGGAAACTAAGGTAGAAGCCACAGAGGTGGGGAAGACAAGACAAACTGAAATTTGAAAAAAACCCAGAGGTGGTGAAGAAGGACGAAGAGAAATTCGAACGTCGAGATCCCAGAATGACCACGAAGGAACTAAAGGGGGGTTGACGACGCCATCTAAAACCCCTCCAAAATAACCATAACACCCCATCCCGGACTAGAAACAAGGACCAGTCAACCAAGCATCACCTTCAAGCTGAAGCAGGCTGAAGAAGAAAGGAGACGTGAAGTAACTTTGCAAGAACTGCTGTGGGTGGTTGTGTAAGCGTGGTTGTGTGGTGTGAAAACCCCTGCAGGTAAGAAGTCTTTTTTATTATAACCCGGATTAGGAAGTATTGATCTTTTACGTGTTGATTTTTTCATGGTGCGATTGATTGGTCTTGATTATTATAAGGTAGATAGAAATTGTAGTTCCGTTGTTTCTCCAGAGTCGTGTTTGGAGAGAAACAAGCGTGAACATCCCATTCCCAGAGAGAGGTGAATGTTTGGTGGACGCATGAGTGTGCATATGGCTGTATGATATGCGTGATAGAGATGAGTGCAAAGATAACCTGGTTGTTAAGCCTGACTAATAATACATCAACTTAGTGCTCGTAACAAATACCATCAAAACGATTTCCCCCGTCCTGGACAAAGACACCAGTATCCTCGTCAGAATGATAGTTATATTCCTCACTCTTCAATTCTTCCCAAATTGTTCGTGCGTTATTCGCATATGGGGTACTTCCACTTGTGAGCATGCTGTTGCAGTTAAAAACTAACTGGCCCCTTCCAACCCCTCATTTCAAACTCTTCTTCCCTCTCTCCTCCCTTCCCCCCACCCCCACCCCCGCTAGTTCTGTTCGTTCATACCTATCCCAGTCCATCACACCTTTCTTGATTATAACTGCATGCTATGTTTGTGTGCTTTGAGTATTTGTTTTTTATTTTTTTTCCTTTTGTTGTTTTGTTGTTGTTGCTTGTTTTGGTTGATTGTTGTTGTTACTTTTGTTTCAAAATGTTTGTTAAAGCAAGTGACACCTTTCCTTGCACACATCGGCCATTGAAGGTTTCCTTCCCATCCCCGCGACAACTAGGGGCTACTTCCATCTTGTCACGTGATTGGGTGAGGAGACGCGAGCAGTGCCTTTCTCTCAAATCCTGTTGTGCTACCTTTGTGGTGGTGCGGCTGATTGGCGGTCTCATTCACAAACCTGTTGTGGCGGGCCAGGATAGCGTCTCATCTCTCATCTAACCTGTTTGTGCGGGTGCGGCTGGATAGCGTCTTTTCACATCCTGTTTGTGGTTTGTGGTGTGTTTGTGGGCGGCTGGAAGCTCTCATCATTCTCTCTCCAACCCGGTTGTGCGTGTTGCGCTTGGATAGCGTCTTCATCTCACCTACACTGTTGTGCGGGGTGCGGCTTGGATAGCGTCTAATTCTCCAACCTGTTTGCGCTGGAATAGCGTCTCTTTCCTCCAACCTGTTTTGTGGTGGCGCTGGATAGCGTCTCATTCTCATACCTGCAACTCTGTTGGGCGCGGGATAGCGTCCATTCTCAACTCTGTTGTTGTGCGGGGGCGCTGGATTAGCGTTCTCATTCGCATAAACCCTGTTGTGTCGCTGGATAGCTCCTGCTCTCTGCACGACCTGCAAGCCTAAAAGTTTTCCATTCCAACACGTTGAAAGAGTGTTTGACCTGTGTGGACCAACCCGTTGCGTTGAAACGGTCATGGTGGGGGAGGACTTTCCTTTCCTACCATCAAGCCAGGCGTTTCTTCCAGTATGTTAACCCGATGAATGAACGGCGAGTTCCATTCTGCTAACCCACTGCGCTGTGAGAGGTTCCCTACCATCCTGTTTGCGCGCTGTGGCCACACGCCACTATTACGATTTTGCACTTAAAAACAACATATCATTTATGTAAGCGTTTTGTGGCCTACCATAAATTTGAGCCAGCATTCAATGTTAAACTGATTATCAATCAAAAGAAGAACTCCCCATCAATTAGGCCTAGTTCTCTTGTCTTTCTTTTCCTTTCCTTTTTTTTTTTTTTTTTTTTTTTTTTTTGGCGGAGGGGTGGTTTCACCGATGAAATCACCATCTTCAAATACATGACCTTCCCCTTAGTAGACGTCTCATTTCAGGCCTTTGCACTCACCCGTGACCCTAGCTTTGCGCCAGCTGGAAGCGCCCAAATAGTCCCCATTTCTTTGACTTTAGTCTGTCTGCTTGGAACCACCTGGCTTGTACCTTGATGGCCATATGAACGAAAATGACGAGAATCAACTTTCAGACACAATAAAAAATTCTAAAAACAATCTCATTGCGTGTTTGTTTTTTGTGTGTGCGCGCGCGTGCCCGCGCGTGCATGCGTGCGTACGGGCGTGCGAGCATGCGTGCGAGCATGCGTGTGTGTGTGTGTGTGTGTGGTGTGTGTGTGTGTGTGTGTGGTGTGTGTGTGCGTGCGTGCGTGCGTGCGTGCGTGCGTGCGTGCGTGCGTGTGTGCGTGTGTGTGTGCGCGCGCGTTCGGACGTGCGGTTTGCGTGCATGCGCGTCCGCGCGCAGCGCGCGCTGTGTGTGTGTGGTGTGTGTGTGTGTGTGATGAGAGAGAGAGAGAGAGAGAGAGAGAGAGATAGGGAGAGAAAGAGAGAGAAATAGAGAAGCTGAGTGTGTATGCGTGTTTTCTTTTATTTAATATGAATCATTAATCTCCCTGGTTATAATAATCAGGTCTGTATTGTGTAACAATGTCCCAGTGGTAGTTTACAATAATCAGGTCTGTATGGTGTAACAATGTCCTTGTGGTAGTTTACAATAATCAGGTCTGTATTGTATAACAATGTCCTAGTGGTAGTTTACAATAATCAGTCTGTATTGGGTAACAATGTCCTAGTGGTAGTTTACAACAATCAGGTCTGTATTGTGTAACAATGTCCTAGTGGTAGTTTACAATAATCAGGTCTGTATCGTGTAACAATGTCCTAGTGCTAGTTTACAATAATCAGGTCTGTATGGTGTAACAATGTCCCTAGTGGTAGTTTACAATAATCAGGTCTGTATTGGGTAACAATGTCCTAGTGGTAGTTTACAATAATCAGGTCTGTATTGGGTACCAATGTCCTAATGGTAGTTTACAATAATGAGGTCTGTATTGGTAACAATGTCCTAGTGGTAGTTTACAATAATCATGTCTGTATGGTGTAACAATGTCCCAGTGGTAGTTTACAATAATCAGTCTGTATTGTGTACCAATGTCCTAGTGGTAGTTTACGATGATCAGGTCTGTGTGGTGTAACAATGTCCTAGTGGTAGTTTACAATAATCAGTCTGTATTGGGTAACAATGTCCTAGTGGTAGTTTACAATAATCAGGTCTGTATGGTGTAACAATGTCCTAGTGCTAGTTTACAATAATCAGGTCTGTATTGTGTAACAATGTCCAAGTGTATTTATAATTATCAGTCTGTAGTGTGTAACAATGTCCTAGTGCTAGTTTACAATAATCAGTCTGTATGGTGTAACAATGTCCTAGTGCTAGTTTACAATAATCAGGTCTGTATGGTGTAACAATGTCCTAGTGCTAGTTACAATAATCAGGTCTGTATGGTGTAACAATGTCCTAGTGCTAGTTTACAATAATCAGGTCTGTATTGTGTAACAATGTCCTAGTGGTAGTTTACAATAATCAGGTCTGTATTGTGTAACAATGTCCTAGTGCTAGTTTACAAAATCAGGTCTGTATTGTGTAACAATGTCCTAGTGGCAGTTTACAATAATCAGGTCTGTATATGTGCAACAATGTCCTAGTGGTAGTTTACAATAATCAGGTTTGTATTGGGTAACAATGTCCTAGTGCTAGTTTACAATAATCAGTCTGTATTGGTAACAATGTCCTAGTGCTAGTTTACAATAATCAGGTTTGTATTGGGTAACAATGTCCTAGTGCTAGTTTAACAATAATCAGGTTTGTATTGGGTAACAATGTCCTAGTGGTAGTTTACAATAATCAGGTTTGTATTGGGTAACAATGTCCTAGTGCTAGTTTACAATAATCAGGTTGTATTGCGTAACAATGTCCTAGTGGTAGTTTACAATAATCAGGTTTGTATTGGGTAACAATGTCCTAGTGGTAGTTTACAATAATCAGGTCTGTATTGGTAACAATGTCCTGGTGGTAGTTTACAATAATCAGGTCTGTATTGGGTAACAATGTCCTAGTGGTAGTTTACAATAATCAGGTTTGTATTGGGTAACAATGTCCTGGTGGTAGTTTACAATAATCAGGTCTGTATTGGGTAACAATGTCCTAGTGCTAGTTTACAATAATCAGGTTTGTATTGGGTAACAATGTCCTAGTGCTAGTTTACAATAATCAGGTTTGTATTGGGTAACAATGTCCTAGTGGTAGTTTACAATAATCAGTTTTGTATTGAGTAACAATGTCCTAGTGCTAGTTTACAATAATCAGGTTTGTATTGCGTAACAATGTCCTAGTGGTAGTTTACAATAATCAGGTTTGTATTGGGTAACAATGTCCTAGTGGTAGTTTACAATAATCAGGTCTGTATTGGGTAACAATGTCCTGGTGGTAGTTTACAATAATCAGGTCTGTATTGGGTAACAATGTCCTAGTGGTAGTTTACAATAATCAGGTTTGTATTGGGTAACAATGTCCTAGTGCTAGTTTACAATAATCAGGTTTGTATTGGGTAACAATGTCCTAGTAGTAGTTTACAATAATCAGGTTTGTATTGGGTAACAATGTCCTAGTAGTAGTTTACAATAATCAGCTCTGTATTGGTAACAATGTCCTGGTGGTAGTTTACAATAATCAGGTCTGTATTGGGTAACAATGTCCTAGTGCTAGTTTACAATAATCAGGTTTGTATTGGGTAACAATGTCCTAGTGGTAGTTTACAATAATCAGGTTTGTATTGGTAACAATGTCCTAGTGGTAGTTTACAATAACCAGGTCTGTATTGGGTAACAATGTCCTTGTGCTAGTTTACAATAATCAGGTCTGTATTGGGTAACAATGTCCTAGTCGTAGTTTACAATAATCAGTCTGTATTGGGTAACAATGTCCTAGTGCTAGTTTACAATAATCAGTCTGTATTGGGTAACAATGTCCTAGTGCTAGTTTACAATAATCAGGTCTGTATTGGTAACAATGTCCAAGTGCTAGTTTACAATAATCAGGTCTGTATTGGGTAACAATGTCCTAGTGCTAGTTTACAATAATCAGGTTTGTATTGGTAACAATGTCCTAGTGCTAGTTTACAATAATCAGGTTTGTATTGGGTAATAATGTCCTAGTGGTAGTTTACAATAATCAGGTCTGTATTGGGTAACAATGTCCTGGTGGTAGTTTACAATAATCAGTCTGTATTGGGTAACAATGTCCTAGTGGTAGTTTACAATAATCAGGTCTGTATTGGGTAACAATGTCCTAGTGCTAGTTTACAATAATCAGTTCTGTATTGGGTAACAATGTCCTAGTGCTAGTTTACAATAATCAGGTCTGTATTGGGTAACAATGTCCTAGTGCTAGTTTACAATAATCAGGTCTGTATTGGGTAACAATGTCCAAGTGGTAGTTTACAATAATCAGGTCTGTATTGGTAACAATGTCCTAGTGCTAGTTTCTGTAATCCCCGAGGGCCGAGGCCAGATCTAAAAGGAAAAAAAAGCGTCTTCTTGCTCATGTTACCCTTGGGAATAAAGACATAAAGACTCTCTCTCTCTCTCTCTCTCTCTCTCTCTCTCTCTCTCTCTCTCGACACGTCCCTCTCTCACTCTCTCACTCTCTCTCTCTCTCTCTCTCTCCTCTCTCTCGGACACGTCCCTCTCTCACTCTTTCTCTATCTCTCTCTCTCTCTCTCTCCTCTCTCCTCTCTCTCTCCTCCTCTCTCTCTCCTCTCTCTCTCTCTCGGACACGTCCCCCTCTCTCACTCTTTCTCTATCACTCTCTCTCTCTCTCTCTCTCTCTCTCTCTCTCCCTGAGCTCCTCTATTCTCTTTCCGGGTTTGACGTACGTGGGTGGGAATTTTCTTTCATTTTTTTTTCTCTAAAGGAGAGGCACTGAAATGAAGTCACAGTGGGCTCAGCTGGGCTGAGGTTACTCTAAGCCGTCTATCCGTGTGTGTGTGTGTGTGTGTGTGTGTGTGTTGTGTGTGTGTGTGTGTGTGTGTGTGTGTGTGTGTGTCTGTCTTTGTGTGTGTGTGTGTGTGTGTGTGTGTGTGTGTGTGTGGTGGTGTGTGTGTGTGTCTGTGTCTGTGTGCGTGTCTTTGTATGTGTGTGTGTGTGTGTGTGTGTGTGTGTGTGTGAGTGTGTGTGTGTGTGTGTGTGTGTGTGTGTGTGGTGTGTGTGTGTG
>CM031609.1:38864943-38869943 GCA_018398815.1 Conus ventricosus | reverse complement strand
CAGTTATCATTATCCTTAGCTTAGACTCAGTTCAGCTACCACTATCCTCAGCAATGACCCAGTTCAGTTTCCATCGCCCTCAGATGTGACCCAATTCAGTTACTACCATCCTAAGCTATGACCCAATTCAGTTACTATCATCCTAAGCTATGACCAAAGTCAGTTACCATCATCCTCACCTATGACCCAGTTCAGTTACCGTCATCTTCAGCTTTGACCAAATTCAGTTACTAATATCCGAAGCTATGACCCAGTTCAGTTACTATTATCCTAAGCTATGACCCAATTCAGTTACCATCGTCCTCAGCTACGACCCAATCCAGTTACCATCATCCTCAGCTATGACTCAACTCTCTTACTATCGCCCTCAGCTATGACCCATCCCAGTTACCATCGTCCTTAGCTATGATCCAACTCAGTTGCCATCGTCCTAAACTATGACCTAACTCAGTTACCATCATCCTCAGCTATGACTTAAGCCAGTTATCATTATCCTCTGCTATGACTTTACCCAGTAATCATCATCCTCTGCTATGATCTTTCTTAATTATTATCATCCTCTGCTATGATTCATCTTAATCATTATCATCCTCAGCTTAGTTAATATCATCCTCTGCTATGATTCATATTAATCATTATCATCTTCAGCTTAGTTAATATCATCCTCTGCCATGATTCTTCTTAATCATTATCATGCTCTGCTATGATCCTTATTAGTTATTACCATCCTAAGCTATGATCCTACTTAGTTATTATCATCCTCTTCTATGATCCTGCTTAGTTATTATCAACCTCAGCTATGATCCCACTTAGTTACTATTAACCTCAGCTATGATCCCACTTAGTTATTATCAACCTCAGCTATGATCCTACTTAGTTATTATCAACCTCAGTTATGATCCCACTTAGTTATTATCAACCTCAGCTATGATCCTACTTAGTTATTATCAACCTCAGCTATGATCCCACTTAGTTACTATCAACCTCAGCTATGATCCCACTTAGTTACTATCAACCTCAGGTATGATCCCACTTAGTTACTATCAACCTCAGCTATGATCCCACTTAGTTACTATCAACCTCAGTTATGATCCCACTTAGTTACTATCAACCTCAGCTATGATCCCACTTAGTTACTATCAACCTCAGTTATGATCCCACTTAGTTACTATCAACCTCAGCTATGATCCTACTTAGTTACTATCAACCTCAGTTATGATCCCACTTAGTTACTATCAACCTCAGCTATGATCCCACTTAGTTACTATCAACCTCAGCTATGATCCCACTTAGTTATTATCAACCTCAGTTATGATCCCACTTAGTTACTATCAACCTCAGCTATGATCCCACTTAGTTACTATCAACCTCAGTTATGATCCCACTTAGTTACTATCAACCTCAGCTATGATCCCACTTAGTTACTTTCAACCGCAGTTATGATCCCACTTAGTTACTATCAACCTCAGTTATGATCCCACTTAGTTACTATCAACCTCAGCTATGATCCCACTTAGTTACTATCAACCTCAGCTATGATCCCACTTAGTTACTATCAACCTCAGTTATGATCCCACTTAGTACTATCAAC
The DNA here is from genome assembly GCA_018398815.1 of Conus ventricosus. Lineage (NCBI taxonomy): Eukaryota > Metazoa > Mollusca > Gastropoda > Neogastropoda > Conidae > Conus > Conus ventricosus. The sequence goes on along the minus strand of CM031609.1, from coordinate 38,868,352 downwards.
CTCAGCTATGATCCCACTTAGCTACCATCAACCTCAGCTATGATCCCACTTAGTTACTATCACCTCAATTATGATCCCACTTAGTTATTATCAACCTCAGCTATGATCCCACTTAGTTATTATCAACCTCAGCTATGATCCCACTTAGTTACTATCAACCTCAGCTGTGATCCCACTTAGTTACTATCAACCTCAGCTATGATCCCACTTAGTTACTATCAACCTCAGCTATGATCCCACTTAGTTACTATCAACCTCAGCTATGATCCCACTTAGTTACTATCAACCTCAGCTATGATCCCACTTAGTTACTATCAACCTCAGTTATGATCCCACTTAGTTACTATCAACCTCAGTTATGATCCCACTTAGTTATTATCAACCTCAGCTATGATCCCACTTAGTTACTATCAACCTCAGCTATGATCCCACTTAGTTATTATCAACCTCTGTTATGATCCCACTTAGTTACTATCAACCTCATTTATGATCCCACTTAGTTACTATCAACCTCAATTATGATCCCACTTAGTTACTATCAACCTCAGCTATGATCCCACTTAGTTACTATCAACCTCAGTTATGATCCCCGTAATTACTATCAACCTCAATTATGATCCCACTTAGTTACTATCAACCTCAGTTATGATCCCACTTAGTTATTATCAACTCAGCTATGATCCCACTTAGTTACTATCAACCTCAATTATAATCCCACTTAGTTACTATCAACCTCAGTTATGATCCCACTTAGTTACTATCAACCTCAGCTCTGATCCCACTTAGTTACTATCAACCTCAGCTATGATCCCACTTAGTTACTATCAACCTGAGTTATGATCCTACTTAGTTACTATCAGTCTCAGTTATGATCCTACTTAGTTACAATCAACCTTATTTCTGACCCTACTTCTATTACTACCAACCTCAGTTATTATCCTACTCAGTTACTATCAACCTCAGCTATGATCCTACACAGTTACTATCAACCTTAACTATGATCCTACTCAGTTGCTATCAACCCTAACTATGATCCTTTGTTACAGTCGTCCTTTGCTATGATCCCACTTAGTTACCTTCAACCTTAGCCGTGAATCGACTTTGTTATAACCCATCCTCAACCATGATCCTACTCAGTTACTATCAACCTCAGTTATGATCCTATTCACTTACCATCAGCCTCAGCTATGATCAATCTCCTTTACCACCACCCGGCAGTACGATCCTGCTCAATAATCATCATCCTCTGCAACAACCCTTCTCTCTTCCAATCACTCCAAGCCACCATCCTTTTCAGTAGCCATTAACCTCAGCTGCAGTTACCTTTAGTAACACTATTACACTCAGTTACCGTTATTCTCAAAGCCCATCGTTTCCGGTAACAATCATCCTCCGTTCTCATCATCTTCAGGTATCGTCATCGTCTGTTCACAACGTCCCCAGAAAACCATCAACTACAGTAGCGACCATACTGGGTTACCGTCATCCTCGGCTACCATCGTCTTCAGTTACTATGATCGCAAGTTACCCCTGCCTGCAGTTCCCATCATCTGATCTCACCCCATTCTGTGACGAACGTCAGCTTTAACTGTCTTCCTTCGCTACCATCATGCCAAGTTACTGTGGTCTTCACTGACCATCATCCATGGTAACTATCATCTCCGGTGACCATTGTCACCAGTTATCGTCATCCTCCGTTACCACCATTCTCCGTTATCGTTATCATCGTTTGCATCATCTTCAGCTATTGCGATCATCGGTTTCGATCATCCTCCCTTACCAATTTCATCAGTTACAATCATCTTCCGTTGCCATTATCATCAGTTACCATCATCCTTCATTGCCATTATCATCAGTTACCATCATCTTCATTGCCATTATCATCAGTTACCATCTTCCTTCATTGCCATTATCATCAGTTACCATCATCCTCCGTTGCCATTATCATCAGTTACCATCATCCTTCATTGCCATTATCATCAGTCAGAATCATCCTTCATTGCCATTATCATCACTTACCATCATCCTCCATTGCCATTATCATCAGTTACCATCCTCCTCCATTGCCATTATCATCAGTTACCATCCTCTTCATTGCCATTATCATCAGTCACCATCCTCCTCCATTGCCATTATCATCAGTTACCATCCTCCTTCATTGCCATTATCATCAGTTACCATCATCCTTCATTGCCATTATCATCAGTTTCAATCCTCCTCCATTGCCATTATCATCAGTTACCATCCTCCTTCATTGCCATTATCATCAGTTACCATCCTCCTCCATTGCCATTATCATCAGTTACCATCATCCTTCATTGCCATTATCATCAGTTACCATCCTCCTCCATTGCCATTATCATCAGTTACCATCATCCTTCATTGCCATTATCATCAGTTACCATCATCCCATTGCCATTATCATCAGTTACCATCATCCTTCATTGCCATTATCATTAGTTACCATCCTCCTTCATTGCCATTATCATCAGTCACCATCCTCCTCCATTGCCATTATCATCAGTTACCATCCTCCTTCATTGCCATTATCATCAGTTACCATCCTCCTTCATTGCCATTATCATTAGTTACCATCCTCCTTCATTGCCATTATCATTAGTTACCATCATCCTTCATTGCCATTATCATTAGTTACCATCATCCTTCATTGCCATTATCATTAGTTACCATCATCCTTCATTGCCATTATCATTAGTTACCATCCTCCTTCATTGCCATTATTATAAGTTAGCATCATCCTTCATTGCCATTATCATCAGTTACATCATCCGTCATTGCCATTATCATCAGTTACAACCCTCCTTCATTGCCATTATCATCAGTTACCATCCTCCTTCACTGCCATTATCATCAGTTACCATCCTCCTTCATTGCCATTATCATCAGTTACCATCATCCTTCATTGCCATTATCATCAGTTACCATCCTCCTCCATTGCCATTATTATCAGTTACCATCCTCCTCCATTGCCATTATCATGAGTTACCATCCTCCTGCATTGCCATTATCATCAGTCACGATCCTCCTTCATTGCCATTATCATCAGTCACCATCATCCTTCATTGCCATTATCATCAGTTACCATCATCCTTCATTGCCATTATCATCAGTCACCATCATCCTTCATTGCCATTATCATTAGTTACCATCCTCCTTCATTGCCATTATCATCAGTTAGCATCATCCTTCATTGCCATTATCATCAGTTAGCATCATCCTTCATTGCCATTATCATCAGTTACCATCCTCCTTCATTGCCATTATCATCAGTTACCATCATCCTTCATTGCCATTATCATCAGTTACCATCCTCCTTCATTGCCATTATCATCAGTTACCATCCTCCTCCATTGCCATTATCATCAGTTACCATCCTCCTTCATTGCCA
>CM031609.1:38852443-38859943 GCA_018398815.1 Conus ventricosus | reverse complement strand
CCCAACCACCACCCCCTCACCCACAAACAACCTTCCCCAACCCCCCTATCCATTTCCCCCCACCCCCCCGGGGCCCCCCCCCCCCAAAAACCCCACCCACCCCCCTTCCCTTGAAAGGGGGGAAACTTAACCCCTTGCCCCTTTTGGTTGCCCTGTCACTTCGGGATTTCCCCAAATTTATTTCCCCCATCCCCCACCTTTGATGGGGATTGGCCGTTTTCCCCGGGGGGTAAAAGAAGGAAGAAGAAGAGGGGGAGAGGGAAAGTGAGGGGGGAAAGGGGGGGGGGGGGAGAGAAGGGGAAAAAGGGGGGGAAAAAAGGAAAGGGGGGGGGAAAAAGGGGAAAACCCCCCCCGGGGGCCCAGGAAAAAGGGGGGGAAAAAAAAAAAAAAAAAAAAGGGGAGGGAAAACAAAAAAAAAATTGGGGGAAAAGGGGGGTAAATTATTAAAAGACAAAAAGGGGGGGGGGGGGGAAAAAGGAAAAAGGGGGGGGGGGGGGGGGAGGGGGGGGGCCCCCCCCCAAAGGGGGCATAAACACTTTTTAACCCCACCCCCCCCTTTCCCCCCCTTTACCCAACCCCCCCCAAACCCCCGAAAACGTTAAGTTCAAAAATTCTTTAAAAATAGCTAACAAGCTTCAGTAACCGTACACCTAAACACTTGCACACACATGCACCTATCTCCTCTTCACCACCTTTTACCACTCACCACGCACTAATATGTGCACACATATTCTCCCCCCCCCCTCTCTCTCTCTCTCTCTCTCTCTCTCTCTCTCTCTCTCTGGTACGCGCGCGAGTGCCCCTATCATACCACCACCACACGCCAAAAAACAAAAACAAAAAAATAAGACTTCACCCAAACTCTACCCCTCCCCTCCTTCAAAACCAAACAAACCAAACGAAAACAAAAACAAAAAAGTTTCGCCTGACAAAACAATCCAAAGGACATATGAGAAGAGCAAGAACCACTACCCCCCCCCCCCACCCCCACCCCCAACCCAGTACCACCACCACCACCACCTCTACCCACAAACAACCTTCCCTGACCCTAACGCTATATCCATCCTTCCCCTTCCTTCACCCGCCCCGCCCCCCCCTCCCCCCACTCCTACCCCTCACCCCACCCCGTTCCTCCTTGCCCAAGGGGTCAAAGCTTGCACTCCGTCGTTGTCATCCATCTATCTGGCTTGCCCGCTGTGCACATGACAAATCCAGCAGCCTAGCCGTCTTCCCCGCTACCCCCCCTCCCTCCCCCTCCCCCCACTACCCCCACCTTCCGCATGTTGGATTGGCCGTTCTGGCAGCTGGGAGTTTGGTAACAGACAGGGAGAGAGAGAGAGAGCGAGCGAGAGAGAGAGAGAGTGAGAAAGAGAGAGAGAGAGAGGGAGGGGAGAGAGAGAGAGAGAGAGAGAGAGAGAGAGAGAGAGAGAGAGAGAGAGAGAGGGATGAGGAGGGGATGACGTGCGCGCGCGCGCGCGCGCGCGAGGAGAGAGAGAGAAGAGAGAGAGAGAGAGAGAGAGAGAGAGAGAGAAAGAGAGAGAGAGAGAGAGAGAGTTTGCAAAGAGGGAAGGAGAGTGTGGGGGATGGAGGGAAGGGGGTGAGGGTGGGTGGGGATTAATGAGACAGGAGAAGGAGGCGGCTGGGGGATGGAAAGGAGCAAGAGGAGAGGGGTGGGGTGAGGGGGGTAGGGAGGGGAGGGGCTGCGTTATGGGAAGTGGACATGATGGGATGGTTCAGCTGAAAGGCGTGATTCTTCCACCCCCACCCCTACCCTTACCCCCAATCTTTAGCCCAAGTCTTCTTCCTCCCATTCATGCATGCTTTCTCTCTCTCTCTCTCTCTCTCTCTCTCTCTCTCTCTCTCTCTCTTTTAAATTGGGGAGGGAGGGGGAGAGTGCGGCAGAGTGGAAAGAGTGTGGGGAGGGGAGGGGAGGAGGCAGGGAGGTGGCCGTGCAAGATGGGAAATGGTGGGCTGGTGACCAGTGGAAGAAAAGGGGGGGGGAGTAGGTGTTTGTTGGGGGTGGTTGTTTGGTTTTTTTCCTCCTTTATTTTTTTAAAAATTTTTTTTTTTTTTTTTAGTTTTACTATATTTTCTCCTTTACTTTTTTTTATCAGTGAGACTTTGGAGTAGTGTGCGGTTGGTGTGTGCGCGCCGCAAAAGGGGTTTTGGGGTTTTGTGGTGTGTGTGTGTGTGTGTGTGTGTGTGGTGTGTGTGTGTGTGGGGGTGGGCGCGCGCGCGTTTTGTGTGGGGTTTTGTGTGTGTGGTGAGGAGGGGAGAGAGAGAGGGAGAGAGGGGAAAAGAAAAGGGAGTGAGGAATGAGCGGGGAAGGAGTGGGGAGAGAGGATTTTTAGATAGTGGTGTGTGTGTGGGGTGAGAGAGAGAGAGAGAGAGGAGGGGAGGAAGGGAGAGAATGGGGAGGAGAGGGAGAAGAGCGAGGGGGGATACACTGGGCACACCCAAAAAAAATACATCTATTTTTCTACCTATTTTTTAAACTATTGATCTTTTGTCTGTCTCTTATTGTTTGTTTATTTTTTTTGTTGCCGCGGGGCGTGCGTGCGTTTTGGGCGCGCGGTGCGCCTGTTTTGTGGGTGTTGTTGGGGTGATTTTGTGTGTGTGTGGTGTGTTTTGTGTGTGTGTGTGAGTACAACCTTGAGAACCCAACCCTTTAGTTAATCTGACAATAAAATTTGGGTTTTAGTGTGTGTGTGTGTGGGGTGTGTGTTGTGTGTTTTTGTGTGGGGTTTTTTTTGTGTGTGTTAGGGGCGCGCGTGGGATGTGTTTCGCGTGTATGGTTTTCCCCCCCCTGGGGTGTGTGTTTTTGTGTGTTTGTATACCCCTGCGGGCGTGCTTTAAAGTAAGGACAAAGGAAGAGAGAGAGAGAGAGAGGAGGAGAAGGAAGAGGGAGAGAGAGAGAGAGAGATGGGCCCGACAGACAGGGAAAAAAGACAGACAGGCGACAGACAGACAGACAGGGGCAGAAAAACAGACAGACAGAAAGACAGACCGACAGACGGCCCGAAATATGACACACAAACAAAAAGTACACTGTGGGGGCTGCCTTTTTTTTTTTCTTTTTATCCTCTCTCTCTTCTCTCTCTCTCTCTCTCTCTCTCTCCTCTCTTCTCTCTCTCTTCTTTCCCCTCTCCTTCTCTCTCTTTTCTTTTTTCTCTGTGGGGTGTGGTGTTTGTGTGTGTGTGTTTTGTGTGTGTGTGTGTGTGTGTGTGTGGCCCCGTGCGCGCACATGCCCTTTTAGTAAGGGGCCAAAAAAGAGGGGAGAGAGAGTTTTGTTTTGTCTGTGTCTGTGTTTAGTACTTTGCATGTGGCAATGAGGGCGCGGGCCCTTTTAATTTTTTGTTTTGCGCAAATTGGGTTTAAAAAAAAATTTAAAAAATAAAAAAAATTTCAGGCGAAAATGCTGCTTCGTTTAAATTTTGAGCAGGGGTGCAAATTTCAAAAGCGCGCGCGCACGTTTACCGGAGGGAGGGATTTTTACCCCCTGCCACCATTGTCGAATAGGGGACATGTTCCCCCAAGTCAAACTGGCCCAAAAGGAAAAGCGGGTGAAGCAGCAAAATGGGAGAAGAAAAAAAGAACAGGGGGAGGGGGGGGTGGTGGGGGGGTGGTGGAGGTGGGGACAGAGGGGGGGGGGGGGACAAAAAGGGGAAAGGGAAGAGAGAGAGAGGGGAAAAGAGGAAAAGAGGAAGAGGAAAAGGAGAGAGAGGGGAGAGATTTAGAGAGAGAGTGAAGGGGGAAAGGGGAAAAAGAGGAAAAAGAGGAAAAAGAAAAAGAGGAGAGAGAGAGCGAGGGGGAGAGAGGAGAGAGAGAGGAAAGGGGAGGAGAGAAAAGAGAAGGGAAGAGGAGGCAAAAAAGGGGGGGGAGACAGCGGGGGGGGAAAGAGAGGGGAGGAGGAGGGAGGAGAGAGGGGAGGGGGGGGAAAAAGAGAGAGAGAGAGAGAGAGAGAGAAGAGAGGGGGGGGGAAAAAGAGGAGAGGGGAGGGAGAGAGAGAGAGAGAGGGAGGCAGGGAGGGGAGGAGGCAGGCAGGCAGGAGAAAGGCTGAACACGGGAAAAAGAAATTTCAAAAAGATGCTGATTTGCAGTTAGTGTTTTAAGTTGCGAAGCAGCCGTTGACGAGCGATAATGGTAATCATTTGGTTGATTTACTGCTCACGGAAATTCTGTCTCTCTTTTCCTCCCTTTCACCGCTCTCCCACAACCCCCACCCCCAAAACCCCCCCTTTTTTCACCCTCCCCTCTCTGTCTCTCTCTTTCTCGGTCTGTCTGTCTCTCTGTGTGTCTGTCTGTCTGTCTCTCTCTCTCTCTCTCTCTCTCTCTCTCTCTCTCTCTCTCTCTTTGTCTGGCTGTCTCTCTTTCTCTGTCTCTCTTTCTCTGTCTGTCTTTGTCTGTCTGTTTGTCTCTCTCTCTCTCTCTCTCTCTCTCTCTCTCTCTCTCTCTTTCTCTCTCCTGCACTGTCATAATAACTCTGTGTAGAGATCTCTCTCTCCGTCTGAGTAACCGTCGTTCAATGTCAAATACTGTGCAACGATTTCCGCTATCCATCCATATTCCTTGTTGCGATGATACTTTATATGTGCCGAAGATGATGAGGTCGATTCTCAGCGTAAAGGTATAGGCCTACTTGAAAGTCCTTCATCACCATGATCTCCACACTTTGTGGGTAGACTTAACCCCCCCCCCCCCCCCCCCCCCCCCAACAAAAAAAAACAAGATGCAAAGCATATAAACGTACTCCCAGTTTTCAAATCGCTTATAAATCGGCCAAGTACTTTCTGAGATAAATAACGGCAAAATAACGGTCTTTACGGTTATTTAACCGATGTGCACTTTTGAAACTGGTATTTCAGTCCTCACTGGGCTAAAGCCTATGTACCTACCAAATTTCATACAGATCGGACAATATGTCAGAATAACGGTTTTTAACGGTCAAATTTTGAAAACACTATATTGAAGTGCCATTTGTGTTTGACAACCTTTCTGTATACTAAATTTCATTAAAATCCACCAATATGAAAAAAAATAACGTAAAATAACGGTTTTAACGGTTATATAACCGATGTACACTTTTGAAACTGGTATTTTAGTCATCACTGAGCTAAAGCCTACGTACATACCGAACTTCATCCAAATCGGACAATATGTCAAGAATACGGTTTTTAACGGTCGAATTGTGAAACACTATATAGAAGTGCCATTTGTGTGTGATAACCTTTCGGTATACCAAATTTCATTAAAATCCACCTATATATAAGAAATAACGGCAAAATAACGGTTTTTAACTTGTTCAATCGATTTTTAGCGTTACATCACTTAGATATGGACAGAGGCTCCGATTTGTCACAAGATCATCCAAACCGCTTACAATTCGGCCAAGTACTTTCTTAGATATTCCATAAAGAAGAAAAACCGTTTTGGGGCCGTTATAACCGATAGTAACGGCTATTCTGGTCAAACAAAATATCGGGTAGTAACGGCTATTCTGGTCAAACAAAATATCGGGTATCATCCATGACCCATAGTGAACATACCTACAAATTTTCAGAAAGATCAGCCAAGTACTTTCTGAGATATTCCATAAAGAAGAAAAACCGTTATAGGCCGTTAAAGCCGTTAGTAACGGCTATAACGGGGTAAACTAAAACACCAGGCATCATCCGTGACCCATAATGAACATACCTGCTAATTTTCACAAAGATCGGCCAGGTACTTTCTGAGATATGCCATAAAGAAGAAAAACCGTTACAGGCCGTTACAGCCGTTAGCAACGGTTTTAAAACGGTAACTAAAACATCGGGCATCATCCGTGGCCCATAATGAACATACCTACACATTTTCAGAAAGATCGGCCACGTACTTTCTGAGATATTCCATAAAGAAGAAAAACCGTTACAGGCCATTACAGCCGTTAGTAACGTTATAACGGGAAATCAAAACAGGATCACGTCGAAGGTTATTTGAGCATTCCGTCCATCACTGAGAGTGGTGGTGGTGGTGGTGGTGGTGTCGATCTCAGTCCAAGCGTGACTGAAATGAAGAAATCCACACTCACTCTGTCACAGCTGCGAGTGGTACGTGTCCTGTCAAGAGCAGCTGCGAATTGTAATTTGTGGTTTGAGTGTATATATATATATATATATATCATGTGTGGATACTCGAGAGGTTTTAACATTTCACTTCCTTTCCACACACATCCTACCTCGTCCTGCTTGCTCTTACCCTGCCCCCCTCTCATCACCGCCCCCCCCCCCCCCCCCCCCTCCCCCCATCGCCCGTGTTTGTCACACACCGCGTTCGCACGCTCTCGGTCACGAACTCAGCATGCTAACTCCATGCACACGCACTACTCCATTCATTCACAGGAAACACTAACAGACCAAACTTTTGTTTTTAAAAACTCCCTTTCAATTAATAATCGTCAAAATCAAAATAAATACATACATAAATCAAATCAATATTTCATGACACTCCAATCTTCTCTTTCCAAATTAATATATCATGACAAAACACTTTCTTCTTTTCCACTTTCACTCTTTCAACAACACTATGACTCCAGTCATCCAGGACTAAATGTTGCTGGGTAAGAACGGTCTTGTTCCAGACTGTTCAGGGGAGGCTGCCGCTCTAGGCTCCACGGTGAGGTGTTCTCGAGGGAACAAGCACTAAGTTAATGCCCTAGCAGACTTCTGCCTGCAATGACACTTCCGACCTCTCACAGGTCACCGGACATCACTGACCTCTCACAGGCCACAGGACCCCAAGTCCTACTTTCACAACCCCTCAAGGGTTGTTCTGCCTAACAGGCAATACTACAAGCTAGACACAAAAGGGAGTTAAAGTCCCTTAACCCCACAAGGGTTAACTGTAAGAATCCGACGTCTGCTCTTGTCCAAGCCACCCCCAGGTCTGATTCAAAATTGTTATTCACTCAGTCACACAAAAGTTGAGCTCCACTCATAATTCAAACCCTCAGCGTCCTATCAGTCCAAATCATGTTCACTTACGTGGTGTCACACCAATATTTGATTTTTTTCACACCGCTGCACAAACAGTGTGGTCCCGCACCACAAGTGCAAATATTCACAAAACATAATTATCCAAATTTTTTCCTACATCATTACATCAAATACATGTTCCAATTCCGTTCATGACACACATCGAATCACTAGTCATGACAGTGTTCATAGATAGGTTGAGAGATTGATCAATCGATCGACAGACAGACAGACAGACAGATAGACAGATAGATAGATAGATAGATAGATAGATAGATAGATAGTAGATAGATAGATAGATAGACAGGGCTGACTGACTGATGTTTTCATAGAAACACACCGATCCATGATAGATAGATAGATAGATAGATAGATAGATTAGATAGACAGACAGACAGACAGACAGACAGACAGACAGACAGACAGAGATTGATTGATTTCAAAGAAAACACACCGATCCATGTGATTGTTACTGCTTTCTGCGCCACAC
>CM031609.1:38837443-38844943 GCA_018398815.1 Conus ventricosus | reverse complement strand
GTGGTGTGTGTGGGTGTTGGGGTGTGAGTGGCAAAAAGGGGGTCATGTATCCCACAAAAAGTCGTGTTCTGTCGGGGGTGTGGGGAAGGGCCGTTTTCCTTTCCCCTTTAAAGACCTTCGGGCCTTTTAAAATCAAGGGGGGCATAACCTAAACGATGACAACACGTCCAGTTACGGTCCCCCACACACACACACACACACAACACAAAAACCACACACACACACACACCCCCGTTTTGAATCCTTTAAGTGGAAGGACTTTTAAAAATTTGAAAACAACAACAACACAAAAACATACACAAAAAATTTTACAAGCATGCATGCAACCCCGCACGCAGTCATGCAGTAAATGCACGAAACGTATCATTTTTTGCTCTCTCTCTCCTCCCCTCCTTTTCCCCTCCTCTCTCTCCTTTTTCCCCCTCCCCTCTCTCTCTCTTCTCTCAAACCCAACACAAAACACACACACACACCCACACCACCCACACACACACACCACACACACACACCCCACCTGCACGTCCCTTTTGGGGTTGAAAAATTTTTTGCCTGATCGAGCTTTTGGGGGGGGGGAAAAGGGAGGGGGGAAAAAAAAAGGCAGGGGGGAACTGGGGGGGGGAAGGGAAACTTTGGGACTGTTTTGAAACCCCAAAAGAACTTCAACAAAAAACAAACAAAATTTTTTTTTGTCATAGTGTTGGCAAACAACAGGCAATTTAAGTTTAAGGGCAGAGGGCGCAACTGTCAGAAAAAACCCGAAAGTGCCACACCAGCCCCAAGGGGTTTTTGGCAAAAAGTCTCGCGGTGACAGCTGGCCATTTCCACGGGTCTTTTGGCGGTAAATCAAAAACAGCAGGGGGGGTGGACTTTGCCCCAATCCCTTTTCCAAGTGACTTCAGGGGGCCACGGTTTGCCCACGCCGCACAGGGCACGGCGCCTTTGTTGCCCTGCAAATTGTAAAAGGGTTTGCGTACATTGAATTTTTCCCCCGGCCCTTTCTCCACTCCCCCCCATCCCCCCCTTTTGCCCCTCCCCTTCACGCCCCCTTTTCTGTTCAAAAATTGGGTTTTTTCTTCTCTTTATACCATTTTCCCATCTCCTCCCCTCTCTCTCTCCTCTTTTAATATGTGTGTGCGTGTTATCCCGGTACATTTTGTGTTTGTGTGTGTGTGTGTGTTTGTGTGGGGTTTGTGGGGTTTTGTTGTGTGTCATGTGTGCGAAATACAAAAAATTTACATTTATATATATTTTTAAATATATAAATTTTTATAATATATATGCTTCCAAAAAAAACCAAAAAAAATTAAAAAGGCTATTTTTGGGGTAAAAAAAGGGGTAATAAACAATATTAAAACCACTGGGCAATTGTTTGGGTCCAAGACTCCGTGCAGTGAAAAAATTTTTTGGTGAGAAAACACATCAATCCCGGCTTTGGGTAAACAAAAAAGGGAAAACGGTTGCTGAAATTGACCCAAACGTGCACACAATGCAAGCAAATTTTAACCAGCTACAATTCACAGGCATCCCGCCCTTATAAACCGGGCGCTAAAAAAGGGTTTTCAGGTAACCAAGGCCGTCTAAAGCGCTACAGAGATCCCAAAGACACGAGCAGGGGAAAAACGCAATGTCCCCTTTGGCGGTGGGGGCGGGTGTTTGCCAGGCAGGTCGCCAACATTTTAACGTCCACATCTAAACCCAACAAACGCCCTCCCAGCATGAAACAAGTAAAGGTACCAGGGGTTTTGATCGCCCCCGGCCACCGCCCGGGGGTCACCACACCAAGAGGGGGATCGCCATTTTTGTTAAAACCCCTCTGCGGGACAGGGGGCCCAAAACAGCCGCTAAAAACTGCTCGCCAGGGGGCCGGGGAACTCCACAATAAAACACCTCAAACTGTGCGGGGGAAGTTTCGGGAAAGAAAGGGGCCCGGGCATGTAGGCGTCCTCCAGAGGTCCGGAAACTGACCCCCCAAGACCCCGGGCAGGGACAGGCGGCAGGGGAACAAGCCCAATCAACGGGGCAGGCAGCGGAGGGGGGGCCCGCATACTGTTCTCAGATGGGGACCCCGTTTTTGAAATTGACAGGGTTTACGGTGTCCCAAAAGGGGCGTCGACCTGGTGAACACTATGCTAAACCCCCCTTTTGGGTTTAGAGGGGAACCCCCTGGGGGGGCCCCCAAACCTTTATGATATGGGGTGAAATTTGGGCATTAACCACCCCCTTTGGACCGGGAATCTTTCAGAACTTTTCCCCCCTGGTCGCGGACGGGGTTTGCCCAAGGGCACAGGGGCTACATAAACCCAAGGTGCTAAAACCCCCTTTTGTTCCTTTTTTGGGGCAACACCCCAAATAAAATTTCCAACGGACAATGCAAGACCCCACCCGCCGGGGGCCCACCAGAAATTTTCCCTTCGGGCCAAACAACTTTCAATTTGCTCCCCCGGCCACCCCTCAGCCCCAAAAAAACCCCAAATTGAACTTTTTTGGGATAAACGGCAGAGGGTTTTTGGCCCCTGGGGCCCAACGACCGAAACACGGCTCAACTTAAACCGGGCCCATCGTCCCATGTTTTGGGGGGCGGGTGTAAAAAAGGGGGAAACCATAAACCCCACCTGGCCCATCAAGGGAGCCCATTTTGTCAAGCAGTTTTTCCAACGCAAATGGTGGCCACCCCGGGTTTTTAAAAGATTTTCAACTGGTTTTGTCACGTAAACCTTTGGGGTTTTTCCACAAAAAAGCCCTATTGTTTGATGCCCTTTTCCCCCACATTTTACCTTTTTAATATAATTTCACGTTAATCCCCCTTCCCAAAATTTCCCCCCAATTTGTGCCCAAATTAAAATTCCCCCCCCAACCTTCAGCTTGTTTTTTTTTTCGCGTTTTTTAATGGAAGTCAGAATATATATTTTAAAAGAAAGCAAAAAAAAAACTCAAAATCCGGTTTTTTTTTGGGCCCCTTCGATTTTACCCAAATTTTTCGCCTTTTCTTCGTCAAGTTCTCTTCCCCCACAGGGGAATTTGCGCCTCCCCCTCCCTCATCCTCCTCCTCCCCCCCCCCCTTTCTTGATGCCCCCGGGTTTCTCCCCCCCCCCCAAACCTGTCCCCCCCCACCCCCCTGTGCTTTTTCTTCAGTCGCGCGATCCCAAGGCTTTGAAGGTTGGGCCCCAGACCCATAAACAATGGGGCTATCTTTTTCCAGTTGGGCATTTTTCAGGGTTTTCACTTATATATACTTATATGTTATATATATATATTTTTTTATTTTAAAAAAATTTTATAAATATAAAATATATATTATTTATATATTTTAATATTTTAAATATCACCCCAACACATATATATAAATTTTTTTATATGTAAGTATGTTTTTTTTTTGGGGCGTGTGCTGTGCGCGGGGGGCGCGTGTGCGGTGCGTTTCTTTTTGTTATGTTATTTTTCGTTTCTTGTTTTTCTCCCATCTTTGGTCAAAAAAACATTTGTTTTAAATTTATTACATTACCTTGCCTCGTTTTTCTGTAACGTGCATCTGGGGGTTTTGTGATTTTCTGCCCTTAAACAAAACAAAAGCCAAAAAAAAAAAAAACAACAACAAAAGCAGAAACAGAACCCCTGGGGTTAAAACAAAGCACGTCATAAGATGGAATGTACCCCCAAACCAAAAACCTTTAAAATTTCCCTTGGGAATCCGTGGTGGGTAAACCCGGGCGAACAGTGGGTTTTTTATCCAGTTCAGAGAGATCATCCCCTTTATGAAGTAAAAATTTAATTTAAATAAAAACCCAAAAAAAAAGAAAAAAAATAGAACAGAAAAAATTTAAAAAAAAAAAACCCCCCCCCCCAAAGGCCTTTGGGGGGGAAAAAAATGGGATTTGACCCTTTGCAGAGCCAATTAAAAATTTTTTTTCAGTCCTTTGGGACCGATCCAAACAGATTTCCCGGATCGTTGTATCCAAGACAAGAAACGTTTTATTTTTTTCCCCCTTTACCCGAACGTGTGAAGCTACATTTTCGAAATTGGGTAACTACTAAAAAAATATCGTCTTTTAAAACCATTTCCAAAAAACAGAAAAAAAAGTTCACAATTTTTTTTTTGATTTTTTTTTTTTGTTTTTAAATTTTTTTTTCGGTTAAGGGGAAATAACTTCTTTTCCGCCAAAAAACTATTAAAGCCCCCGGAGAAAATGATAGTTTTTTTTCTCCAAACCACTGCAAGGGGGTATCGGGTTTGGGCCCTTTGGGGAGAAACCTTGGGGCCGTGTAGTGCCCTTTTATTTTACTGACTTTGGTCCCATTTGAGCCAAATCCCCCCAAAACCCCCCCCCCCCCCCCCCCCCCCCCCCCCCCCCCCCCCCCCCCCCATCCCAAAACCCGCTCGACCCCTCTTTAAAAAACCTTCTCTCCCCTCTCCCCTTTTAATAAGCTTTTAAAAAAGGGGAAACGATTTTCATAAATTTTAAAATCATTACCATTGTTTGGCATGCGACTTTTTTCATTTCTTTTTTTTTTTTGGGTAGTTTAAAAAAAAACACATTTTTCCCTTCAGGGGGCCAAGGCCCAAAAGAATTTAAAAAAATTGAATTTTAATCCAAAGCCTTTTCCCAAAAAGCAAGTCCCGCTTCACACGTGGAACCCTGCCCAAAGAAAATTTGATGGTGGTG
This sequence comes from Conus ventricosus, assembly GCA_018398815.1. Classification (NCBI taxonomy): domain Eukaryota; kingdom Metazoa; phylum Mollusca; class Gastropoda; order Neogastropoda; family Conidae; genus Conus; species Conus ventricosus. The sequence goes on along the minus strand of CM031609.1, from coordinate 38,840,285 downwards.
TTTCGTCATAGCCTTCTTCTTCCTTTCTTTGTTGTTGTTGTTGTTGTTGTTGTTGTTGTTTCTTCTTCTTCTTCTCCTCCTCCTCCTCCTCCTCCTCCTCCTCCTCCTCTTCTTCTTCTTCTTCTTCCTTTTCTCCTTCTTCTTCTTCTTCTTCTTCTTCTTCTTCTTCCTCCTCCTCCTCCAGCCCTGATGTGGCCCTCTGCGGTCGGCTGGGCTATAAGCAACATTATCTTATCTTATCTCCTCCTCCTCCTCTTCTTTTTTTTTGTTTATCTTTTTATCATTCACTTTTTTTTCTTTCTCCTATAAAGTGGAAAGTGACATGATGGTGGGGCAGGTACAAGTCTGCATAATTCCACCCTCACCCCATTTCTTTTCCCTCTCCTACCTCGTCCTAATTAACTCTCTTGATGCAATATCATGATTAATGAACAACCAGTGTAATTATGTGCAACAGTCAGTCATTATCACTGATCAAACTCTCCCCCACCTGACCTCTTCCTAATTAACTCTTTTGATGCGAAATTGTGATTAATGAACAGACCCTCTGTAAACGCCAGAAATTATTACTGATCAAATAGGCGCACAATGCCGATTTCATGTCTTAGTTTCAACTACGTCCCTCTCTCCCACTCCCCTCCTCTGTGTGTGTGTGTGTGTGTGTGTGTGTGTGTGTGTGTGTGTGTGTGTGTGTGTGTGTGTGTGTGTGTGTCTCATTGCAAACACCCAGGCCTGCGCATTTATGTGTCGGTGCTTGTGTGCACACCACATCTTTGGGGCCATCTTTCTCTTCTAACCTCCCTTCCCCCCACCCTATCCATTTCAATTTTATTTTACAACAGATAAAAAAGTAACTATTAAACTTCCATCACCCCTACACTCACCTGCGTGTGTGTGTGTGTGTGTGGTGTGTGTGTGTGTGTGTGTGTGTGTGTGTGTGTGTGTGTGTGTGTGCGTGCGTGTGCGCACGCACGCCTGCGTGCGTGCGTGCGTGCGTGCGTGCGTGCGTGCGTGCGTGCGTGCGTGCGTGTGTGTGTGTGTGTAGTCTCCATCCTCCCCAGCCTTCCCTACTTCTTCCACTAGTCTGTCCTGACCGATTTTTTTTTTTACTACTGACCCCCCTCCCCCCCCCCCCCCCCCCAGGTCCTCAAATTCCACACACACAACTATCCTGCAACTCCTCTCCCCTGCTTCCACACCGTCACCACCATCACCGCCATCACCACCATCACCGCCATCACCACCCTATCAATCCAAAGAGGCCCGCTGTCAGTGTTCAGCCGGACAGTTTTATTTCCTCTTCTTTCCATTTCCTTCCACCCTTTTCTCACTCCCTTTTTCCACCCCCACCCCCACTAACCCCTCCAACTTCCCTCCCTCCCCCTCCCCCCTTAACCAAGCTCACTCTCCAACATTTTGTCTCTATTTTCTTTCTGTCTAACTTCTCACCAACTGTAAGCCTGTCCTACACAACTTGCTGTGACCCACTGACAAACCTCCCTTCCTCCCCTCCTCCTCCTTTCACTCCATCTCTCCAGCGCCTCCTTCACTCTGTCTTCTTCCTGTTTCATTTTTCTTTCTTTTTTCTTTATCTTTTACAGAAATGTGCTTTGTTATTTCCTTATCTTCATTACTTTTATTGTCTTTTTTTATACTTCAGATAGACAGGGGAAGGGTTAGTCAGATGAGTGGAACGGTGTTCGCTAGTGAGCCTCTCTCTCTCTCTCACTCACGCACTCTCTGCCTCCCTCTCTCTCACTTTATCTCTGTCTATCTGTCTCTCTCAGTCTCTTTCTTTCTCGCTTTCACTCTGTCTCTCTCTCTCCCTTTCTCTTCCCCCCCCCCCCCCCCCTCTGCTCCCAAAACAAATTTCTAAAAAAAATTCCTTGAAGAATTCACTCGTCACCATGTTATATAAATATCTAATTCCAGCATAAGACGGTCAGTGGCTTTAAAAGTGTGCGTACGTCAGCTACTTTCATAGATTTTATCAATACAAGCAAATAGGTTCTATCACTACTCAAAAAAATCAATATTTGAAAAAAGCCCATCAATTTCAAAGACCGCCCTAGACAAGACCCTCCGCCAAGAACAAGCTGGATTTCGCCAAGACAGATCATGCACAGACCAAATTGCCACCATGAGAATTATCATCAAGCAGTCTCTAGAGTGGCAGACCCCCTTGTACGCAGTATTTGTAGATTTCCAGAAGGCATTTGACAGCATCGACAGAGATACCATCTGGAAACTCATGCACCACAATGGCTTCCCACCCAAGTTTGTTGCCATCATCCAGCAACTCTACGAGGATGCCACATGCCAGGTCGTCCACGATGGGAAGCTAACGAAGCCCTTCACTGTACAAACCGGCGTCCGTCAGGGGTGTCTACTATCGCCAACAATTTTCCTGATGGTCGTTGACTGGATAATGCGGCAGTCTACAGACGGCAAGAGGACAGGAATCCAGTGGACTTTCACCAAGCAACTGGAAGACCTGGACTTCGCCGACGGCATCAGCCTTCTGTCCCACAAACAGCAAGACGCACAAGAGAAGCTGTGCCGGGATAGCAGAAGAAGCAGGAAAGACAGGCCTCCAAATCAACGTAAAGAAAACAGAAGCCATGAGAGTCAACAACCAGCAACTTGACATCATTGAAGTTGACAAGTTTGTCTACCTCGGCAGTGTGGTCAGCAAAGATGGAGGTACAGATGAGGATATCAAGAGTCGCATCAATAAAGCCAGGCACACCTTTACTACGCTACGGCCTATCTGGAATTCCTCTGCCCTCTCACTCCATAACAAGATCAGAATCTTCAACTCAAATGTGAAACCTGTCCTTCT
>CM031609.1:38814943-38817443 GCA_018398815.1 Conus ventricosus | reverse complement strand
ATTATCGGCTCTCATGGGGTTTCTATTCTTGTCTGTCAGCAAGCGGCCAATTGTACACAGTTGTGTACGCATGTGCACGTGCCGTCGTCTTCATGAGACTGTCAGTTCTTACCCTTTTTTTTTTGCGGGGGGGGGGGGGGGGGGGGGGGGGGGGGGCGGGGGGGGGGGGGGGGTATTGACAAAGTTTGGACGTTTTTGTTTCTTTCTGTTTCGTTGTTGGCTTGCTGTTTAGTTTTTTTCTCCTCTGATGAAAGGTTTGTTTACCGTTTTCTTTTTGCAATATAATGTACATAATTCTGCCTCCACCGACCACCCCCACCACCACCTCTCCTACCCTCTCTCTCTCTCTCTAACGGGCCACCATGATCTATGATCATCTGCTAGTAGACGGTATCCGGTATATGTTGGACTCAGGTGACCATCTCGTGCCAATGAAATAGGGTTCCGGCCGGTCCCTTTTTCATCCCCGATCTTTGTCCGCGGCTGTGGAGGGAACGTCTACCGAGGCGACACCGGTTACCTGGTCACCGCACGACAGTGGCAGTGAGCTGGCGACGCCACGTGAAAACTGTGCACCCGTGTTCTGTGACGATGTTTTTGTGTCACCTGAGCACGTGGACAGTGATGCCGTGGGTGTGTTGAATGAAAATGTAAATAGTTCGAACTCGTCCGAGTTGAGAAATGAGTTTAATGATGCCAGTGTGTGTAATACATCAAAACCGTTTTCTTTCCTACATTGGAACATTAATGGATTGCTTACAAAAATATATGATCATGATTTTGTTTCGTATGTCTGTTCTTTTGATTTTGTCTGTTTAGTTGAGACGTTTGTGGAAGATTTTCAATTGTCTATTTTTAAAGGGTACACGGTGTTTTGTAGACCGGCTATTAAACTGTCAGTACACGGAAGACGCTCAGGCGGAGTTGTCTGCCTTATAAGGATGAGCTGTGTCCTTTTGTCAAACCTGTATGTGTGAAATCTTCTCTTTTCTACGCTTTTCTTTTGAATAAATGTCTTTTCGGTATAGATAGAGACATTATGTATGTTTGTGCTTACATACCACCTGAAAGCTCACCCTATTATGTGCATTTTGACTGCGAAAATGGTGTCGCTTTATTGGAAGATTTTTTATGTGACTGCTGTGTAATGAAGAACATGATGCTTATGTAGTAATAAATGGAGACTTAAATGGTAGAACCTCTAACTTTTCTAGTGATTTTGTATCTAATGAGTGTGATTATGAAAATCAACATTTGAGTGGTCCTTTGAACTTGAACAGAAATTCTGAAGACCATGTGCTTAATAACTATGGCAAAATGTTACTCAACATGTGCACTGTTTTAAACTTGTGTATTTTGAATGGTATGTGTCAGGGTGACCTTCAAGGTCATTACACGTACATATCGGATAATGGTAGCAGTGTAAATGATTATTTTTTACTGTCGAATGATCTGTTCTCAATAATTTCTGATAGCAGTAGAATGAATGTGTCTGACAGGATCGAATCTGATCATTTGCCTTAGAGTTATGTATCCATTTCCCTAAGAATAATAAGATATGTTCAAAGATAATAGTAATGTTCAGGTTTTGGAAAAGTTTATATGGGACGAAGCCCACAGCAGTATGTTCATAGACAACATCTGTTCAAATGAAATGCAACTTCATTTGAAATGGCGATCACTTTGATTGATGAAAATATTAACGAGGCACTTGAGCTTTTTAATCATTGTATAAAAAGTGCAGCAGACTTCATGAAGAAACAGGTACACATTGGTAAGGGCGTGAAAGAGGACGACTGGTATGATGATGAATGTCGTGTGGCCAAAAGAACTGTACGCAATTTGTTGAACAATTTAAGCGTACATTGTCTCCACCCGATCGCACTTCTTTATGTATAGCAAGGCGCGAATATAAACATTTGTTAAAGAGAAAAGAGAAGCAGTTCAATGACACTTTGCTCAATAATTTATTAACTTCGGTAAATAGTCAACAGGAATTCTGGAAATCTGTGCGTAAAATTTCCAAGACAAGAAGGCAGCCTTTGAATGATATTAGCATAAACGATTGGTATGTACATTTTAAAGAATTGTTAGAAAGAAAAGACAAATTTGATAATGATCTGATTCAGGGAGTAGATATTAGTAACCAACGTGCTTTTGGAAATCGTTATAGTGCTATAAACAATGACGATTGTTGTGATGACGATGATGATGAATCCAACGATAGTGATAGTGAAAGTGATTTGAATCAGCCTATCTCAGCAGAAGTAATTTTGAGCGCTTTAAAGACACTTAAAAATCGCAAGGCGGCTGGACCTGATAAAATTATAGGGGAATTTATCAAAAATGCTTCCAAATCAAACTTAGTGATGGAATTTTTTGTTAAATTTTTCAATTCCCTGTTTATAGAGGCATATACCCTGAAAGCTGGTGTGAATCAATTGTTTTACCATTATATAAAAAGGGTGATGTTATGAATCCAAATAACTACAGAGGAATT
>CM031609.1:38792443-38809943 GCA_018398815.1 Conus ventricosus | reverse complement strand
CCCCCCCCCCCTCTTTCCCCATTCCCCAGCTCCATGTCACCGCTCACTGACGACGACGACGACAACCCCGACTGTTACCTCCCCCCCCCCCCCCAATCTCTCTCTCTCTCTCTCTCTCTCTCTCTCTCTCTCTCTCTCTCTCTCTTCACCCATAACACCCAAAACATGATACTCAGTGCTGGGTGGAAGTTCGCGGGCTTTTGACGATGACAGATGGCCGTAAATCGCGAGTTGCGCCCCTTTCGTTGGGTCCCCCGCTGAAAAATCGAACCACAAATCAAGTCACTTTTGGGAAGTCTCTTTCCCAAACTAAACGCTTCCCAGGCTTTCCAGAGGGGCCTTATCAAAGGAGAGATACCCCCGGGTCAAGAGCACGAGCGAGTGAGATGGCTTGTCAACACCCCTCCCCCCCCTTTTGCCCCACCCCCACCCCTACCTCCAACACCTCCCCACCCCCTCTCCGACCCCACCCTTCCTTCTCTCCTCCCCTCCCTCTCTCTTCACACCCCACACAACACCACACATCACGATGAACGCCCGCATGCGCTGGGCTTAGCGTGCTACATAGTCTTGTTCAAACCCTATCCGACCGGGTCCTCTCCATAATCATTAAATCAACAGCGCGCGCGCCCCAACACACGCGCACCACACACACCACACCACACACACACACACACACACACACACACCACACACAGAGAAGAGCCGGAGGGGGGGGGGGAGGAGGTGAAAAACAGACAGCAGAAAACAGGAGGGGAAAGAAGAGAGGGGGAAGGAGGAGAGAGAGAAAAAGGAAGGAGATGTCGGAAGACGCGGGCAGACTGACCAAAAAGACCGAGGGACCGATAACAAAAAGGGAAGAGGCAGACAGGCGACGGAACGGGCAACAAGAAAAACAAGGCACAGAGAACGACAGCCGGGGGGGGAAAAAACCCCCCCAAAGGAAAAGAGAGAGGGGAAAAGAGAAAAGAGAGAGAGAAGAAGAAGAAGAAGGGGAGAGGGGGGGAGGGGGGGAGGAGGAGAGAGACAGGGGGGGGGGAGGAAGGAAGGAAGGAAAGAAGTATTAGGAGAGGGAAAGAGAGAGAGGGGGGGGGGGGGGGGGAGGGGGGAGGAAACAGAGAACCCAACCCCAAAAAAAAACGAGAAAGACGAAACGAAGTAAACAAAAAAAAAAAAAGGGAAAAAAAAAAAAAAAAAAAGAAAAAAAAAACACCAAAAAAAGCCGTGCGTTTTTCCCTTTCCCTCTGCCCCCCTTCGAAATCCCAAATAAGGGGGCTCCCTGATACAACACACGCTGGGCTGTAGGTGATTGATTTACGGCCCCATGAAAAAAAAGATGTAAAATAAATAATTTGTAGGACGAGCCGCGAGGGAGGGGGGGGGGGAAAAGGGGGGGCAGAAGTGGAGTAGTGGGGAGGGGGGGGGGGATGGGGAAAGGGTGAGGGTGAGAGGGAGGGAGGGGCAGGGGGGGGGGCAAAAAACGGGGGGGGGCTGCGTAAGACGTGTCCTCCCCCCCTCTCCCACCCCCCCCCCACCCGCCACCTCTCTCGCCCGTGGGTGGCCCCAAACGCTACTCCATCATTTGCAGAAATTTCATTGACCGATCTTCCATTATACTCTTGGATGCCACAAAAATTTTTCCCCACACACCCACCCACCGCCCCCGAAACCAACATCACCACCACTCCCCTTACCCGTCCCTTACCCTCCACTTTCTGCTAAATTTTTTCACACCCCACCCCCCCCAACCCCAAACCCCCCACTCCAATCTTTTTTTTTCCCCATTTTTTGTGCTTTTGACCGGGGACGATTTTTGGTGAGTTACCGGCGGAGGGGGGGGGGGGGGGGGGGGGGGGGGGGGGGGGGCGTGAAAGAGGGAGAAGGGAGTTGAGGGAGAAAATAAGCAACCCCCTGAAGAAACAAGCGACGTCTTTCAATGTTTTTAGGACTACCAGTAAAAAATAGGCTTCAAGTTACCACCCTTTCCCCGCCCACGGGGAGAGAGAAAAAGAGAGGAGAAAAGAGAGAGAGAGAGAGAGAGGAGAAGAGAAGAGAGAGGAGAGAGAATTTGGGGTTTTTTGCGTGGTGCGGTATGTGTGTGTGTTGTGGGGTGTGTGGTGGTGTGTGTGTGTTGTGTGTTTTTGTGGGGTGGTGTGTGTTGGTGAAGAGAGAGAGAGAGAGAAGAGAAAGGAGGGGAGAAAAAGAGAGAGAGAGGGGAGAGAGAGGGGAGAGAGAGAAGAGAGACAGACAACGGTGCGGGGTGTGTGGGTTTTTGTGTTTTGGGGTGGTGGGGTGTGCGTGCTGCTGGTGCGTGCGTCGTGGCGTGCGTGGGGCGCGCGCGGGGTTGTGCGTGGGCGTGCGTGCGTCCCGGCGTGCGGCGCGCCGCGCCGCGCGTGCTGGTGGTGTAGGGATGGTGAGGGGGAAAGGGGGGTAAGGAATGGGGAACAAAAGAACAACGAAACACAAAATCTGGGGCAAAGGAGAAGACAAACAGTTTCGAAGACCAAACCGAGCGAGAGACACAAGCAAACAAACAGCGGACACAGATTGCATAAAAAAGAAGTTGAAAATTTGTTTAATAAAAAAAAAATGAGTGAAAAAAATAGGAAAAGGACACTAAAAAGAAAAACAACTCGTTGATAAAAAACGAACAAAGCAACAAAAACAAAAAAAAAAAATTCAGAAAAAAAAGATGAACAAGAAGAAGGGGCTAAAAGAAAGGGGGGGAAAAAAAAAAAGGGGAAAAAGGGCCAAAATATATCGGGCTATGCTGCATTGAAACTGGGGAAAGCTCGTCAGATGTCGAAGAGAAGTGGAGTCTCGACAGGCCCTAAGTCTGGCGCTGGGGCGGGGGCGGAGGGTAGTGGGAGGTTGTGGGGGGGGGGGCGGGGGATAACGGGAGGAGGGGGGGGTTTAGAGGGGGGGGGGGGGGGGTGGGGAAAAGGGGAAACAGAACCGCTAGAGAAGGGGAGAGAGAAAGAAGAGAAAGCGGCTGCGTGTGTTGGGGCACGTCATCGTGTGTCGTGTGTGCGGCGTGCGTGCGGCGGTGTGTGTGTGTGTGTGTGTGTGTGTGTTGTGTGTGTGTGTGTGTGTGGTGGTGTGGGTTTTACGCGCGCGCACGCCCTGTCTATTGTGTTTGGTATATGCCTCCTCCTCTCCTTTTCTCTCCACTCTCTCTCTCTCCCTTTTCTCCCCCCCCCCTCCCCTTCCCCCTCTGTGGGGCTATCCTAAGAAGAGGGAAAAAGGGGAGAGAAGAGGGGAAAGGGGGGGGTGGAGGGGGGGTGAGTTGGGTTGGGTGTTGTTGCGCCGTCTCTGTCTCTTCTCTCCCCTCTTCTCTCCCCTTCCCCTCTCCTTCCGTGACGAGGTGAAAGAAGGAGCCGGGGCGGTGGGGCGGGAACACAGAAAACGGAGAGGGGGGAAAAAAAATTTAAAGGCGGCTTTTTTTCACTCTTCGGGGGTTAAGGGTGAAAGGCGAGAACTCTTCATTTTCAAAACAGGACTCAATAACAATCACGGGAAAAATTTAATCACTTTTTTTACAAGGCCAAGACACGCCCCCCCATCCCCTCCCTCCTCTCCTCTCCTCCCCCTCTCCTCCTCTTCTCTCTCTCTCTCTCTTCCCCTATCTCCATGATAAAGCGTGGGGAAGGCCACGTGGTTTGTTTTATAAACTTGGGCCACTTTTCCCCACCACCCCTCCCCCGCCCCCCCCCCCCCACCATTCCCGCAGCCTTTGATTCAGCCGCTCTCCCCAAAAACCCTGCTGAATGAACAACAAGTCTTGGTACACCAAAAGCGAGTCAGGACGTCAATTTCACATTCAAAAATTCCAAAGCTTCAAGTAAAAAACCCACATGCAACAAAACCCCTCATAGCCGAAGTCAAAAAAAAAGCGAGATAAACATTCAAATAATACTAAAAAAAAAAAAAATTATATATTTTTATATTTATAAATTATATATATTTTGAACAAGACTCAAAAAATTTTATGACACAACGGACCACTACACTGACCCACTCCCCTCAGCCCACAATTAAAAGTTCTGCTTTGCAGCATGTCAAACGAAGCCATTCCATTTCCACCAAAAAAACAACAAAACAATCTTTTTAGATCTACACGCTGCCCCCGCTGTCGTCCAACCGCAGTGCACCTGCTTTTTTTGTCCCCCCACACCGCACAATGCTTTACAGAGACCGCACCACGGGGCTCTTGTTATAGGTTCACACACTGACGGTAACGCGCCACTGACAAAAGCCTCTGTGACAGCTGATTGCCACTTGGCAATGAAAGCTTGATTGATGTCCACAGAACAAACAGCAATGTCCGTCCCCCGACAAAAACCTCCTCTCTCAGTCTCACGCGGTGCGCAGCTCCCTTCAGTCTGACCTGGCCTTCCAAAAAGCTTTACGGCAGAAGAACTTACCGTTTTTGCCGCGCGATGGTCGTGACCTGAACGTACGTGTGAGGTAAGCGAGCACGCGTCTCGGTTTGCTCTTGTTGACAAACACACGTCGCTGAGAGCGGCTGCTGCCCATCATCGCTTGTCAGACGGGCTGATAGCCTCAGCCGAGCGACTGAAACCAATGCCGCAACGGCACAACCATCTCCCCAAAAACGCAGACTGAATTCAATAACGCCAAAGGGGAAAAAAACTACAACAACAACAATCACTACTTACATTTCAGTCGCTGCGGGTAATTTTGCTTTCTCCCTCGTCATGTCTGCATCTCAGGTACGTTCCCTGACATCAATGGAAAACCGAAGTTTGAAACCCACACACAAGAAGCACGGTTGCAGACGATCCATCCAAACCAACCCTCCAAAAATAACCCGGAAGAAATTGCTTGCGCAGGTCATGTAGGGCAATTGAGAAAGTGAAACGCATGCGCACATCGCGAGTACTTGCTTCCGGCGAACTGACTGGCTGGTTATCGCAAACAGTAAGTTAACAAATTTCTTATTTTCAGCTATAATAATTATTTACATGAATTTGATACAGATCTAGTCAGTTTTGTTCGAGCGGTTAGGTAAACTAAAACAGCATTAAATAGTGAGCAACAATGCTTAGTTTCTCACTATTTGATCGAAATTTTGACTGAAGAGGGCTTTGTAGTTTTTTGTCCTGACATGGAAGAAGGAAGATTTTGACGAGTTTTGCGTACCATAGAATTGATTTCTCGTGTTTATGTTTTGAGGCGGCCATTAGGCCAAGAGCTGTCGCCTTCCTTTTGATATGACAGCAGGATTTTGGACCGTCTTCGATGGACGTTAGAATGATTTCGACCAGGAATTTATCGCAACGATACTTTGATCGTTTGGTCACGTGATCAGAATGTTGGTTCCGCCTGACCTTATTCGTTGACTCTGTGACTGGAGACGCTTGGGCACTGCACGTTCCCCAAATCTGAGAGTTAGATCAATTATCAACATTGTGCAGAGAAGTTTAAAATGATTCGCAACACCAATTTTAGAAAACCACCAGTATTAAGTTGAAGTCAAAGGGAAATAAAGTGGTGATAGATAGGCCTACAGAAATATTTGACACTTGTTGAGCAAAGAATGCATATATTTTCTCAGTCAGAAAACAAACATTCTCACAATAACTTGGGCTGTCTGTTTTGTATGTGACAATATTTAACATTTAATTTTATTCAAAATGAATGATTATTATAAACAGAACAGCAAAGTTCCCATGATATACCAGATTTTCTTCTTCCTCCGTAGAGTCTCCACAATCAACAGGCTGATTATTTTGAGTTTATCGTAGATCTCAGTGAAAGTGATTATAGTAGGCCTACTGTCTTGCATGCAGGCTTGAGGCAAATTACAAAATTAGAGCTTATACTCCAGTACTGAATACTTATGCAGTGTTATAGGTTAAATAGAAGTAGCCAAATAGCTCAGGGGAGGGGGGGGGGGGGGGGCTGTAGTGAGAACATCAAAAAAGGGAGAAATTTACCAGGAGGTCCAGTGTCTTTTAGTTTTATCTGGCGACAAAACAGACTATGTTGAAAATTTTCTGTCGAGACAGCTTTTTATCAGTTACACTTACAGGCTAATATTATGATTGCAGATTAGGAATAGAGTTTGTTTAGAACTTACCGCCAATGACATTGACAAACAAAGCACAAGACAAGACACGATGCATTTCAACACTTGGGTATTCTTCAGGCGAAAAAATAAATCACATTTAACATGTGGGACAGTACAAACAACGAAAAACGAAAAAAGAATGAAAATGACTTATCCGTTCTTGGCCATGTGTTTGGTGGGCGGAAATGACATGCGGCCAGGGGGATTATGGGAGAGGAAACGGAGGGGGGGGGGGGGGGTGTTGCGTCAGGGGAGGTGTTGTGTGTGTGTAGGGATAGGGTTGTGTGTCCAGTTTATTGGGATGGTGTGATATCTTTGTGATGGTTGTGGTAATGGTGGATTGATAATAATGGTAAGGGGAAAAAAAAAAAAAAAAAAAGGGGTGGGGGGGGGGGGGATTTAAGGGGAAGGATAATACAAACATAAGATTAATAGATGGAGGGTTGCTGTAACTACTGTATGAAGTGAGTGAAGGGGATGTGGTGGTGGTGTATGTAAGTGTGTGTGTATGGGGTGTGTTGTTGGTAGGGGATTTTGCCAACTGGTGTGGAAGAGGTGAGTATGTGTGTTTGGTTATTGTTGGATATTGATGCCTTGGGGGTGTAGTGTGCCCAGTTTGGCAATGAGATGGGATTCTTGAGTTGTGCGTTAAAAGCTGTCACTCTGTGACTGCCAGAGTGCCATGACTTTGACATGGTCGATGTTGTGTTGGGTGTGGTTGAAGTGTAGGGCGACGGGTTTGGGTCGGTGGTGGCGGATATCGGTCAGGTGTTCAGAGATGCGTGTTTCGAGTGTGCGTGACGTTTCCCCTATGTAGATCTTGCCACACAGCTGGCAGTGGATGGCATATATAATGTTGCGGCTCTGACATGAGAATGTGCGTTTGACTGTGAAGGAGTCTTTGGGGCCCTGTAGGATGGTGTCTGGTTTGGTGAGGGGGCAGATTTTGCAGTTGGGTTTGGAGCAGGGGTGAGTACCTGGTGGTGTAGCTGTGGTTCTGTTCAAACTGGACCGCACGAGGAGGTCTTTGAGGTTTTTGTCACGTTTGAATGTGATCATGGGTTTGGTATGGAAGGCGGGTTTGTGGTTATGTGCAATGTGCCAATTGGATTTGAGGATCCTACAGATGGGGAGGGTGTGCGGGTGGTAGAGGAGGTAGGCTGTGGGTCTGTCTGTCTTGGTGGATGCTGGGTGTCCAGAGCAGATGTTGGATACAGCTATGGTGCGGCAGAGTGCTGCATTGATGATGGAACTGGGGTATCCGCGGTTGGTGAAAAAATTGTGACATTTTGGCTGCTTGTATAGTGAAGTCTTCCTCGCTGGAGCAGAGTCTGCGAAGACGGAGAAATTGTGAGTATGGGATGCTGTCTTTAGTGTGTGGGTTGTGGGAGGATGAGTAGTCTAGGTATGCATGTGCGTCGGTGGGTTTGTAGAAAATGGAGGTTTTGAGTAGGCCTTCTTCTAGGGAGATGGTGATTGTTCTAGGAAGTTGACGGACTGCGAAAAAGGCAGTCCGTCAACTTCCTAGACATCACCATCTCCCTAGAAGAAGGCCTACTCAAAACCTCCATTTTCTACAAACCCACCGACGCACATGCATACCTAGACTACTCATCCTCCACAACCCACACACTAAAGACAGCATCCCATACTCACAATTTCTCCGTCTTCGCAGACTCTGCTCCAGCGAGGAAGACTTCACTATACAAGCAGCCAAAATGTCACAATTTTTCACCAACCGCGGATACCCCAGTTCCATCATCAATGCAGCACTCCGCCGCACCATAGCTGTATCCAGAACATCTGCTCTGGACACCCAGCATCCAACCAAGACAGACAGACCCACAGCCTACCTCCCTCTACCACCCGCACACCCTCCCCATCTGTAGGATCCTCAAATCCAATTGGCACATTGTACATAACCACAAACCGCCTTCCATACCAAACCCATGATCACATTCAAACGTGACAAAAACCTCAAAGACCTCCTCGTGCGGTCAGTTTGAACAGAACCACAGCTACACCACCAGGTACTCACCCCTGTCCCAAACCCAACTGCAAAATCTGCCCCTCACCAAACCAGACACCATCCTACAGGGCCCCAAAGACTCCTTCACAGTCAAACGCACATTCTCATGTCAGAGCCGCAACATTATATATGCCATCCACTGCCAGCTGTGTGGCAAGATCTACATAGGGGAAACGTCACGCACACTCGAAACACGCATCTCTGAAACCTGACCCATATCCGCCACCACCGACCCAAACCCGTCGCCTACACTTCAACCACACCCAACACAAATCGACCATGTCAAAGTCATGGCACTCTGGCAGTCACAGAGTGACAGCTTTGAACGCACAACTCAAGAATCCCATCTCATTGCCAAACTGGGCACACTACACCCCCAAGGCATCAATATCCAACATAACCAAACACACATACTCACCTCTTCCACACAGTTGGCAAATCCCCTACCAACACACACACATACCACACACTTACATACACCACCACCACATCCCCTTCACTCACTTCATACAGTAGTTACAGCAACCTCCATCTATTTAATCTTAGTTTTGTATTATCCTTCCCCCTTTAAAACCCCCCCACCCCCCCCCACCCCCTTTTTTTTTTTTTTTTTTTTTTTCTCCCCCTTACCATTATTATCAATCCACCATTACCACAACCATCACAAAGATATCACACCATCCCAATAAATGGACACACAACCCTATCATATCCACACACCTCCCTGACGCAACCCCCCCCCCCCCCCCCCCCCCCCCCCCCCCCCCCCCCCCCCCCCCCCCCCCCCCCCCCCCCCCCCCTCCGTTTCCTCTCCCATAATCCCCCTGGCCGCATGTCATTTCCGCCCACCAAACACATGGCCAAGAACGGATAAGTCATTTTCATTCTTTTTTCGTTTTTCGTTGTTTGTACTGTCCCACATGTTAAATGTGATTTATTTTTTCGCCTGAAGAAGACCCAAGTGGTTGAAATGCATCGTGTCTTGTCTTGTGCTTTGTTTGTCAATGTCATTGGCGGTAAGTTCTAAACAAACTCTATTCCTAATCTTGGTTCGTTCGCCGCCGTCAGTCACTCCATTTTGAAATAATATTATGATTGTCAAAAAAATTTAAACACACAATGTAGACGCATAATTTTAGCCAAATTATTGGAAGATCATGATGCATTTCTGCTTGCCTTTCATAACAAAGTCCCAGCTTACTCATGACATTATAAGAATTTTTAATGATTCAGTGGAGTGTAGCATATGCCCTTTTTCTATCAGTTACAATAAATTTCATGGGATCTTCATCACTGTACTTTTTATTTGCCCAGAGTTCCTTCCAGACTTTGTCATGCAATTGCTGTGCTTGGCACCAAACCCTACTCCCATTCTCCCCTTCCCTCCTTATCTCTGCCCCTCTCTTACTTTGAAATGAAAATATTGAAGTATGATTAGTCATCACAACAGTCTTTGTGATTTTTCAGATATATACATAAAACCCAAACTGAAACAGTTTTCCACCCAAGGAGTCTTTCAGTATGATAATATACCTCACTTTTCAGAGGTCTGCTAATGAGCTAACATAACAATCGAATGTGGAAGAATGTGATTTGAACAAAACAGGGCTTATGTTACACCTACAGCAATGCATTGTTTTTTTTAACGCTTTATGACTTGAAAACTAAACATTTTAGGGGTGCATGGCGTTTCGTCCTTTATCACAACTTCACAAGTCATATGGCATGCATGTGCCAAGAAGCATTAGAACTTTGTAGTCGCTCTTGAAAGTTTGTTTTTTTTTTTTTTGCATCCTGACTTTGTCTGTCACAGTGCTCACAAACAGACGGCATGCAAAAGATCAGTCACGTGTTTTGTAAAGCCAAGAAAAAGTTTTTGTTTCAGTCAAAGCTTGTGCCCAGTCAGAGTGAGATGTGTGTTTCATAGTGTTTTGTTCTTTGTCACAACTGACAGTTTATTTTGGTTTTTTTTTTTCAGTGTCTGGTTTGTGGGGGATTGTGCTCTCTCTCCCTCTCTCTCTCTCTCTCTCGCTCTCGCTCTCTCTCTTCTCTCTCTCTCTCTCTCTCTCTCTCTCTCTCTCTCTCTCCTCCATGTGTGTGTGAGTGTGTGAAGGAGAGAGAGAGAGTGTGTGTGTGTGTGTGTGTGTGTGCGTGCATGTGCACACATGGCACTAGAAATAAGTGGAGAAAAAGAACTGATCATGTGCATGAAAACCTACCCCAGCAAAGTTTGTAAAAGGTCAGCCTGAAACTGCAGAAAAAGATGTACAGGTACAACTTTCCCAGATCCTGAAACCCTTTGAAAAGCTGACCTGAGATTAGAAATACCACTTAAAATGTCAAGAGAAAGCTCACCCGTACACCAGCATTGAGTTGGGAGCTTTGCATGATTTCAGTAATGCCATCAGTCTCGCAGTAATGAATTGCTGCTTTTGTTGTAGTTGCTTTGCCACAAGCTACGGAATTGTTGTCTGACTCGGAGCCATTGATGAACAGAAACATGTGCTTGATGAAAACAGTTTGACCATGACTTTATTGCACCAAGTAACTTAGTATTTTGAAAGTATGCTTTTTAAAAGAAAAAAAGTTTTTCATACTTGTTGCAGTGTCACACTTGTCTGAAAAGTGAAACTGAAAGTGTCGGTGATGGTGAACCAAGTGAAATGTTCAGGGTTTTTTTTTTAAACAGTGCTTAAAACGTTCCGCGTCTGGGCGGAATTCCGCGATTTCGGTTTGTCAAAAAAAAAAAAAAAAAAAAAAAAAACCGACAGGAGCAAGGTATCCGTGATCGGCTTGCAAGCGTTCATAGCAACTGCGCGCAAGTTATGGCCCCTGATTATTCTTGGAAGAAGTTTCCGGTCGGACTTCCGGAAAAACAAAATGGCGGAGCGCGCAGTCATTGTTCATGCGGGTCGATCTTTTGACGAATCTGCAATTAAAAACAAGTGGAAATGGGAGTGGACGCTTCAGAAAGTTGACGAAGAAGTCATTGGAGACTTTCTTCGCAAAGTTATTGCACCAGGTTTAGCTTGGTGCAAATTGTGCTTAAGGGAAGTGTTACGGTGGTCGCGGGAAGAAAGCTCTTGATCACATTCGTTCAGCGAAGCACGTGTCAAACGTCAAGGCGCTGAGTGGAACTACAAGAAAGGTCACTGAAGACACTTTAGCAGCAGTACAACGTGCCAGGATAGAACATTGCAATCCTGTGGGGAAAAAAGAGGGTGATATAGAAAATGTGGAGAGTGCAAGCCAGGCGGGAGGCAGCAAGGAAAAAGATAGGGTTCAAACTAATCAAAGTCAAGTTGTCAGCAAGAAGGTGGATGAGAATGAAATAAAAATTGTAGAGTGTGAAAGCCAGACAGGAGAAAGCAAGGAAACAGCAGACAAAGATAGGGTTGAAATTCAAGTAAGCAAGAAGGTGGATGGCAAAGACAGTGCAGACAATGCAAGCAGCAAGAAGAAACGAGTTCCTTGCTATGTTTCTTTAATGCCTCCACCACCCAAATGACAAAGCTGTGTGTGTGTGTGTGTGTGTGTGTGTGTGTGTGTGTGTGTCCTTGTGAAATCCTGTATTTCAGTGTTTATTATAATTTAGGAACTTCAAAATTTGACTTTCAGTATGTGCTGATTCTACAAGTTTCTCATTTATCAAAATTTGGATATTGTGACTTTCAAAATGTGCTGATTCCGCAAGTTGATCTCTGTTATATGAGACTGAACTTTAAAGTGTTTGATGCAGTTACTGACTTTGTGTGCACCAACTTCAAACTTGATATTGTGTGATCATTTAAACCTGAAAAGTGAAACTTATTGAGCAACCCCAGAAGTGAGATTTCATCCAAAGACTATAGTTGGTGAACACCTGTAAAACACTCAAGTTAAAGGGGGAGTGTTCATTTTATTATGTGTTTAACCCCTTCTCCCCTTGTCCCAAATATGTCTTCCTGTAATAATTATGTGTTTACAGCAATTTTTATGCACTAAATAACTCTTGAAATTATGTCCAGAAAGCGCGAAATGGCATAGATTTACACTCGGTTTTTAAAAAAAATGTCCCGGGGGAGCATGCCCCCGGACCCCCCTAGTTTCAGTGGTTTTTTCCTCCTCCTGTTTTAAGCCCTGTGTTTTGTTTTGTTTTTTATAAATGCTTTTTCCAGTTTAATTCAGCCCTGATGTGGCCCTTTGCGGTCGGCTGGGCTATAAGCAACATTATCTTATCTTCCAGTTTAATTCATACCACTGAAAATTCTTGTTGGAGATATAAATTCCTCCTAGTTTTTCACCAATGTGTTTCAGATCCATCTCAGAGCAAGATTTATTCATTAAACACACCTTGCACTGAGATGTACCTGTAATAATGCATAATACATACACACTGGACATGCATCGTTAGCAGTGAGGGATCCAAATTAAAAAATCCTTCCATGGGCAGGAAAGACAACCACAGCACTGTCTTAAAAAAAAAAAAAATCTGTGGAAGGATTGTAACATTTCTGTGAAACAAGATTTGGCTCCTGCATGCACAGGTATATTCCATTTTCATGCATGCAAGACATGGACCTCACAGATGACCACACAGCGGAGCTGGAAGGAAAAGTCTGAGCCATGGATATGAGCAATTACTAGAAGATCCTAAACTCAGATATACTGATCATATCAAGTCAGCCAGTGCGTCAAACCATTGAGCAATACATAAGACTGTGAAAAGAGCTACTGACATCTGTTAAGAAAAGAAAACTACGTTGGTGTGGCCAGTCATGTAACAAGCTCTAATGGTCTGGCTGAAAATAAAATCGGCACGAAACTGTTGAAGGAGGGAAAGAGAGGAAAAAACAATGGACTGACATTGTTCTGGGTGGACAGGCATTTGCAGAGCACCAGGCCTTGGCTCACAGTCACAATGACAGAACCGGAGGGACCTGGTGAACTTTTCTTCAGGGTGATGCCTCAAAGACTCCTCACAGAGTTTAGGGAGTTTAGGGGAAAGAAGACGCCTTGATTTGAGACTTATCTGAAACATTGCGTACATATACTCGCAAAGTGTGCGCACACACACTCACACACTCACTCTCTCGCACAAGCACACACGGTTCACACAAGTTGTAGAAAGTCCTTTACAGGGGTTCCATTTATTGCAAAATTTTGCATAATTATTGCGTTTTTCTGCCTTCCTACGCATTTTTTTCGCGGCCGTGCGTTTAGCGATGCAATTTTCCCAGGACCCTGTTCTCAACCGCAAGCCTATGTCAGAGGGGCAAAACACGGCACAGACCTACAGCAGACTGCTTGACACCGCCAATTAGTGATAGTGCGTGTACATTTTACTCTGTGGCACTCGCTGACTTTTTGCTAGATCAAGAATGTTCCAAAACGCCTCATCCTTTCTCCCTCGAAATAAAATGGAATCTTTCCCGCGTCTGCGATGGTGCCATCTTCCAATCGGAATATGTTATGACTTCCCACGCACACACGATCATCCCACGTGATTCTGGATGCCAGAGTGCGCCCATTGATGGGAACTTTACCGTGGTCACAGCGTGTACAGTTTACTTTGTTACGCATTTTTTTCAGCGCTGACGCAATTTTTGCGGAGGCGTGCGTTTCTTGACGCAAAAACTAAAAAGTCGGTGGAACCCCTGCCTTTAAGAAGAAAATCATGCATGCAATTATCGCAAGGTCTAAGAAGTCCTTGAAATTTAGAAGTAAGTGCTGATGAATTTCTCAGAGTTTTTGACAGTGCTTGAAAAATGAACATTTTGATGGAGCAGTTAATGTATAATTAGGTGAGAAAATCACAAAATATACCAAGAATTCAACTTGAAAATTTAGTTGCAAAGCGAGACGACTGCAGGCGGAAATCTAAACAAATCTTAAATAAATGTTAGTGAACCGCCCAGAGAACGTGGACAAACGAGTCACAAGACAAAACACAACGCGTTTCGACCTCTTAGGTCTTCGTCGGGTGATAAATAAACGAATAAAACAACGAAAATTCACTTGGCTTTGATCGCTTCAGATCGCTTAGGGTTCAGCGCAAGGAAGAAGGCGTTGAATGTTTAAAGCTCACAGGCAGAACACAATGCACATTTTAAATGATACATGCACTCAAAGTCCTAATATTTGTATGCTGCGAATGTGATTTACTAATTCAGTTGCATCTTCAAGTATAAAATATGTTTGGTGGTGTATGCACATAAAGCTTTCTCTCTCTTTAAGTTTTAGCAAGGAAACCTGCCATATTGTTGATACATCTTAATACTAGTTTTACTTCAGGTTCAAGGTAAACTGAAAATACTAGTATTAGGTCTAAGGAAAAATTAAAAACCTGCTGTTAAGTTATGAAGACTGCAACTCAGTGCAAGTCAACTTTGTTGTAAGTTAAAGCACAGGAATTATGCAATACAATTTTTGTTTGTTCTTTAACTTCCTGGTTCCATGTACTTTTTTCTTTGTCAGATTCATCAGGCAGTTGCTGATGACCAAAGGAAGACTTTAAAGGAGCAAGACAAAAATGAAAAAAAATGTTTCCAGTGTGATGAGTGAAAAATGGGATTGGTATCTAGGATTTTCCTCTTTTTTTTTTTACCCCAGCCTCATATGACTTAGCTAGTACTTAAATTTTGCTGCGGGGAGGTATAAGTTCATTGTACCACCCATCGGTCTCACCATCGTCAAGAGCAGCTCACTGTGGATAGGGGAAAAGGGGGATGAGGGTGCGGGTCCAGTTTCATTTTTGATTTAGAGGTCTAATGTGGTTGAAAAGTAGTTGCAGAAGTGTGTATGTGTGTGTGTGGATGAATAGGGGCAGAGGGGTCAGCAGGGGAGGGGATGTTGTCCTGTGAAATGCAAAGATTTCATGGCAGAGTTGGGCAGTTCACAGAGACTCATTAAAAGTCTTGAGCCTAGCCTGAACCCCATCTTTGCCGATTATACCTTCTGCCTCCAGACGTTAAATAATATGAACCCATCAACAATGTAAAGATGCACATCTCCACCTGGTTCTGTCTGTTTGAAATGGTGATAGCACCAACATTGTGATTGTTGGTCTTCAGTCTAAATAGTAAATGTTGGTGTGTTTTTTCACCCCCAGTTAACTTGACACTATTTTGTTTTGTTAGAATTGTGATGAACATCGTGAAGGAAGGTTTCTCTATGGCCTGCAATATCGTATCCACTCTTTCAGCGGTTTTTGTTTGTTTGTTTTTAAAATTGTTATTCTTTTAAAGTTTAGGGACAAAGTGGGGAAAAAAGATGCATCAAGTTATGGTAAACAAGTAATTGTTGTATTTTTTTCTCTATCACACTTGCTTTGGATGGTTGGAAGGAATATGCATTTACAGTGAGACTACCTCCGTAACTAGCTGGGCTCTAAACAGTGTGACTGTACTGTGAAATGTGTTAGTGATTTGTTGTGCCATAGCCTCTTGTTGTTGTTGTTTTGTTTGTTTGTTTTGTGAGGAAGATGACAAGATCCTTGTGCATATTAGAAGAAAAATTTAGCTACTTCAGACAACCAGACTACATTTGGAATAAATAAACATAAGTAAATCTATATGCATCCTTGCAAGGTATTAATTTAAATGGAAATGAAGTTGAGCTCATGACAGCAAACCACTTCTTTTCGCCATGGTTCAATGGATGAACTTGTAGTTGACAGTCTGTGCAGTAAGTTAAAAAAGCTTAACAATCATACGCAAACAGATCTTTTTTGTTGGCAGTCCATGATCCTTTAGTCACGTGTACCCAGCAATCCCAGGTTTGTAGAGGAAAAAGGATGTTCAGCATGCTTGTCAGAGAGCTGTTCCACTTCACACAGGGGAAAGTGACCAATAACACAAGAGAGAGGCAGTTGTTCAAATTCTCTTTGCAGAAGTGTTAAACTCTTTAACTTAAGCTTGTATTCTAGAATTGGAAGTAAATATTTCATTCAATAAGGTCGGGTCCACAACAGTGTGGCAGTATTGCATTTATATATAAGACAAATTGAAGATTGACAGATAGCTAAAATTTGTGTTAGAAAGAGTGGTAAAATCTGTTACATCCTACTCAAAACAGCTCAAGGCACTGAAGGCCCAAGGTCAGTCAGTGTCAGTGGAGTGATTACTACGATTGCTATCACAACCAATTCGAATCAGTTCCCTGCTGTGTAGGCCAAACAGTCGATGCCAGTTGAACACTCGTGAGCAGTCCTTATTTTGCCTTGAATGAGGATCAGTTCACACCCTTGACAAAAGATAGCATAATGGTGAAAATGATCTGTAGATCATCGTAACACAACAGCTGTGCAAACAAGGTGACAAAAGATAGCATAATGGTGAAAATGATCTGTAGATCATCATAACACAACAGCTGTGCAAACAAGGTGACAAAAGATAGCATAATGGTGAAAATGATCTGTAGATCATCATAACGCAACAGCTGTGCAAACAAGGTGACAAAAGATAGCATAATGGTGAAAATGATCTGTAGATCATCATAACACAACAGCTGTGCAAACAAGGTGACAAAAGATAGCATAATGGTGAAAATGATCTGTAGATCATCGTAACACAACAGCTGTGCAAACAAGGTGATGGGTTGTTGAGTTCAGGTGAGATACACAACAGATGTTCTTTAAGTTCAGGATCTCTAGTTACTCAAATTAATAGTCATAGTTTATTCAAGTGATATCGGCGTTAAGCCTAAGTTTGTCTTAATAAATGAAAATTGTGTTTCATCTGTAGATGTTGGCAAAAGAAATAAAATTCTGTTCAACACTTCAAAACTTTTTAAGATTTGATGACAGTACATTTGTTGTATTTCATAAGTTTATAAACTCTGAGATCCTTGTTTTAATCACGTGTAATAGTTCTAGATAAAGACGGTACATTTGTTGTCGTAGAGCAAACAACAAATGCAGTATCAATATCTACTACTAGTGAACACATGCTGTGAAATTGTATGAAAATCTGTAGATTGTTTATGTACTTTTAATTCATTTTTTTTTTATCCCAAGTTAATTTTATGTTAGACATCATACATTATAAAAAAAATTACATAGAGCAGCAACAAACAGGTTCATTATAAAAAAAGAACATATTAAAAAGAAAAAAAAAGAAAATAATAATAATATTAATGAATACTTTTATAGCGCCTATTCTCGGCTAGAGGCCAAGCTCTAAGTGCTTTACAATCAACACTCGTTTACACAATGGGCTGCCTACCTGGGTAGTGCCGACTGAAGAGCTGCCAGCTGGCGCTTCATTCAGTCGTTTCCCGTGTCATCCAGTCAGTGTCGTTCAATATCGATCACTCATTTTCCTTACTTCCTTCATTCTTTCCATTTCTCACGCAGGGTGCATGCTATGTGTAACGTGTCATCCATACCAACAGCCAAA
>CM031609.1:38739943-38789943 GCA_018398815.1 Conus ventricosus | reverse complement strand
TTTAGATCTGAGCTCTGTGAGGGCCAGAGAACCACAACAGTTCTGTTCTGCCATTTCCAGTCTTCTGTCTGAGCTGACCAGTGAATGTGTATGTATTAGGAACTGGTCAGCAGTTTTCCAGCACTCTGTTGACCTTTCCACTGTCCATATTTCTGTCCGTAAACACTGGTGGACCAGTCGTAAACACTGGTGGACCAGTCGGGTGTAACGGATCTATAAATACATCCTCATACCACCACTTTCATGTTGTCTTGGGACTAAGGCAGGTGCAGCCTTTCTCCATAGTTTCACTGTCCCAGTTGGCCAGTAAAGAGCAAAAATTGTATAATTTGAAGCAAATACTATTAAGTGACAAAGTAGAAAGGGAAAAAGTAAAGAATAATCAGCATGAACACTGCAAGGAAACCTTTGAGCTTATGCTTTAAGTTTAAGGGGGGGAAAAAAAGGGGGGGGGGGGTGTCCTAAGAAGTTCATAACAGTTTGATTTGTCAGCTCTGCTGTTTAATAACCGAAGCATCATCACTCACATTAAAACTAGTGAACTACCCCACTACATGTCAGCTAGTTCGGTCCACAAGTGTAACATTGTATTAAGAACACAACCAGCATCGGAAAATAGGGACACAGCTGCGAGTGTAGGTTAAGAATTTTGTTTTGTTAAATTCTTAGATTTAGAAAATTAGGGTGTGGGGTGGGGGTGGATGAGAGTGAGGTGGGGTGGGGGGGGGGGGGGGGGGGCGGAGGGAGGGGGTAATGGGAGCCGAGTGAAACAGAATCTTTGTTCTTGTTTAACACTTGTTACCATAAGTCCTCTGCATTCATGCCATGTGCACTGGATGGTATTTGCTTTTTCATTACGTTGTGTACAAACTGTTTTTGCTGTTCTATTTTTTGTTTGTTTATTTGTTGTTTTTTTTCCAACTAATTATGTTTTTGTTATTGAGGTAAAGTGCTAGACTCAATTTAAAAAAAAAAAAGAAGAGTTTTGCAGGTCAGTGTAATTAGTAAGCAATTTGCTGATGGTGTTTCAGAAATGGAGGAGGATCCAGGTGACACGGACACCCACATGTGTCTGGTGTGTCAGGAAACCATTGTAGGGCTGATGGAGTATGTGCGCCACAAAAGGAAGGGATGTCCCAAGAAAGCAGCGCCCCCTCTGGTCCAGGAGCCTCACCAGCAGGAAGGAACCTTCAGTGTGGACTCCCAAGTGTACAGACAGGAGTACAGTCAGAGGCCAGGGCCTGACCAGGCTGCCATGCTGACCACTGCGCTCCCATCCACTTCCCATGCTAACTCCTACGGGGAGCTGTCTGCTCAGGCTGATTTTGC
Source organism: Conus ventricosus (assembly GCA_018398815.1). NCBI lineage: Eukaryota > Metazoa > Mollusca > Gastropoda > Neogastropoda > Conidae > Conus > Conus ventricosus. The sequence continues at coordinate 38,788,614 of CM031609.1, read as the reverse complement.
CCTGAATTCCTACCAGTCTGAGAATCAGTACGGACCCCAGGGAGACTACAGCAGCCAGGCAAACACCCACAACGTCATCGACCACGCCTACAACGCTGCACAGCCCAACAGCGAACAGGCTGAGGCTGGCTTGAATGTGGATGTGTCCACGCCACTGTCCAATTTCATTGATTCGGCTTTTAGTCCAAATGATGAGAACTCCATAGACCCCAACACTGTTCTGCAGGGTGTAGGACCCTCACAGTCCAGACCCGATTTCTTTCAGTCTCTAGAGCTGGAGAGGAAGGTGGGAGAGAAAAATGCAGAAACGGTAAGCCGAAACACAAGGAGCAAACGCAAAGGGCTACCTGAAGAGTTTGACGTTGACCTGCCAATCACCATGATTCTGAGCAACCTTGAGTTCAGCAGTGATGAAGACACTGGTGTCATGGCGTTTCCTTCAGATGGTTCCGATCTGGACGATTCGGACATTGAGTGGTCAGAATCGCGTCCACCAACCAGTCACACTGGAGGAAAATGGAAGCCTGGGGAAGGCCCAGCAAAGCGTTACCGTTCCCATCGACCGACAGGAGGCAAGTGGAAACCAGGGCAAATGACAGCTTTTAAGCGAAACCGAAGAGCTTTGGTCAAACGCACAAAGGCATTCTACTGCAATACTTGCAAGATGACATTTACAGATCGCTTACAGTACAGCACACACATGGAGACACAAGAGCATAGCATGGCACAGGAGATGGAGAGGAATGGAAAGTCACAACAACAGCAGAAAGAGCCAGAAACAAAATCAGTTCCTTCTGTGATGCTGGATCCCTCCACTGGAGAGATGGCTGAGGTGTTGGTACCCCAGAACACACACGATGACACCCAGGTCAACATTATCAAACGACGGCAAAACAACGTAGCATTTTGTTCAATATGTGATCTGTATTTTGACAGCATCAAAGTCTATGACATACATTGTGAAACTAAGCAGCACCTGGCCAATGTTGCCAAGAAGAACAGTGAAATCCAGGAGTACATGTTGGGCTCTTCAGAAATGACAGAAGCTGATGGGAATCAGAAGCCAAGTTCTAAAGGCATTGATCAACCAGTTCGCATCAAAGCAGAAAATATCAAGACAGAACCAGACAGCCACGTCTGTGTCATCTGCAACAAATCGTTCACCAGAAAATACGAGATGGCTCGTCATCTTCTGACTCGATTCCATCACCAGCGGGCCAGAAAGCACCCTGACAGTCTGGAAATGTTCAACAAGTACAACAAGTACATCATTCGACTGTGCCCCTACCAGTGCAACGTCTGCCAGTTTTATTTCAATCGACCAGCAGATCTTCTGGACCACCTGCAATCTGACAGTCATATGTCCAACTGTCAGCATCTAGTGGGGCCACTGCTATGTGTCACCTGCAAGTACAAGACACAGTCAGCTGATCAGATTCTGCAGCATGTCATGTCTCAGCCTCATAAAGAAAGTGTGGCCAAAAACCATCACGTCTGCATCATCCGAGAATGCCATTCCAAGATCACTTGCAACTACTGCGGAATTCAAATGCACTCAGCTGTTCGTATGAGACGTCATATGGAATATCGCCATAGCGATCGTAAGGTTGTGCAGTTTCAGATGAAAGAGGCGCCTTTGTTCCCCTGCCATCAGTGTGGCAAGGTTTTAACCTGCCAGTATGATTTGATGAAGCATGTCAATCGCAGTCACACCACTGACCGACCCTATAAATGTGATGTATGCAAAAGGTCTTTCGTCGAGCAGAAGGACTTGGCTTTACACAATGACACCTCTTTTCACAAGAGACGAGTACTGGGGTTGGAGAAGAGGAAACAAATGGAAGAAGCAGACAACTGTGGCGATGTAATCGTTATGGACAGCACCACAGACAAGAAGCCTGAGACGCTCAAATCGGCTACGCCAGGCAAGACACCCAGAAGAGAGGTAGAAAAAAGAAGGAAGACAAACCTGTTAAAACTCCAGCTCCTGTACCTCCTGGAGGAAGAAAAAGAGGTAGGCCAAGGAAGATAGACAAGGAAGGTCCCGCTAAGAAGAAAGAAAAAGCTGATGGCCTCAAGGATCCCAAGCAGTCCTCAAATGCCCGTCGGCCAAGGCGATCTGTACAGCGTCCTAAAAGATACTTTAGCAGTGGTGGTAGCTCTGACAGTGAAAACGACAGTGATACCACTGTTATTCAGGACAACAATGAAGAACAGTCGGTATCCCAAGCCATCGAGACTGTGCTGGCTATGGAGAATGAAGCTGAAACAGGAAAAACTAACAAAAATAGAGAGAATGGCCTTCCAGAAATCCAAAAAGTTGACATTGGCAATAACAATGCTTTAGAAGGGGTGCTCGAGGCCGTGGACAAAAAGGTGAAAGAAGAGCAGTCAGCTACCTCAGTGGATCAAGGAGAGATTGATGATGAGGAACATTCAGATGAAATGGATGATATCGAAGATAATGGAGATGACCCTGACTTTGAGTCGGCTTTGACATCAAGGCGATCTGAAGCAAAAAAATGGAACATTTTTTCATGCAAATACTGCGAGTTTTCTGCTGGGGACATGAAAGAGCTTAGAACACATTCTGTTGAGCAACATCCTGATCAGATTACTCGATGTGAACCTTGCTCACAGATATTCCTGTCTAATAAATCATACAAAATTCACTGTGCAGGAAGCTACCATCAGAAGAACCTGAACAAAAATGGCATCAAAGAGGAACTTTTCACGTGCCCGCATTGTGGCAGGAAGACCAACGACGAACAGATGCACCAGCTTCACATTGAGTTTGTTCATCTGCACGTCAGCACGGAAGAAGGTGTAGCTCGAACATGTCAGGGACGAGATTCAGTGACCCAGCTGTATGGGGAACACCTGAAAAACCTGGAGAACGTCAGCTATAGAACATCCATTGCTTGTCCAGAATGTGGACGTTTCGTCCTGAAAAATAACCTGATTGAGCATCTGCGCTATCACACAGGTGAGCGACCCTTCAAATGTCGACACTGTACCAAGACATTCAGTGCCCCCAACTCCCTTAGACGCCATCTGCTCGATCACATAGGGTTCACGCCAATAGTTTGTGGAGAGTGTGGGAAAAACTTCAGGAAGCGCAGCAGTTACAATGTCCACATGACATCACATGAAAACAAGAAGAAAGGGGTGAAATTCCCATGCACCATATGTGGCTCTTCGTTTTACGCAGAAAAGATGCTACAGCTGCACATGAAGCGACATGGCGAGCGCCGCTTCAAGTGCACCGTGGAAGGTTGTCATCTGTCTTTTGTGCTCCAAGGGGAGCTACGTGAGCACATGTACACCCACACAAAGGAGAAGAAATACCTCTGTGATATCTGTGGCCTGGCAGGAACAAAGACCAGAATCCGAAATCATGCAAAGACGCATCAGCCAGTGAAAGAAATACCTTGCGAGTATTGCCCGTACAAATCTTCTTGCAAGACCCACCTCAAAAGGCACATGAGAATCCACATAGGCATCAAACCATTCAAGTGTCTGTACTGCAATTATGCCTGCAACACCCATGAAAACATGCGCAAACACATCCTTCAAACGCGCAAGCACCAAGGTTTAAAGATATACCCGTGCAAACTGTGCGACTTCCAGTCCAATGTGGCCACAGAATTTAAGCAACATCTTCACCAGTTCCACCCAGACTACGTCAAACAAAGAGCCTCTCAGTCGCTGGTGGCCTTTACTGGCCTGTACCGGCAGGAAGAGGACATTAGCCAGCCCCCAGAAGGCAGTGAGATCCACCAGGTGATGAAAGGACGCTTTGTCAAGGTGTATGACGGGACACGCATGGGAGCCACTGGGGAAGCCGTCACCCCAGCCAAGAAGAAATCCAAAGCAGTCAAGCGTGACGAGGCAGAAGCCAAGCAGCCCCAGGAGCTGCAGCTTCCACAGCATCCATCAGAACCCATGCCTCTCGTCAAACCAGAGGAAATGAAACCTTGCGTGGCTGTCACAGTTCAAGGAGCCAAGGAGGAAGGCCCTTCAGCCGTGTCCCTGATCAACCCGCACCATGAGCCGCAGATGTCCACCACGAGTGATCCATACCCCTGTGGCCTGCCATGGACTGTGGTGTCACCATCGGTGACTCGTAATGATACATGGATTCAGCCTCCGCAGCAGGTAAGTGAAACGTTACAGTCAGTAGGGATGTCTGTGGAACTGTGATTGTCAGAATTCATGTGGCGCTAAGTACTGTGCACTGCAGGATCGAGGTGCACACAGGAGGAACAGTAGCAAGTTTTGTCAGAGTATTTGACAGTCTCTGCTTAGTCCGCACCCTCTACATAGCAAAAGGCTGCTTCGGGGTATAATAATATTATGAAAGGATTCTAGAATACAAACTTGCTGTGTAGTCTCAAACCAAATCAAGAGTTCCCTGTCATTACATTAAATTCTCACACCTCCAAGTAAAAGTGTTCTAAAGCCGTTTTCATACCCTTGGTTCATTTTTTTTTTTTTTAATGGGAGAGGTGAAAGAAGGGGAGGGGGATCATATTTATTCAAGCAATGGTCTTTTTTTCTTTTCCCCTTTTCTAATAATTTTTTTTTTTTCAAATGGCAAAGTGTGTTGGCAATCAAAATAGCATTCTGCCTATGACAAAATGAAATCCAAGGCAGAATGAACAATGATTGCTTACAATAAAGCACCACTCTGTCTTGATAAAAATAGTCTAAACCTATGCAGAGATGAAAAGCTTTTATATATCAAAATCAGTAAATTCTTTTAGTAATGAATGTGGTGGAATTAATGTGTTTAAAAATGATATAGACAATCAAAATGTTTAGGTACAAAGCCAGAATTTTGTGAAAATCACTTTAATGTGGAACTTTTTATCTTGATGGAATTACTAACTAAAGTGTTACAAAACAGTGGACAAGCTTTTTATAAGCTATATTTCTTATAAATAGGTATGCATCCAGCTATTGAGTTAAAGTTGGAAAGTTTTGGGAATGATACCTGACCAGGTGTGAGATAGAACATTGCTAAAGTTGTGTGCCATTTCTGATACAAAATGTTAACTTGTTAGTGAAGTCTTTCCAACAGAAAAAGAGTACATAGTGTTATGTAACATTAAAGACTTGTAAACATTTTTAAAGAAATGTCGATTTCAGGACCCAATGAAAACAGTGATTTTTTTTATTTCAACGATAAAACACTGCTGCAATCCAAAATATTCAGCACAAATATCTTGTTACTTATACATTTGCTGTAGATATATCGGATTCAGAGAGATACATAAACACCATATAGGCGTCTCAAGGAAAAATAAATAAAAACAAAAGAATCCTGGCAGAATGTTTGATTTCAAAATGAAAGTAAAGGAGCTATAGCTATTAAGTGAAAATGGTTTTGAAGTTGAAGTTGAGTATGCCATGTAAAGAACACAAGAACGATATTGTTATTTCCCTGTGTTTGGTAGTGGTACACATGCAGCTCAACTTGATCTAAGTTTATTGCTTGTTTGCTTTTGTAATGTAAAAGAAAGATCTATAACACATTTTTTTCAAAAATGTTTTTTCTTTGGCACTAGATTCCCGCATGGTTGGATTATTTTCTTGAGAAAATTACAAGCTCATTGTTATTGCATCTCTTGATAATTTGAGTTGGTTATATACTGAAAGATAAATTTATCATTTCATGCAGCTCTTGGACCCGCTGTTTCCTTTTCCGTCACGAAAGTTAGTTTGAAAGCAATGAGTATTATTGATTTGCGAAAGTGAGCCCCAAATTTAATCACATATATAACAACAAGGTGCGTGTCAAGTTCTCTTGTTTTGACCAAAAATATATGGAAAAGACAGGTAACTTTTCCACAAACTGTCTTCTTCAGACATAGCAACAGAAATTAAAAAAAATAAGCGCAAAACAGAACAGCCCAGATCACAGTCACCATGATAATTGTGATGTGTGATAGAGAAGCAGAAGTTAATGAGAGTTAGAAAATGGAGAAGATTAGGGGTAGAGAATGGGGGTGGGGGGGGGGGGGGGGGGGGGTGGACAGGAAGAGAAATGAGCAAGATCTCATAAAATGATAAATCAAAACATGTGTGTGTGTGTACACGTGTGTGTGTGTGTAAGTAGAGAGAGAGAGTAAGAATGAGTAGATATGTGAAGATCATGTGTGTGTGTGTTTACTATGTGTGTGTGTGAGAGAGAGAATATGTGTAAATTGTGTAAATTAGCATGTGTGTGTGAAAGAGACAGCGATTATGTGTGTTGTGGGAGCATGTGTGTGTGTTGTATGAAAGAGAAAGGGAGATCTATAGGAAGAGAGAGAGACTGTCTATCACTCAGTCACGAAAATTGAAAAGGGTATCATGAAATGATAACAAATACCCAAATGAAGAATTGTAACGGCCTGTCAGAGACTAGTAATGAATTTTGTTTTTAATTTTAATATCTGATGTGAAGCTCAAGACAAAAAAATATTCAAAATAATAATGCCTGCCATTTAGTTTTAACTTTTTAGTGAGAAAGGGGATAAATCAGACTTTGTAACTCATTGAAGAATATCCTGTCAAGGGAGTGAAAAGTACTGTATATAATGAACTGGGAAAAAAACAACAATGGGTTCCTACCCTTTTAAACCATCAGTTTCAATTTTTCATGAACAACATGCCATTCTGTTTCCCCTTTATTATTCCCAACCTCATAGCAGACAACAGAATTTTAAGTGGTTGGAACAGATTTATAAACAAGATGCAATTTTTCAAACCAAGTTAACACGATCAGAAAGCCTTTTCGTTTGTTTCATTTAAAGTTAATTAGTTATAGTAGGCAGATTTTGTTGTGACACTGTTATTAATCCCAGTTTCTTATTTGACTGCTTGAACATTCATCAATGACTTTACAGGTATGGGAGTGATCTGGAACAGTGAACACCTGTCAGTTCTAACTCGACAGGTAGCAAAGTAATTCTGACAGTGTACATCAATAAAAATGAATTGGGGCACACTTGTTCATAGTTTTCCACATTTTGGAATAAGATACCAAGTTCAAAATGTGTTTGCATTAATTTACATTCCCTCAAAGTGTAACACTCACAGTGACTGGTCAAACACATTTCCTTCATTGTTCGTGATGTTTTCATGTGTCAAACAGGTCCTTAAAGTGTGTTGATGCTTGAAAGGTTGTTGTTTTTTTTGTATTGGACACCAAATTAGTCATAGCAAAACTAACTTGAATCACACTCACAGCCTTGCTGTTTATCACTTCATGTCAAATCTGCTCAACCACAGCAGTAAAAAGACCGATAATTGGAGTATTTTTCTGTGCAGCAACAAGTAGTCTCTTTCTGATGTGTATGTGTTTATAAAATAATTAGTGAGCATGAGAGGGGGCTGGCAGTGGACACAGATACCTGTACATATCATTCATTGTATGAGACATTTTTTTAATTGTAATTTTCTATGCTTTTTTTTTTTTTTACAAATACTTCAGAATTAAACTTACGGTTAATTTTACATCTCTCTTCGCTATATCAGGAAGCTCATTATCAATTAATTTCACCAGTAATAAAAGAAAATTGATTGCCTTAGCATTGTCATGTCATATATTATTAATCAGTTCTAAACATAGGTTAAACTGAGTTGGTATACATACATGTATCAACTGTTCAGAAATTATCCATATATGTTACAGTTCTACTTTCAGAAAATAAATGCACATCATCACAAATTATTTTTATTCATAACACAAAGTGAACCACTTCTCAACACGCGCACACACACACACACACACACACACACACACACACACACACACACACACACACACACATACACACACACACACACACACACACACACACATGTACACGAGTGGCACACACACACACACACACACACACATTTCTTATCAGATTTTCATTAGGATGGTATGACTTCCTCCCCCCCCCCCCCCCGCGGTATACACTCTCTCTTCCACTGTTTCTCAACCACCCCCCACTCTCTCTCTCTCTCTCTCTCTCTCTCTCTCTCTCTCTCTCTTTCTTATCATATATTTTATGTTAGTTCGCTCTGTTTACCTTTCAGTTTCACAACAACTTATGATACATATAGTCAACATTTCTATTGTAATCTTACCTGTTCAGTTTAATCATACGCAGCCACCATTGATATTGTGATCATACCTGTTCAGCCTTCCAAATGTTTTAATCACCAGGTGGTGGACATGGTGATGCCTCAGCCCTACCACATCCACAACGTGCAGGTGGTGGCTGCCAACCCCACCAGCCAGGGCCCCACGCTCATCAGCAACTCGGGGGTGTTGACCACCATCAACCTGGATAGCCTGGCCCCCACCTACACCAACCTGGAACCCGGCACCTTTCAGGTCATTGCTGCCGGCTCTGACGCCACCGTGACAGGAGTCAACATGGTCAGCCAGTGATCCATTGTGTGGAAGAGCACTAGGAGTCTAAGGATTGATGGACTGATCATTTTTCCAGGACTGCGCTCGTGAGGATATCCACCACAGAATGTGTGGACCCGATCAGAGCAGATGGTACTTAATGCTGGACAGCAGCGGTTGTAATGTGTGGGGTCAGATGTTGCAAACAATTGAATTTTGTCGCTGAATAAATTTTGTTTTTAATCTTCGTCACTGAAGAATTTTTTTTTTTTTATAATCTGTTGTAAGTAATGATGCAATTTTTGGACAGGAATAATCAACTACAGACACTGTGTTTTAAGGAACAAACAACTGTGAAGGCTGCGTTTTAAATGATGTGAAGACTTGGACTGTTCATCATCAGCTGTGAGGACAGAAATTGAGGTTAAAATTGACGTTGAATTATCAGCTCCAAAGAGATGATTTGTCTGTCAATAGCCGCTGTGAGGACAGTATTGGATGGTATGCTTAGGTTAACTTAGGACTGGCTACCTATAATAATCCGCTATGAAGGTTGTACTATATTGTACGATGGGCAGTTCAGCAATGATTAGCGCAGTGGATGTCGGCTTTTGCTGTTAATGTGTTATGGATACTCTACAGAGACACTAATAGTTCTAAGTTGAGTTTATTTTTGTACTGGATCAGTGGGCTCAGTATGAGTGGCGTTGCTGAGATATTTCAGGGGGAAGCTAAAATAATAGAATTTGGAGATCAGTTGGATGACACCATGACAACGATGCCAAGGTCAAGGGCGTTGACATGTCAGGATGCTTCCTTACAGAATGGGCGTGGAGTCCTCTGTTAGGTCCAGAAGTGTGGTGGACATTTTGGTTGATGGATGTCGTGTAGATGATGGCATCATGCCTCTGCAAGTCACTTAGTCAGCTACAACATAATCAGCATACTAGCAGGGCAGCTGACCAAGACATACCCTTGAACTGCCAGTTGAATTCTTCCAGCGTGTCAGTGACTGACAGATATGTGGTGCTGGTTGAGGATGAGTCTAGCTGCTGTACACATTGCTGTTTTGCACTGCCTCTGGACAGCTTTAATGCTTGTTGGCTGTGGGGTCCCGTGCGACAGATACATGCTCCATCATTGGTCAGAGGGACTTTGCAGCCATGGCTTTGGTTTGGTTTCATGGTCGATGTTCTTCTGAGGTTCCTACGCAAGAATCCAAGCATTTGATTGGTGTGACTGTGTCAGTGTGTTGGTGGTCAAGACTCGGTGAAAAAAATCTGTTGCCCCTGGAGACAATGTGGCTTCTTGGATGTGATCAACAGTGCTTAGCTATCTATTCAGATAAGTGTGGGATTTTGTTTGTCAACATTCATACGACATCTACATATAGAGGGGTTGGTGTATGAATGACCTGCGTTACCCAGTGGTACAGGTAGAAGCCTCTTTCTCTGTTGGTAGTTGGGCACATGCCTTTAACTCCGTGTAGGAAACAAAACAGAAAGAAAATTATTAAAGAAAAAAAAGAGATTTTTTCCCCATGATTTCAGTTCTTGTTACTACCAGTAATTCCCCTGCTCCTAGACAGGTATTTTGTTTGTCATGTAGCCAACTGAGCTATTGATTGCTGTGTGCACTTCCTGTTCATGCTTTACAAAGGAAGTAAAGTTCTTCAACTCATGGAGACTGTACAAAATCTGACAAAAACAACAACAACAGACCAGGGTTTTGCGAGGAGGGAGGTCTGGAAGATTCAGATCGTACAGAAAAACAAAGCAGAAAATCTAGCTCTGTAGAACCTTGGCTCAGTTTCCTTTTAGAGTAGAACTGATTTATTTATTTAGCCTGTCACTGTATCACTATCAGTTGGACTGGATTCATCTCGCAACCATTAGCATTGAAACGGTAAAAAAAAGTTGAGGGAGGGGTGATATGACATACAAGAAACCTGTACAATGTACTTCTCATGCTGTGCCTAGTGCGAACCCTCCATTTTTTTTTTTTTAGGTGTAACCTCTTTGATATAACGAAGCCTGTTGGGGTGAAAATAAGCTGACATTATTGCACAACTCTCCTAGAACATGTTCGGCAAGATGCATTTCTTATTTGCTGTGCTGTTGGCAGGTAAATGGTTGGAACATGGATTCTCAGTCTAAGTGTTGCAGGTTCAGAGGTCAGCAGCGCCAAGTGGGTGAAACACAAAGATGGATTTGTCTCGTCTCCCACATCAGTCTATGTGCAGAACTACTTGCACATACATGTGTACTTTGTGCAGAATTGCGTGCGCATACACGCGTACAACGCATCTCGCAGAACAGGCCATCTGAGTCGGCTTTCAGTGGGTCATCACTACACTGAAATACCCAGCATCCATGAAGAAACAGGCGGGCACTGTGGGTAGTCTGCGCTGCCCACTTAAAAGCTGTATCAAACTGAACTGTAAGATAGCAGCTACACTGCTGTTTATGGATTGGTCACAGCATTTCTGTGACCCACTTGTTATGGGGTTATCGTAATGCAGACCTGTGCACTTTACGATTTTTGCGTATAATCTCACGAAATTTAATACAGCTATACGATTGTACGTTTCAAAACCAAATTGTACGAAATTTTGATGAACGAGCTTACGAAAATGCGCTGAACACGTAATCCGGCCGAGTCCAAGAGTCTGGTCCAACTTTTAAAAGTTCCGATGGCGCATGCGTACTTCCTGCCTCCATGAATGCATCAACATTGCTTCTCACTCAGCTTCAACTCGCGCGCATGAAACAGACAACGAAAATTCAGATTCATTGGCAGAAGCTGTGATCCAAAAGAAAAAGAAATATGAACAGAAGTACAAACCAGCGTATCATACTATTTTCAAGTTCATTACTGCGTCAAAGAAGGGCGATACGTTCGCACACAGCACCACGTGTAACTGTCAAATCGCGATTGCTTCAGTGGTCGCTTTGACGTTCAGCGGCACATCGGTAGCAAAAGCCACAAGGGAAACAGTGATTCTGGAAAACGGTAGGCAATGAACATTCAAAGCTTTTTTGTGAAGTCGAGTTCTGCAGGCACTTCTGATGAGAGACTGGAACATCAGACTACTCGCGGAGAGGGACAAAAAGCTCCAAATCCTCCACCCACCCCACCCCCCCCCCCCCCCCCCCCACCCCCCCCCCCCCCCCGGCCCCAAAGGAGCACACTGTCCAGTGAAATTCTTGAAAGTCTTCTCATCCTGAAGAAGGCTGACTGTTCTTTAATAGATGCAGTTCATGGCCTTTCAGCTGACAATTTAAAGGACAGCGTTCGTAGGGTCCTTTGAAGTCCTTATAAATGGGATTTTTGTCAAAAGGCCTTTTAAGTCCTTTGATTCAGCAAGTTGGTCCTTTTAACTCACGAGGAGGTCCTTTTAATTTTTGAAAGGTACTGTTAAGTCCTGTTTATTCAAGAGGAGGCGGCTTGAAAACGGAACCGATACATCTTCCACAACCCAAACCGTACTTTTGCAAGTTGCAAAGAGTTGACAGATGCCGACGCGATCATCAGAAACGCGGTAGGCAGGCCTATAACGCTAGGCCTATCAGTGGGCTTTCTGTTTAGTAAGCTTAGCAGACGACGCAAAGCTGCGGGCAGTGCAATCCAGCTTTTTTGACGTCACGGGTTCCACGGTGCAGACGCGGTGCTAATGTTCGCGGCATATAGCTGACTTAACATTTTCGCTCATGCTATCTATGTTAAAATGTTCCCTTTATAGAAATTCATTTGAAGAGTGGGGCAATAATGATGAAAATATTATTACCCAAATAAATATAGGTACATAACATGACAGATTGCGAACATGCGAACAAAACAAACAGCTTGGGGAACAGCTATATGCTGAGTTCTTGAGTAACATTAACAGGATAGATTCCTTTTCCCCGCCTTGTCTACCCCCCCCCCCCCCCACCCCCCACCCCCCCTTCCTCCATGTTGGCAAAGGTCCTTTTAAACTGATTTGAGGCCCTTTAAAAGTCCTTTAAAGGTCCTTTTTTGGCCTCATGCCCATCACCTGGGAACCCTGAAGGAGCTGGAATCACCAAAGTCTGAAATAAAGTTCACATCATAATTGTTATGCTCTTCAGAAAGACTGGTTAGCTTATCAACAGTGAAAAAGTGCCCATAGTAGCATATGAAAGAAATACATTACTTCAAGATTTTTTTTCCAGTTATGTCCATCAGTACAGTAAAAAGTGAAGAGAGTTATTTTAAAGTGTTATAAAAGAAAATTCACATCAGTTAATGTTCTTGTTAATTTCCTGAGCAAAGGCTTTTGCCCATCAGAGGATACTGGCAAGGAACTTGGATTAGTTTGACAATCATTGATTGTTAAAGAAGCCAATTGAATGCATTTCATGAAAATACATCTTTTATAGTAATAAATTTTCAGTGTTTCTAATGTCTGGAATGCATTCAGTATTGTTTCCTACGCAGCTACTTTGCGCTGCAAAAGCTTACACATTTTACACACAATTGTACACATTTTTGACCCAAAACCTACACATAGAATTTCTGAGGGGTAACCAGGTCTGGTAATGTTATCTACGCTGATTATTTATGCAGTGTTGGTGTTATTCATGAAAGATGTGTGTTTGAAAATCCAACATTAATTTTAATAATGCATGTTTTTTCTTGTGGCTCCCTATCAATGTTTTGAAACTGTAAAGTCTTATGTTCAGAACAAATTTTGATGTTTGACATAACTTTGAAAACAGAAAGCTTTTTTTGAACAACAGAGATCTATAGATGTATAATTCTGATCATTATGGGAATGAATTGACTGGATTTCTGTTGACATACATGTTGAATCATTGTCAGTGACGTTGTATAACGGCACAATGCACTTTTTTTTTATGTTTAGTTTTTGGCACTGATGACAAACATTGTGCAGGTACATGTGCTTGCATGGAGGCATACATAGTAAATGTAGAAAAGCAGAGCGGCAGTATTGAGTCTAAAATGAAATGCCACATCAAGATCTGAATTATAATGCAAAACTGTAGATGAGTTTTGGATGGTATTGATGGTGATCTAACAGTGATAATTCTTATGCACAAATGTACGTCTGACACATAAAAATCCTGTCTGACGCACTGGAATTCAGTCCAGCGCGTCACTAAAATATACCAAACTTTACCGCGACGCAATGATTTTCTTTTGTACGCATTGCAACTCCGAGCAGCATGTAAGCATTTTCGTTTGATCTGCCTAGATCGAAGTTGATAAAAATGTAAATTTCCTCAATGTTTTAGAATATTCTGAGTCGACGAACAACTTCCATTTTATAATCTGGAACATTTTTATCAACTTTCTTGATAACACCTGTTATCCATTTCTGTCCAATTCTTTCTCTGTTTTTACCTGTGTGAGCGAGTCAGAACGCGCTCATGTATGTGTGTGTGTGTGGTTTTCAGTACATTTACAGGCAGTTATAAAGTGTGACCCCTACATATTTTTGTGACCCCCTGATAATTTGAAACAAGTTTTTCGCACCGAGTGTGACCCTTCAAGTTTTTGGAAATATTTATCACTGTTTTAAACAGCAGTATTTTCTCTCTTAGTGGCATTGTAAAAAAAAACACCAGACTGTTGATCATCTCATGACGTAACATTTTGGCCTTACTCCTAAAATTTAAGCGACTTGCATTATTACTTGATCAAAGCGTACAATCTACACATTAAAAGTGTTTTACGTTTAACATGTACAGTTTTCATCGGTGCTGCTTGTAGATTTCTACCTTTTTATTAAATGCCAGTTAAGTTCTAAGTGAAATGTTGAAGGTACTTCATTCATCTCAAAATATTTTTACAGTTCATCAGGAAGTAATTAGCGTGGAAGAATTGTATGATTTTGCCATCAAAGTAATGTTTCCTTTGTCATATATCAGGGCTTCTGCTGGGGTGAAAATCTTTCCGATCCCAGGGACCCCTTCATCAGATTTTTAAGGGGTCCCAGGCTAACATTAAGGGGTCCCTACACCACAATAAAAACAACAAAATAAACGTTAAAAAATTGCATCCCTGCACGCGCCCTGCAATTGTCACGGACACATTGTCACAATAAAAACAACAAAATAAACATTAAAAACTGTATCCGTTCTCGATCTTGCTCCTCTGCTACGTTTTTTCGCTTTTGCGACGATAATTTCGTTAACCACGCTTCGAGAGACATGTTGGAAACAAAGGCTTCGCGGAAATGCCTCTCTCCTGCCGGGAAAATGAAAAGCGTCATCGTGACATCACATGGCTCAAAGTAGGAAAATTCGGTCAACTGAAAACGATGCTGTGGCCTAGCGTTAAGCTTAGTCAGTCAGCTTCAGCAGACGACAAAAGTGACCGATGTATGTTAGGAGGCTGCCCTACTCACTTTGTTACTGTTCAAACTTGAAATGGGATGGGTTCGATCCAAAGTGTAGCAGACATACGCTACGGCACCCAACTTACGATGTTGAAGGCAGTCTTTTCTCACTTTATGTCTGACTTCACCAAAATTTGAAGGGGTCCCTGGGGACCCCTTACACGGACACCCAGTGCGTCCCGTCGAGTTTTAATGCGTACTGTACGCAATTTTTTGCGTTTTCAGAAGCCCTGATATATGGTCGGTGTCGGATTCATTTAAATATGGTCAGTGTCAGATTCTTGAGCTTTCCATTCCTAATTCCATTATGTATAAAAGAATAGTCTGTTACTCCATCTTGGTTGGGGAAAGAGTGACCTAACATGTCTCAGAACACCATCCAAGAGAAAAGTGAATTTTCAATCAGTGGGAAGGAACTGTGTACTTGTTGAATTAAATGGTAAAGCTGTTGAATTAAATGGTAAAGCTATTGACCTGGGTAGTGTCCCTTGAATAGAAGCTCATGTGCATATTTGAAAAGAAATCGGCATCCTGCTGAAACCATAACTTTGGCACTTCACATTTTGTTGCGGGTTGCCAAAGTTTAAACTTCAGCACTTCGCCATTGACTTAACATAGCAATCATGGTTGATGGATTTGAGCAATGTGTGCAGCGTAATGATCGGACTTGTGATGCATGCCTGTAGATGGAACACTATGCACTGAACATTTGAAGGCTTGCAGGCCTTGTAGCCTTTTCTTCTTTTCTCTCCTTTTTTCATGTGCGCCCTGGTGTGGGAAAATTGAAATGTGAGCCCTGTGTTTCATACTCTCAGGGAGTAGTTTGTACACCTGTTACCAGCCGCCGTGGCGAAGTGGTTAGCGTCGCGGACTCCCGGCTGGGAGGTCGTGGGTTCGAATCCCATTAGAGGCATGTGGGGTTTTTCTGCTCCGACCGACTCCTACCCAGAGTTGAGTTTGCTACGGACTCAGTTGGGAAGACTGGGACCACACAGTCGAGTTTCATCCACTTAATGGATGCATTTCTGAGAGTGTTGCTCAAATTTCCTGACCAACACTGCAGGTGCCTGTATCTCTCGGGCCTGGTTGACACCGGGATATATTATGAAAGGAAGCATAGAGTACAGCCCTGTCATGTAGTCTCAGACCGAAATGGAAATCCATAGCATCATCTTAATCATCCTCATTCTCATTGATCAGCATTAGTTTGTACACCTGTTTAACAAAAACGCATTTCACTCAGTGACGATAGCTAAAAGCAGACGCATCACCTTCTCATAACATTTTGACCATATGTAGAAAATCACAACACTTTAAAAAAAAGTAGTAAAGCATGCAATTAATGCATGATATAAGGTTTCTTAGACGATACTCACTTTCAAAAGTTTTAACAGACTTCGTGTCTACTTCAAAAGCTCTACAGTTTATTTATGTCACTGAATTCCAAAATGAAAAACGCTTGTAATGTCTGTCTACCTTTCTGACTTATGGTGTCTGTACTGTTCATCAGCAAATGTACTGGAAGAATTAGATGGCTTTATCATCACAATAATGTTCTCTTCATCAAACACAGATAGAGTTGGATCTTTCACCTTTCTCAAGCTCATTCATTTTGCAGGATGAGAACTGCCTTCATTCCACCATGTTGGTTGGGGAAAGAGCAACCATGGACTCGTTTCAAAACTATGAAGACTTAGCTGGTTTTTTGGGGGCACCAGAACTGAGTATGATTAAATGTTCAAGTTAACTGCCT
Organism: Conus ventricosus; assembly: GCA_018398815.1. NCBI lineage: Eukaryota > Metazoa > Mollusca > Gastropoda > Neogastropoda > Conidae > Conus > Conus ventricosus. The sequence continues at coordinate 38,772,087 of CM031609.1, read as the reverse complement.
ATGTAATTTATGTCAGATTGAAGCTTGCATGTGCATTTTAAAAGAAAAATTAAAGTTATGTACTCTGACAGGCCTCAGTTGTTTAGGGCACTAACCTTCAAACTTCGGCACATCACTAGAGTGTTAATGCTCCATACTATTAAAAAGTAGCAGACTAAATTTAAAGGTATGGTGGTTTTTGTTACGATTTTCTTTTTTCCCCCCTGAGAGAGACTAGCCCTCCCTCAATATTTATAGATGAGGGCAAAGGGAATGGGACTTGCCACTGAGAGTTCTAACATACATGCTGGCAGCTTGATTTTGATGTGGTTGAAAGAAAACATCATCTGAGGACCAGCTGCCGTATTGCAGTGTTTAGCGTCACGGATTCCTGGGTGCAAAGTCATGGGTTCAATTCCCATCAGAACCATTAATATTTATAGAATTTTTCAGCCCATGACCATCTCCTCCTACTGAGAGTCGAGTTTGCTATGGGCCGAGTTAGGAAAACAAACCACACAGTCAACTTCAGCCACTTAATGAATAGGATGTGTCACAAGGAATGTTGCCCAAATTTCCACCAACACTGCAGGTGTCTGTATCTCTCGGGTCTGGTTGATGTTGAGATATGCAATTAAAGCACAGAAGGTAAGAAGGAAGAAAAAAAAAGGTCATATGAGCAAGACAACTTTTGGGGTAGGAACAGTTGAGAACAAAGAGAGAATATGTTAGAGGAGCCGCACGAATTAAAGAAGTATGTTTTTGCTTTTAGTTGAGGATTACACAGGATTAGTCCTGCACTCCCCTTGAGATAAACTTCCCCCAAGATCAAGTCATCTTCTTGCAGAACAAAAGGAAACAAAGTTAATCCCTATGATTGTGTCCTTTATTTCCCTCCTTAAACTCTGTTAAGAAAAATTATTCAAACAAAATGCATGGCTTTCAGTGTTGAGTGTGTATGTTTGACTTTTAAAGAGCAAGTTGTTTGTACCTTTTAATGATGCTTAGCTTTTCAAGTAATAACTATAGTTTTCCATTGTCTTTTATTGTCAGCATGTTGCTGTAAAAAGAATGAATAAATGAATAGATAAAAAGGACACGAAAAATTAGCAGTTTGATTTTTCACTTGGAGTTTATTATTTAGTTTCAAATTTCTTTTTATCTGTCGGCTGACCCATGAATGTGAAACATGGACATCTTTATAAAGGGCCGTGTGATATGTGAGGGCTTAAGTTGACCTGGCAATGTTTTTTTACCTGCCTGTTGATGGTGTGGCGCTGGAAGCTGTGCAAGTTGTTTTTTTTTTGCTGATTTTTATAGATTTGTTCCGAACTTTGTAGAGGCATCGTTCAACAAAACAGTTTTTCTTTCAAATTTTATTATTGTCCAGTGAAATCTGCAATCCAGGGGAAAGAACTTTTTACCAGTGTGAAATGTGTAGCTTGGTTAATGTGTAAATGTTAACATAGTCGGACTGATAGCATCTGTTGCAAGTTTCTTCAGCTTGTCGTCAGGCTGTTGATTTTGTGTTGATGAACCCTTGATTAACTATGTTGATAGTTAAAATGATGCATTGTTATGATTTGTGACCCCGGTTTATATCTTTAATAAACTAGGCTTCAAAGTAATTTCGGATCAAGTGTACTTTTGACTGATTAGTGATCTCTATTTTCCACTTTTTACTGTATGTTGTTCATTTTAAATGGTGAATAAGCAGAAAATAAAGTGCGGTGCCCTTGTGCCATTTAGCACGAAAAACCACATCAAGTCAACAGTGGTATGGACTGAACTCGAACCGTGGCTGAAAATGCATTTCCTTTCTGTAAAATTGACTCGATTTCAAACAAACTAGCCGTGATAAAAGCGCCTCCATCAAATCACCAGCAGCAGTAAGTAGAATCAACACTAGCATGAAAAATGACGTCACATTAAGTTGGCTACAATGTTAAATTACATGATATACAAGCCCAAGAATGAATTTCTACCAAATCAGCAGCAACATTAATCTAATAGGTCAGCAGCCACGTGAACTGAATTTTAAGACATTCTTTCTTTCAATGATATCCTCACAGCGATCAAATTATCACACACACACACACACACACACACACGCACACACACACACACACACACACACACACACACACACAAGAAAAAAGTATGTATATATAGGGAGAGAGGGAGAATACCTCCCAGCTGTATTGCCATTTCTCCAATTCGGCATAGCCTACCTCATTCATTATTAATTTTTCAATTTACACGCTTATCTGGCAGGCAAAAAAAAAAAGAAGAAAAAAAAGGGGGTGGGGGGTGTTCAGTAATGAAAAGTAATGTTTCAGATCCATCTCAGAGCAAGGTGTATTCATACCCTTGAGAAGTAGGGATTAAGCATTTCGAAGGGTGCGGATTTACTCCGTGAGTGCTGTGACAATGCTTCAGCCAAATGATGCAATGCAGGCGAGGTGTTGGCCACTATCCAACAGAGTACACGTCTGTCTGTGACAAACAAGACCTCACTTTGCTGATGAGCAAGTTCATCAGCTGCACTCAAGTGGTCCGATGGGAATGAGTTGGGTTTTTTTTTTTTTTTTTTAATGCCTAAAGGTTCTTACATGAAATGTTTGTATGTTAGTACATGACCAGGGCCCTTTTTTTTCGTTTTTAATTGATGTTTTTTTAATAGAATTTTAGTTGATGTACTGTTACTCTGTAAAAGTATGGAATCCATAAAATATGTAATCCTTGATAAGAAACACGTTTTAATGTAAAAAATGGTTTTTGCCTTGTTCATACCCTTGTAAATGTGTGTGTGCAGTAGAGAACAGCATGTTTGATTACTTCTCTTTTCCAGATTTTGTGTATACCGGTATGTCTCCAGGTGGTGGGTGATTTTGGTTTGTTTCAATATGCATGCTGAATTTCAAGAAAACAATCGTGTAAACAGTTCGAAGTATACGTACATGTTTGCTGGGCACATTGTTGTTAATGCTCATTTCTTTTGCTGTGCATGGAATTACTGCAAAATTACGCCAAAAAAAAACAAAACAAAAAGACAAAACAAAACGCAAAAGGAGTTGATACCCATAGATCTTTTATTCACTCAGGTAAAATTTTCTGATGTGCACTAATGTATCTCTTCTCTGTTGTTCAACTATTTCATATGCTTTTCTTAAACTTGTATACATGTATGCTGTTGCTGTTTGTCATTGTATACTGTTCATGCATTTTGAATTCTACTATACAGTGCGATGCAACTTACTTTATTTTATTTTATTTTATATTTCATTTATTTTTATGTTGTTGGTTTTTTTTTTATATTCTTCAACTTTTTTTTTCTTACTTTGCCTACTGTTGAAAGATCTGATACAACAGTATAGGGCTTACCTTGACATATTTTTTTTGAATGCTTTTAATTTCATCAAACAACATTACAAAATTTCACGTTTTTGATATTTAAAAAAAAATATTTTACTCATTTGGGGAAAAAAGATTGCTAGTATAATGGCTGATCTCATGGCTGGAAGTTAGAATGTATAGTTAATTCAAAATATCAGGGGCAGAAGGAAAAAAAAGGAAGGATTGAAAGATTTGAATGTTGTTTGCATATATAGTTGGAATCTGTTCTTGCCTGTCTTACGCTCTTGTCTGCCTTTGTTGTCCGTCCTGTCTTTGTTCAAGTTTTCTTGTTTTGTAGTATTTACAAGCCGCTTTTTTGTTGTAATGTGGAGACTAGATAGTGAAACTATGTTCATAGTTCAAATGGACATCGTCAGTCCATTCAGCTGTGTTCATTGGCCTGTATCACTTTTTAATGTTTTTTTTTGTGGTACTGTCATCTTTATTGTTGAATTTTGTACCTTTTTAAAATAAAAAAAAATATCCAGTGGTGATCAATTAAGGAGAATGCCACATACAGCTTGTTTTGATTTTATCAGCCATGTCTGTGTGTAGTTCTCTTTAATATGGATTATTTTTAAACAGAATTTCATGGGTGGTCATATCATGCTGGACAGGACTTCTATTCCATGGCAGTGATAGCCCTAGAAAAGACCTGTATGGTCAGCTGGGCTATAAATTAATAAACGTAAACTGAACACTTAATGTTCAGAAGCACAAGTGGAAGTCTGCAGCTGCCAGTTTTCCGAAGGTTCCGTTTGTTTTCATCTCTACACCTCAGCTGAGCAGAGTCAGCTCATTCGCTCCTCCATCGCCCTTCCACCGCTTTTCACAACCTACCCTTTCTCCTTGCGTCCTTACATCCGACCGGTACTCTGATTTTCCAGTACAGTTTAAAGACAATTTTTTGCGGGCTGTGTGATCAGCACCTTGTAATGTGAACAGTCATAGCATTCTCTCAAAGCACGTTTACCAAGCTTGTCTCCCTCGTTGGAATGGAAGTTGTGCCTTCTGGTGATCCCTGCCATGGTCTTTGGGGAAAGGCATGTCATTCCTCTGAACCCTTTGGGCATTGGCACTGCAGAGCGGGTGACTTTGAAGGTCACTTGTAAGATGTATTAATTAGCGAGAGAAAAAGAAAGTTGTCCTCCTGATTCATTAGCTTATTCATACACAGTGATAGAAATCTGTAGTTCAAGAGGAACCTGAAATCTGTAGTTCAAGAGGAACCTGAAATCTGTAGTTCAAGAGGAACCTGAAATCTGTAGTTCAAGAGGAACCTGAAATCTGTAGTTCAAGAGGAACCTTTGCAGAGCTGATTTGAATCTGAATGTCTTACATTGAAAACAGGGCTCCCATTTTCAGTAAATTTCCAGATTTTAGCAGACCACAGAAGTGAAAATCTGAAGAAGAAAAAAAGGATGAAAAAGCCAGGGAACAAATTGGGGGGGGGGGGGGGGGGGGGGGGGAAGAAAAAAGTGGCGGTAGAATTCCTGGAGCGCTGGTCGTGTTTTTGATACACCAGTACATGACGCTGACGAAAACCTGTGTGAACTCCCTTCCTGGAGCGCTGGTCGTGTTGCGTGAACTCCCTTCCTGGAGCGCTGGTCGTGTTGCGTGAACTCCCTTCCTGGAGCGCTGGTCGTGTTTTTGGTACACCAGTACATGACGCTGACGAAAGCCTGCGTGAACTCCCTTCCTGGAGCGCTGGTCGTGTTTTTGATACACCAGTACATGACGCTGACGAAAGCCTGCGTGAACTCACTTGTGAGAGCAGGCAGTTTGCCTCTTTGTCAACCCAGTGCCTCTTTGTCAACCCAGTTGTGGGCAAGATGGTGTCGAACCAGGACGATGTGGATTGGCAGCAAGCTTTAAAAAATGCTACAAGTGTAAATGGTTGTGGTTCTTGGTGGACCGAAAAGTGGACCAGATGCCACTCTGTGCTCAGGTACGCGTCGGACTGCAGCATTGTGGAAGCTGTTCTCAAAGTTCCTCCGGGGTAGGGGGGTATGCCCGAGCAAATATCTTTTAAGGCTATACTTACTGAATATGGAAGACTAACAAATGAGTTTTGATTGGTCAAGAACATTGTTTGAAAATTTGTCTCGGAAGTTTGAACTTTGTTTTTTGAGGGGGGTGGGGGGGGGGGGGGGGGGTGTTTGGCAAATGCAGTTTAAATATACTTTCATGATATTATGTGTACTGCGGAAAAGGCTCGCTGTTGTTATACTCATGGACACACACATGCACACATAAACACATACATGCACACAAGGGCTCATGCAAGCAAGCACACATGCATGGTCATGCACACGCACACACATGCATGATGTTTGAATGGCACAGGCGCATGCACATGCCTCTTTCCCCCACCCCCCAAACACACACACACACACAGTTAATGAATCTGCATGTACATGAACATAAAGAAATGCCACTCGTATAACGATATGAGTCTACTTTACCTCTCCAGTTAAACACCCCCCCCCCCCCCCCCCCCCTCCCACTCTCTTCCTCACGCCAACCATCCCTCCTCCCCTTCATCTTCTCCACTTACATTTCAATATAGATATATGTGTATTATGACAGGTTTTGCTGTTTGTTTGTTTGTTTGCTGATGAATTCATGCTGTTGAAGTGGATCTGAAAATCCTACAGACCTGAAGTTAAGATTCATCGACCACATGATTATAATATGTTGATTTCCTTCTCATTTATTCAGTACGATTTGTGTCTTCAAATGAGAGAACATTATTTTGATGTGTAACTGCAACAGTGAGCCACTTGTTCACAAATGACATTTTGAAGAGTCAGAAATTTGATACACACACACACACACACACACACACACACATTCATATGAACGCACACACGGACACACACAGCCCCGACAAGGTATGCATTGCATACAAATTTCAGACACATTACTCATCAGGCAGCACTTAAGTTGCCTTTTGTTTTAAAAAAAAAAGATCAGGCAATGTGTGGATTGCCTGAAATATTAAGGGGGTTTTACATGCATCGACAGATAGCCATAATTTGCGCAGTCTGTAGTAGGTAGGCAAACGATTGAAGTGTTAGCCATAATTTGCGCAGTCTGTAGTAGGTAGGCAAACGATTGAAGTGCACAGTATGCCGTCAAGCTCAGTTTGGAAAGGGTCTGAGACCATAGAGCAGCAGACTATTCTGACTATGAGCCTGAAGGAAGACTTGGTTAGTAAACGTTTCACTAAACCGTGAGGTTGCAGCTGTGAGTGATTTTGGACAAGAGCTAGATTGAATGTGAGGGGTATGCAAGCAAGCTAGCGAAGGATGAAGGGGGGGGGGGGGGGGGGGGGGAGGGGGATGGACAGGTTTCATTATGTATGTATTGACCACCACCACCGCCCTTCCTCCTGTCTCGCCCCACCCGTCCTCTCCGTCGCGTGACTTCCTTCCGCCTCCCTCGCATACTGAGTGATATAATGAACTGGCTAAGCATGTGTGTAAATAATTTAATGTAAAATCGGTTTTCCTGTGTCAGTTTGACATCACTGATAGGCTCTATTGATTAGAACTTCAAAACAAGAACCTCATTTTTTTCAGGCTTCCGTTCATTGCCTGAATTGGTCACGGAACACATGAGTTGTCTGATGCATGGATGGGTCATTGTTAATGTAGATATGCGCATCCATGTATGTGTTTAATGTTAAACATTTCTCGGAGGAAAAGGGGAGGGGGGAGGGCTCTGTACATGGCCATGCTTTGACTGTTAAGTTTGACCACTATCTTTCACAAATACCATCCTACTATGAATGATACTGATGAATTGTGAAAGAATCTGGATGTAATAGTGGGAAGGAAACGGCACGACTGTAATCATGTTCATGGTATTGTATTAGCCCTGAAAGCTTGTAGACGCACAGAGTACACAGGATGTCTAGATGAACGGATATTAAAGATGTCCTGCGGTGAGAGGGGAAAAAAATTAATGATGGTGTTCAATCAAACTGATCAGGTGCTGTGAATGAACTGATTAACAATAAAATGGGCAGTCCATGAGGTTGATTTGATAGTCTAGGGAGAGTATCTTCCGAAGTCCAGCGGTGCCAATCCTTACGTTTTGGCTGCATTATTCACCCTTTATCCAATTTGTATGCTTTCGTAGCCATTGTGACCTGGTACGGTGACACAACTTCAGGGACGGTGTGTTGAGTCAAGCAAATATCACCGACAGCTGGCACAATGTACCAACATGTTGAATCTCTATCGCTTTACAAGAGCACTCCGCTGCCAGTCAGTCATCTGCATTGTTGTGTACGTTTTTCAGTGAGAAGACAGGATGCCTGGAAATTGACAGGTGATTTTCACTTCACTTTCACTTAGTCAGCCGAGCGTGATCACCCAAAAGAAAACTTGCTAATGCCAGAACTTTCACCAACTCCAAGAAAATGTATGATCAGAAGGTTTTTACCAGTTTGATGTTAGTGCGAGTGGCATCGAAAGTAGGTGCAACATATGCCAGGTGCACTGCCTTGAGCGAAATTTAAAAAAACAACAACAAAGTTATTGCGGACTTGATCAGCTGACGATGTGTATCACCAACGGTTTAGGAACTTCTTGTCTGCTGCTAAGAAGTACAAATAAAAAGTGAACTCAACACTTGCGTACAATAATGTAATTACGACTTTATTTTCTGTCTGTAAAGTATTGATAGATTTTTTTTTTCTGGCTACTTTCTGTGTTTTACGTTGCTTCAGGTATTAGTCGCTGCAAAGAACTTCACAGTTATCTATATTGACAAACATATTTCACATATTACCCAAAGAAATGTCGATAGGGGTTGGCACCTCTGGTCTGCTGGTGAAGTGATACACTTGCGGACTGATTTTCCTCCCACGTGCTACTTTTTTCAAGACTTTTTTTTCCCTTATCCATTCATATGTTCGTTCATTCTTTCTTTTCTTGTGTCTTTCTTGTTTGTTTGTTTTTGCTTAGATTTGATGATTCTGTATAATGTGTGAAATGCAATTTCTTTGTGTGAACTTCCTTTTTGAAACAAAATCTATGTGCAACTATTTAAACATAAATGAATGTGTAACTGTTGGTTCATTATTGAGTCTGTATACATTGAAAAAAGCCCACACATAATAATAAAACTGAAGAAATATAACTGGTATTATTGATGGCATTATGACTATAAGCATTAGTAACTGTGGCCCAGTTTAGGTTTCATGACATGATACATGTTGTTTCCTGGTGTGTTAGTTTGCATGGATACGTGGGATATAATCTACTGGACTTTGAAATGTAACTGGGTGTATCTCACAGTGTGTATTGACCTATCATCAGTCAGTAGCTGTTTGGCGGCCTGAAGTCAGGAACGACATGTGGATGAAACGTTATTTCTCTCACGGTGTGTTGCAGCCACAATTGTTGAATTAAACTGGTTGTTACCTTGACTTCATGGTTTTTTCCTATTTTGATTTTCTTAAAATAAACGATTTTGTAAAATCCACCGGTGCGTGAGAGAGAGAGGGGTATGTGACCAATGCCTAGAATAGTTGACCTAAAGCATTCGTGATTGTGTGAGTTTGTGTGCATGCCACATGTCGTGCGTTTCAAGATTGGTGTGTGTGCATGCGATATGTGTATACCATGTTTGGCACACATCAAAATTGGTGTGTGTGCGATGTGCGTATGTACCATGTTGGGCACAATTTAAGCTTGGTGTGTGCTCACTTCGTGTGCTGCACAGTTCCAAACTGGTGTACATTAGATTTGTGGAACATCTTGACAAAGCAGCTTCCGCATTCGGCATGGAGATCAGCGCCGAAAAGACCAAGCTCATGACCAACAGTACCAAAGGCATTAAGGCAGAGATCAAAGTCAGCGGAACAACCTTGGAAACTGTGAAGGCCTTCAAATACCTAGGATCCATCATATCTGATGAAGGCTCAAAGCCTGAGATTGTGGCAAGGATTGCACAAACAGCAGCTGTAGTGGCAAGACTAAAAACTGTATGGAGAGACAAAAACCTCGGTCTTCACTCCAAGATCCACCTAATGCGCTCCCTTGCCCTATATGCGTGTGAAACTTGGACACTCACAGCAGAGCTACAAAGAGGAATTCTGGCAACTGAAATGAGATACTACAGAAAGATCTTGGGCATCAGTTACACAGACCACGTGACAAATGAAGAAGTCTGCAGAATAATTCAACAGGCAATTGGACCCCACGAAAATGAAGTGGTACAGACTTCAGACTTCAGACTTTTTATTGTATCCCCATATACACAAGGAAAATGTTTTTGCAGGCACGTAAAACACAAATACAAACAATTCAATGTTAATAAATCAATCTGTGGGTAAAACAGGCCTCTAAGACAATATCACACCTTTTCCCATGTGGTTTATGTACATGTACAAAATTAGACATTTATACCAATACACATCCATACCCAAACATTTACACTCCCCAAACACTCGCACACCCACACACGCACACACACACACACACACACACACATACACACACTCCCAACGTGTGTGTGTACCGCGTGCCCAAACCCACATCACTCTCTCTCTCATCCTCCCCATCCTCCACACTCCTCCAACCTCCCCCCCCCCCCCCCCCCCCCCGTCCCAACCCTGCTCAACCACTCTCTTAATCTTGCTGTCATAGAATATGTACATAGGGGGGAAATGGACTACAATATATGAATGACTGGGAAACTGAGATGGAGGAAACAGTAAAGATGATAACAGAAAAGAGAGGGACAGACAGAGAAAAACCAAACGGGGAAGGAAGAGAGCATGTGAGTTAGAGACAGACATAGTGAAGGTGAGAAAGAGAGAGACTGTCAACCTCGGGGTATGTCAGTGGAGGAAGGACTAGCGCACAGCCCAAACACACTCACAGCTTGCTTACAATCTCATTCATATATCATGCATTCGTCACATCAAACCACTAGTAAAGTCTATAACTTTACTACACATGATCATAGAAAGAAACATCAATGCGCATGGAGTCAAACAAAATAAAACATTCTCTCTTTCCTTGAACTTCACAAAACCATTTATCTAAATCATCACATCATTAACTAACCCGGGCATAAATAGATTTTTACTTTACCTGGCCAGGTGATTTTAAACTATTCACGAATCACTGTCTTTTCTTTTCCTTTTTTTTCTTTGTTTCTTTTCACCGTCACTTTCACAAGCACAACACAACTGCTGGCACTGGTCAGGTTGGACTGCTGGCACTGGTCAGGTTAGACTGCTGACGCTGGTCAGGTTAAACTGCTGGCACTGGCGTTGGCCTGTGGTTCTGCTTGACGAAGTGACGCTGCCAGGTATGAGGTCGAACCCCGGTTCAGATTGAACAGTGACTATCAGACATCGATCTGTTCTCCTTTCTTTCTTCCTGCATTAACGCATTGCACTCTCTCTCTCTCTCTTCTAGTCTGCTCTATCAAATGGACGTGGTTGCTTTTCTTTTCTTTTCCTTTTCTCTTTTCATTTTTTTTCTCTTCATCAGTTAGCAACTCTCTCTCTCCACATCTTCCTTAGTCCTTCCTCTGCAGACTCTATCTTGTGCTAATGCCTCAACTTGGTTCTCTTCTCTCCTCCTCTCTTTCTCTCTGCTTTTCTCTCGAGCAGAGCCTACTCTCAGAACCTCTCTCTCTCTCTCTCTTTTTTCGTTCTCCTCTTCCCTTCTCACTCACGAAATTCCTATCTTATCCTAATCCCATCTGTCAAAGGGTGAGTACCATTGGTCAGTATTTTCCGCCTTATATGAGGTTGCCTCCCCTCTCATTTCATTGGATATGTAATCATGGACAGTCACATCTACCTGCCTTGCTCTCTGTGGTGGTCAATGGGTCATTTAATTAATTAGCTTGATTTCACCCCCACCTACTTTAACGGCGACGTCCGACTTAATTGTGGACACTGGCCCTACAAATTGGCTGGATGAGTCTGACCCAGGCGCCGAGACCCGTCGGCCAGACCTATCGAGACGTCGGTCATGCGGCTTAGTCCGTCTGGGAATGATGCTGTCTCCATGTAGACTAAAATTAGCCTCCGCCGTGCTTAATTGGCTGACCCGACACATGAGGCCGTCTGCCTGGCGCACAGAATGTTTGACTTTGGGCTTATGCCCAGTTGAGCTGGCTGGGGGATGACCACGACTTCGGGTTTTCCTTTTTTGTCCGTGACAATTTCCCCTTGCAAAAAGACTATGCTCCGCATTGTCTCCAAACAACGGTACAAAAAAGACAACAACCGAATCTGCTGACAACACAGCTACACGTGCAAAGTTTTGCAAAATACTTTACAACAAACGGTTTACAAATTATAAAATATATCACTAGTGAATATCACCCAAAGAGTTATCATTTGACGTGCGCTTTTGCCTTATTTTTTTTCCAACTCATTTTCTGATAACCTCTGTGCGCACCTATGCAATCCCTACTGCGGATTTGCCACATCTTCTCTTCACAACTACTATGAAAACACAATTTAATATGATCACGATCCATGACACCTCACTGAGGAATCTCCATCCTCACTTATCGCAAACAGTGCATTACTACACAAGCGGACTGTATGCTCCAAAATAACTACATTTACATGAACAAGTCTCACAAAGAAAATAATGAACCATAGCCAAATGGGAATGAACCCATATCCACTCAATCTCACCGTAATCACACATATTATTTACAAAGTGGCTATGCACCCCGGACATGACTGACTTCCTCTGAGTTGCAGCTTGCTAGATACACGGCTTAAATAGTCAGCTCCTACATTCTGTCGACCGGAATGTACTGAACTCGATACCTGTAGGGCTGCAGTCCCATTGCCAACGCAGAACCCTGCGGGTTTTTCAGCTGCGCCTTTGTGCTGTGTCTCACGCTGAATATATTTGCGGAGAAAAATTCGATGGAAAAGTTTTGGTTTCCCATTCACATCAATTCGGAAATTTCCCGATCTACCTTTTCAGTGATGGTGAATGGTCCTTTCCAATGCATCAGCAGCTTGTTGTGATCGTGGGAAGCAGTAACAGGACTTGATCTCCCACCTTGAGGGATTGCTTCCTCACCTTCTGTCATATTGCTTCTTCTGAACGACCCTAGCCTCCTGCAAACTTTCCTTTGCAACCTTACATGTCTCATACCTGTGCCCACCTTTGGAACAGGGCGAGATTAGGCCAATCAGATCAACAGCCACTCTCCTGAATGGTGTGTCAATTAAAGGGGGATGTTTAAGAGGCGTCTTCCTCTTCACCCCCCTTGTGGCTGACCTTTGACACACATCACATGACATGCAGAAACGCTTTATGTCTGCCATTGCCCCTGGCCAATGAAATCATCAAAGATTCGGTCAGCTGTTTTGCTGGTGCCGAGATGACCCGCCATGAGCGACTCGTGACCCACTGACATGACAGTGTCACGATAACATGCTGGTACCTCTAAATGAGTTGTCACCTTACCCGTCTTCCCTTGGTGAACACTCGGTACAACAACCGCCTTTCACCAGAAATTCTGTCTCACTCCTCTAACCCCCTGTTTCTCTCCACATCTTGCCAACTCCCCAAAACTTCACGAGCGAAGGGTCTTGTTCCTGCGCTGCCCTAAACTCATGGCGAACATCTATGCTGACTTCCTTGTGGAACGACTAACGGTTTATCAAACCTTTTCCTCCTTCTTGCTCCGTGTTTGAACTGCTGCCCCTGTAGCAGTCAACAACTCAGGATCCCCGGATCCCTTGCACCTGGAATATTTCCGATGATCAAATCATAAAGGGGTTTCTCCATCACCAGTGCAGACAACTCGCCTGAGAAGTAAGGGGTAGTACTTCTATCTTAGCGACTGGAAACTCCCTCACAGTGCCATCGATTAGAGTACAGGTCTGGATTTGCCCTGTCAAATCCCTTCCTCGACCAGCGTTGTTCTTACTACACCACATGAACAACCAGTGTCTCGTAACACCTTCACCTCTGCTGGCCAATCTACCCTTCTTCCACTGGTAATGAACCACTCAGCTAGTGCCCTCCATCCCTGACACTGACTGCTGTTCAGTGCTAGCCATAGGCCCCACTCCACCCTCTTCAGATTGGATCCCTTTTGGTTCCACTGCAGGTCGTTTCCCTGGCGACCCTTATCCACCTCTTGCAAGGCTGCTGCCTTCTGGAACCCCATGCGGGCAATTCCCTCGCCACATGTCCCTTCTTGTGACAATGAAACACCTATTGTCCTTTGTCCTCCTTTCTGCCCCACCACTGGGTTTGCAGACTTTGCAGAAAACTCCTCTAGTCTCCTTGCACTTTCTCACTGTTTCTGGCACCTGTTTCTCCTGCACCTTAATGCCCAAACGTGCCTCTCTATACACCTCTGCTACTTCAGCAACTCTCCTGCTGTCTCTGGCTGTCTCTCTTTCAAATGTATGGTTAACTCAGGGCCTCAACCTGACAAAATCTGTTCCTTCACAACCAGCTCTTTCAACTCGGCGAACTCCTTTCTCGTACCACTCAACTTAACCCCTTCTCAAAATAGTGATCTAAACGTGCACCAAACTGAGTGTACGTTTCACCTGCTTGCAATCTAGCTGATCGAAATTTCTTTCTGAACCCCTCCTCTGTGAGGTCAAATCCCTTCATCAACGACTCCTTCACAGCACCAAAAACAGATTGTTGGTCTGCTGGTAACGCAGTGAAAATCTGTAATGCCTTACCATCAAAAGCGCTGACAAATGACTGCCACTCTTCTGAAGGCCAACCTGACTAGTAGCAAACGTTTCAAACGACTGATGTACGCATCAATCGAATCTGATCCTTCAGAGAATTTTGGCAACTTTGGTCGGGGGGCATAACTGCGCACAGGGTCACTGGAAATGAGCTACCGTCATCGGTGGTCTCCCTCTGTATTCTCATCTCTCTAACTCTAATTGAATCCCTTTAAACTTTCTGTTTCCTGCGTAAATCTTTCTGTTTCCTGCGCTTCTTTAGCCCTTCCTGCTCTGCTATTTCAACTGCGACACGGCGTCTTTCCGCTCGCTCATCTCTTTCCATCTTTTGTTGGGTTTCAACGAATGCTCGCAACTCTTTCCCGAGTAGCCTAAATCACGAGCGACGCTCACAAGTTGTTCAATAGGGGTGTTCTTTTCGTCCGCCATTATATTTCTTTTTTTTTGAACAAGATTTTATTACTACGACAGCCAAACTGGTGGTTACCGACACGAGTGACGTAATAGCACAATCCTATGAATGATAATATTAGCTTGGGACAACGGAATTAGTTTTTATAAGACGCCTAGTGCCTGACCCAACTATGAGAGCGAATTATAGGCAATCTGTGCGAAGAAGTACTCTGGGGCTGAAATGCCAAGCCTAGTGTTAACTATCTTGGAAGCAATGCCAAGCCTAGTATTTAACTATCTTGGAAACATACAGTAAGACACTACCTTGTCTTAGGATTACAATACTTGGGAATCCCACCAGCTTCCTCTCTGAGAAGTTGAACAATTATAATAAATGGGCCAGAATATCCTGGCAGGCTCGCCAAATAAATTGTCAACCTCGGGGTATGTCAGTGGAGGAAGGACTAGCGCACTGCCCAAACACACTCACAGCTTGCTTACAATCTCATTCATATATCATGCATTCGTCACATCAAACCACTAGTAAAGTCTATAACTTTACTACACATGATCATAGAAAGAAACATCAATGCGCATGGAGTCAAACAAAATAAAACATTCTCTCTTTCCTTGAACTTCACAAAACCATTTATCTAAATCATCGCATCATTAACTAACCGGGCATAAATAGATTTTTACTTTACCTGGCCAGTGATTTTAAACTATTCACGAATCACTGTCTTTTCTTTTCCTTTTTTTTTTCTTTGTTTCTTTTCACCGTCACTTTCACAAGCACAACACAACTGCTGGCACTGGTCAGGTTGGACTGCTGGCACTGGTCAGGTTGGACTGCTGACGCTGGTCAGGTTAAAACTGCTGGCACTGGCGTTGGCCTGTGGTTCTGCTTGACGAAGTGACGCTGCCAGGTATGAGGTCGAACCCCGGTTCAGATTGAACAGTGACTATCAGACATCGATCTGTTCTCCTTTCTTTCTTCCTGCATTAACGCATTGCACTCTCTCTCTCTCTCTTCTAGTCTGCTCTATCAAATGGACATGGTTGCTTTTCTTTTCTTTTCCTTTTCTCTTTTCATTTTTTTTCTCTTCATCAGTTAGCAACTCTCTCTCTCCACATCTCTCCTTAGTCCTTCCTCTGCAGACTCTATCTTGTGCTAATGCCTCAACTTGGTTCTCTTCTCTCCTCCTCTCATCTCTCTGCCTTTTCTCTCGAGCAGAGCTACTCTCAGAACCTCTCTCTCTCTCTCTCTTTTTTCGTTCTCCTCTTCCCTTCTCACTCACGCATTCCTATCTTATCCTAATCCCATCTGTCAAAGGGTGAGTACCATTGGTCAGTATTTTCCCGCCTTATACTGAGGTTGCCTCCCCTCTCATTTCATTGGATATGTAAATCATGACAGTCACATCTACCTGCCTTGCTCTCTGTGGTGGTCAATGGGTCATTTAATTAATTAGCTTGATTTCACCCCCACCTACTTTAACCGGCGACGTCCGACTTAATTGTGGACATGGTCCTACAAATTGGCTGGATGAGTCTGACCCAGGCGCCGAGACCCGTCGGCCAGACCTATCGAGACGTCGGTCAAGCGGCTTAGTCCGTCTGGGAATGATGCTGTCTCCATGTAGGACTAAAAATAGCCTCCCGCCGTGCTTAATTGGCTGACCGACACATGAGGCCGTCTGCCTGGCGCCCAGAATGTTTGACTTTGGGCTTATGCCCAGTTGAGCTGGCTGGCGACTGACCACGACTTCGGGTTTTCCTTTTTTTGTCCGTGACAGAGACTCAGAGAGCGACAGATCGTCAGGCTGGGAGAGACAGACACCAGAGAGAGAGAGAAAGAGAGAGAGAGAGAGTGACAGACAGACAGACAGACAGAGAGGGAGGGGTAGGGGAAGGAGAGAGAGAGAGAGGGGGGGGGGAGACAGACAGACGGACAGAGACGGAGAGCTAAAACATGGACAAAATCTAAAACGATAACCATTTAAGACCCGAAAACACCTTACCTTGTTATAACCCCCCCCCACCCCCCCCCCCCCCCCCCTCAAACCTCTCCCCCACCATCTACTAGTACACACACACACACAACACACACACACACGCACACACACACACACACCCACACACACACACACGCACGCACGCACGCATACACACCCCCATACATACACACACACGCACGCACACACACACACGCACACACACACACACGCACGCAGCACGCATACACACCCACATACATACACACACACGCACGCACACAACACACACACACACACAACACACACACACACACACACACACACACACACACACCCTTATAATAATCATCAAAAGGCGTTAAAAGTCAGGCTGGCATTAAAACAAAGCAGTCAATTCATAGCACGTGCATTTTCTAAGTTACACATGGTTAAACACACCATGCATTCCCACTTCCCCCTTCAACCCCAAACATTTTCCAACACAGTTCCGTTGGCTTCCTCTTTCGTTGGGGCTTCCATGTCCACACACACACACACACACACACGCACACACACACACACACACACACGTGCGCGTCTGCGTGTGCGTGTGCGTGCGCGCACACATCACTCTCGTACTCATGAACGCATATATGCAGGCACTCTGCAGGCAGTCAGATTTCACTCTCATCCTGTTGCTGCGTTGTACAGCCTGACAGCAGTTGGCAGAAAAGATTTCCGCATACGAGTCGTCCTGGCCTTTGGACAACGCAGGCATGTGTCCCGTTCAGCGGGCCTTGCAATCCTGCAAGGAACAGTCGGAGAAAGCCGCAATAGAGGAAGACAAAGGAAGAGGTGGGAAGACAATATCCGAGAGTGGACTGAAATGAGCCTGGCGGAATCCAGCGAGCGGTGGAAGACAGGGAGGGATGGAGGAGAGTGATGGCCGGATCATCGGGGGTGCCCAACAAGAGACGATGTCAAGGGATAGGGTAAAGGTAAAAGACTTGTAAACGTCCCACTTCGGATGTAATGAATTACACCTTTGAAGGCCCCATTTCACCATAACACTTTCTTACACTACATTCGACACTCTGTGCTACGGCTACCACACCACGTTGCTGAATGACATCGAGAGTAGAGGGAGTAACCCAATTTCGCCAGTCCCACTTTTACTCCAGTTTAAGATGGCGTCTGGAAGGGGGTCTCACGAAGAACTTAAATGTAGATCTGTTGCGTTGCTCTAAGTGTTGAAAGTACCTTGGACGTTTCGCGCTGCACACTATAACATTCCACTTTTCAAGGTCAGATGACACTTTCCAGCTTGCCGTAAAAATGATAGTACACTTAGGTCTTTGAGTGGGGAGGGGGGGGGGGAGGTTGGGGAGTAAACAGGTCTGCCAAGGGTGATTGCTGTTACCTCTCCTCTTCCTCCCAGTCATCGGCTGAATCACGACTATCAACATTACAGACAGGATCAAAGGAATACAGTGGACGCTCTGTCTTGAAGATCTGAACATCATAGACGACCTGGCGCGCCTTTCGCACATGTGCACATAGATGCAGGCCAAGACCACTTGCTAGGCAACAGCATCAGCAGGGACAAGGCACAGATCATCAGGAGAAAAACTGCAATTCATGAAGATCAAAACCACTGCCAACTCTTCAGTCACAGGTCGAGTTGTATGTGCACCTAGGTAGGGCTGATCGGAGAGATGGATAGGGGAAGGGTGTAAAAGGGGTGGGCTCGTTGATTTAGACGTCATGACTATGGGCTGCAAGAAACCGCCTCTGTCACCCTGAAGAACATTTGGGCCCCTAAAAAAATCGGTACACACACACACACACGCACACGCACACACATGCACGTCTTTGAACTCCCATCACCAAAGCAATACTGCCGGGCGCGGCTCTGAGACGATGAAGAGGACCAAAAGTAGTGCAGCAGAAGACGGACTGCCATTAGCTCCAGTCCAGCATGACCAGTGGCCAGCCCAAAGGCAACAGCAAAAATAGTGAGGTGAGTGCAGGCGTAAACTGAAATGAATTTAGCTCCGTCCGTTCACATGGATTAACGAATCACAAGACAAAACTCGACGCGTTTCAACCTCGTTGGTCTTCTTCAGGCAAGATAACAATATTCACGACAATGAAATTGGACAACCAACAATCGCCGCCAAAGTCGAGAAAAGTGATTGCTCGCTGTTCTTTTTCAATGTCCCGAATGTTGTTTATCTAGCTTGAAGAAGACCTAAGAGGTCGAAACGCTTCGTTCTTTGTCTTGTGATTTATTTGATTATGTGAACCAGCGGAATTGCTTAAACTTACTGCTTAAAATCGGCAACAAAGAGTTGTTGCAAAGGGCTAGACGCATGCCGGTCTCCACGCAGATCCTGATAAGGAGTTGGGGCTGGATATGACATACTATAAGGAATCCAGCGTCCAACATCACCCGTCAGGCTCTGACCTTGGATCCGGATTGGGGGAGGGGGGGGGGGGGGGGGGGGGGGGGGCGTTGGGTCGAAGGAGAAGGAAGAGCGAACGACACAGGAGCGAAGAGACATCGAGGCGAAGCTCAAGGGGAAGGGTATCGACCCAGCAGAGGCAGGAAAGACAGCTTGGAGCCGAGTCGGCTGGATGAGGGGTGTAGGTGGAAAAGGAAGCTAGGCACACTGCAGATGGCACCGGTTCAACAAGGTGTACATGGGTACTGGGAGAGCTTATGCAAATTCCTGCTAGGGTCTGAGGGTGAAGAACATTATTATGAACTACTTTCGTGAACATGAAACCCCCCCTCTCTCTCTCTCTCGCTCTCTCTCTCTCTCTCTCTTCGTGTGTATGTGTGTGCGTGCATGTGTGTGTGTGTGTGGTGTGTGTGTGTGGGGGGGGGGGGGGGGGGCGGGGGAAGTGGGGGGGGGGGGGGGGGCGGTCGTTCATGAATACACATTGCCCACATTATTCGCTCACTCGTAGACATTTGTACTGTATACACAGCACGGTCTGTTCTCTCTTCACCTAATGAGAATCGTTCTTTCAAACTGTGAGGCTTAAGAATGGGATGATGTCGTTTAAGTGGGGACAAGATAAACACAGGAGAACAATCCAAAAGATGATACCTCCACCACCACCCCCACCCCAACGCACTGCCTACCTCTCCCACGATCCCTTTCATTCACCCCGCCAGCATTCCTCTATCATTTTCCACACACTTCACTCAAACTGACTTTTGACTTTTTAAGTTATTTAGTCAGCTCCGACAGAGACAGAGACACAGAGAGAGAGTTTGGGGAGGGGGAGAGAAGAGTGGTTGTCGTAATCAAGCTAATGCTTGTCCTTGTGCGTAGAGGTAAAGCGACGCCCGGTCCTGCCCAGTACAAAATCACTCGAGTCGGACCCACCATAAATTGAGAAGAGGACTACGCCCAGCTTTCAGCACAACTGATGGGGTGCAGGGCAGGGAAGAGACAGCAGATCTATAGTTTTTTAAGTTCGGGTGCGTGCACCAGTCTCCCTTTGAAGGAGTCCAGCGAAGGTGCTGTGACGACAACCTTTTCTTGGGGACGTTTCCACTGAGGGTTTGTGCATGGAAAGAAGATGGACATGTACGGAGTGTGTTGGCAGGGGACATCATGAGTGAAGGAGTTACACTGGCAGCGGTTCTTCTGGTGGCAGCCGGTCGGGACGTGGCTGGAGTCCACCGTCAGGAGCCCACGTTGGTATTTATGCACAGTGACAAGGCCAGCCTGCAGGCGCGAGGTCTCCACCAGGGGCATTCGGCCCTGGCTTATCGAACCCCTTTCTTGATCTCATCCAGTGTTGGGGGTCTGTCACCCAGCTTTTAGTCGGGCGCTGCAGACCACGTCAAGTCCAGGGTTGGAAGTGGAATTTCGCTCTGAGGGTCGGATTATGTTTTCCTGAGGTAATGCTACTCAAGAGTTTTGCTTATTCCACTGTGAAAGTCCTACTCAAGAGTTGCTTTGTCCACTGTGAAGGTCCCTGATTTGGCGGCTCAATTACTGTTCTGGCGAACTGGAGAGGGTTTTTGAAGATGCAGCCTTGGGTTTTCTTCTTTTTTGCTCCTCCTTCTCGCTGATTCTGCTATGCTGAGGGCACGTTGTTGTGCTTTCGAGTCTTCCCAGAGCTTCTCTTGCCCTTCCTTTTCAGCTTTTGAGGCAGCTTTAACTTGTTTCTTCTCTCTCCTGTGGATGTTATCCATCTCTTATTGGCATCTGAGATTTACATGGTGTCTTCACCTTTTGTTGTTTCACTCCACATATCCTCCAGGTTCAGTATGCAGAGTCTCCAAATGTGGCAAGTCCTTGCGCCAATGTGCTATTTCCTATCAGTCCATCCAGTGTTCTGGCTATCATTTTGCATCTAATTTCTCCCACTACTCTGGCACTTGCGGGTGGCAAGTTAACTTTCTGGTGTTTAGCACGGAGAACCTGCACAGTTTCCTTGTCCGGGTAATCAGCATGGGTGTCCTCAGCACTGTGATTTGACCTGCATTGGTGTTTTCAATGTCGTATCCGCTTGTGCAGTGTGCTGCTGTTCATTCATCACAGTCTCCATGTAGCCCCTTTCTGTTCTGTGGATCTTCGTGCTGCGCACAGTGGAGAACTGCCTTCCACATACACATGGCCCATGGTCAATTGAGGATTTCCAGTGGTTTAGCTCCAATGGATTTATCATGCTGTCCCTCTTTCAGTGAATCCTTGGAACTCCTTCCGTTTTCGGTACTGCAAGTTTGAGGAGGGCCAGATGGCGATCCAGTCCACAGAGCCAGTAAGCCTGGCGTGTCCCAGTATCATCTGGTCTTCCCTGGACGTTCTCGGGACTTCTCTCGGAAGTCAGTGGTCTAGCTATGTGTCAGAAAGAAGAAACTCTGGGAAGTTGACAGCAGAAGGTCTTCAGAAGAGCGACTAGTCTGTCAGACAAGTGTTACGGCCCTGGTCTCCTTACATTTTAGAAGGGGGGGGGGGGGGGGGGGCACATACAGGTCATGACTCTTAGATGCTTTTACACTGTGAGAATCAGTTGTTTCTGGTGGTGATAGAATTTGAATCAATGTTTCTTGGATGGATGGGCGTCCCAGAACGTTGCTCCGTTTCCTTCTTTCTTCCTTTTTTTTCCCTCTTGTTTTCAAATGGACGTCTCACCCATATCCCTATCGGACACATGTCATAACTTGGAAAATGTAGGCTTTAGGAAGTTCATTTTCACTCCTCCTAGACCAGGTCGAGCTGAAACATTTTTCGGCTGCCGCAGCCGTTTCCTTTCAGGTTCTAGTTCTCTTCTTCCCAGAAATCACAAGCCCTTAAATAAGATCAAAAGCTGATATGCCGACAATACCTCTTAGGGCCAAGACTTTGGCTTTGAAGCCAGATTCCCTCCAGCTGCGGGCATACTTTTCAGTCCTGTAGATGTGACATTGCTCCATATTGCTTTCATATGGCACAGTGAATTCAACTAAAATCACTACATAAAATCTGAGTGGAGTACAATAGCCAGTCTCGTGCTACTCTTCCTGTTGATCTCTGGGTAATGGTCCCAATTTGGGAGTTTTGTCATACTCTACCTGTCGTCTCTTCCATGTACTAAATCCCGAATCCCTGCTCTCGATGTCACAGCTGTTCCATACCATGATTTGTGGCCTCCTGCTGTGCAGACTGTCGTTTCTGGAGCTTCTTGTGGCGTGGCGTTCCGCTGGCATTGCTAACCGCATATGCCGTCTCCCGAAGCACCTGTTTGTGTATGTGTGTACCTTCCCTGTGTTAGCACTGCTTTGTTTGAACTCGGGATGTGTTCCACTGTTTATTTGCATGATAGAGAGGACACAAATGGTCATCTGATTTCCCCAATTTCACCAGTTCTGAATTCAAGGGCAGTAGGTTGCATACAGGCCAGAAAAGGAAACTTATCCGAAGAGGTACCACAAACCATTATTTCATTCCAGCTAAGACTTCGTTGGAAAGCGTTTTCCCATGCAGTCTACTGCCCTTTCGTCCTTGCTGGACTGCCATCTGGATTCTCTTGGCATCCACTTCTTTCTTCAACTGCTGTACCACCATGTCTCTCTTTGACCTATCTTTTACCTTTGACCACCACTGTATTTCTGTTGACCCCAGTCCCTGTCTGTTGGTGTGTTTATATCCTGTTACTTCACTCATCTTGAAGTCTTCCTATGCCACGCCACTGCCTGTTGCCTTTTTTGCTTTATGTCAGTCCTTAGCTTGGGCTGGACTGATCACACAACGTTGTCTCTCCTGTCCTTAAGCATTGCCCATTTCAACCCTTCGAGGATGGGTTTCAGGGCGCTTCACCTTTGCTCGGCAACAGAAGAGCGCAACGTCAGTGCGACCAAGTGGGACACCTAGCTACTTTCTTGCTTGTGTGTTGATTTTGGCTCATCTGATTCCCTTGTGCCAGTGCTGATGTTGTACATCAGAAGAGGCCACAAAAGCTTCGGGATCACCATGAACGGCAGACTCCAGAACTTGTATTTGTCGGAGAGACCGTGCTAGTCCATCATCTGCAAGTTTTATATGTCATTTACTTCGTCTTCTTTGTGTCCTTCAAAGAAGCATCATGTCATGTTTCAAGGCTCTTGACTGGTTCTTCCGTCCCTGTTGGAATGGCTTGGGTTGCTACACTGAATGTCAAGCAAACTGTTTCAGCTACTTTTCCTCTCCTCAAGGAGAGGCTTCGTGATTTCCCCAGTTCTTCTACATCTTTAAAGAAGTTACTAACTTGTCTAACTCATTGCTGCCTCAGAAATGTGTATCTTCCATCTTCCTCAATGGAGAAGGAACTTTATGTTTCATCTATGAAGACATTTACAGGGGGCATTTGACATCAATACCTGATGTCTGCTGAACATGTTTGGCTCATGGATGCTTTTGAGATGACTCCTGTTGACAATACAAACAACTTGAATGTAGTATATGCACCAGCGTTCATTTATCCGAATAAATGGATTTATTGCATGGTCATTCGCGGATAAGACCAAGCAAAAACAGCTGCTGACCGAGCTAAGCTCTAGGTACCAGAGCCAGTCAGGGTTTGAGAGGAGCATTGGCTGGCAACCAGCCTACCCTCACGTGAGGTACAGGAAATACCTATGCGAACTTCCGGTCTATGCCTCATTCAGCAGTCTTTGAGAGGAGCACTGACCGACAGTCAGGCTGTGTCCCGCGTTAGGCATGGGAAACATGAGCGCCGACTTTGGTCTTTGCCCTCTCAGCCCCACGGCTTCCACGCTTTTTCTGATACCCCCCTCTCTCTCTCTCTCTCTCTCTCTCTGTCATTTCGTTTATAGCCAAGCCGATCAAGAGAGGCCATATCATGTGCCACCACTCCCCCCAAACGCAAACACTTTGATTCAGTGAATGTTGTTTATAGCTTAGCTGACCACAAGGTGTGACATCAGAGCTGACACACCAATACACGCTTATTCCAGTGGTGAGGAACATAATACAAGGTGTGATATTTCAAAGCTTTTCTTCTGTCACCTCCTGTCCCGTTCCCACGAGTGTTGGCATCACAGAAGAAACAGGAGTGCGCCATTCCTCACGAGCTGCCCTTCGCGTGGACACTTTCTGAGCGTGAATGCTTCAAGTTGTTTTTTTTTTCTTTCTTTGACCCTGTTTTTGCGTGAAGTATTTTCTAACAGGTTTGACAATTCTTTGGCAGCATGGAAGAGTTAAATAATGAATATGCATAGAGGAGAAATGTGAAATGAGGCAGGGAAACGCAAACAGTAAAGGAAAACCAAAGACTGCTCCCGTGCTGACACATTTGCACACCTAACACTTTAAAAGACAGCTGCTCACAGCGTCAGTTCGCCTGGATGTAAGCACAGACTCAAGGACACTGTGCGAACAGGGAAACAGTATCAAAAACGAATGTTCAAAGCTTGCCCATATACCATACTCTTGACGCAGGCACAAAGCAGCCATCCAATGAATTAACTAACAAGACTGGCGCAGTCATCTGGTCGTGTGCATTGCCAAACAGAACACACGATGGAACAGAAGCAAAGGCAGGTAACCTCTCTTTCTTTAACTGGCATGAAACAAATTCTTAAAATGAATCAGGCAGGCGTGTTCAGCAAATATCAAACGAACAAAGTAACTTTTTCTCCTAGGATGAGACAATTATACATCCATAACTCCAAAAGAATGCTGCTAGCGGCACCAGTTCGCCTTGCACAGATGCAGACACAAGGTACACGGAACAAGCAGGAAACATCCCCAGCAGGATGTTCTGAGCTTGTCCATGTGCCCTGAGTTTGATACAGGCATACAACAACAACTGAAGAAATCAGCAAACACTTTGGAGCAAAAATTATTTCTTGTTTCATATTTGACTACTTTGAAAAAGAACGAATTCTTAAACGCATCATCTTTCTTGCCCTTTCTGATGAAACCTTTTTAAAGCAATGAAAGTATGTCCGATGTGGTTTCAAGAAATTGTATTGCTATAATGAAAGAAGGAACATGATCAGCAATAATAATTATGAAACCGTTTACAGGATAGCGGCTGTTTGACGATTAATCACCCAAGTACTAGTTCATGAAGAAACTTTGAAATGAAAATATATTGTCAAAGTAGTTCAAGGTGCTGTTACTGCCGAAGAGTTGAGAGAAAATGTCCTGTCATGACACAGGCGCCGACTAAATACCTCACAGGACATGAGTACTTGAATATATCACCCTACACAGAAGGCATCGCGGGAGTGTCTGGCTGGCTGCGCTGAGCACGCCACGATGAAATGGAAAGCAGTCCAAAGAGCTGGAGGACAGAGAAGAGGAACCTCAGGGAGGCGTGGCTGGACAGAGTACATGTCTTTGGATCGGTTTCCACATGCGATGATTCATGTGCCTCTTCAAATGTAGCATGCACCCCCCCCCCTTCCCCCCCTCCCCGCCCCCCCCCCCCCCCCCCCCCCCCCAAAAAAAAAAAAAAAAAAAAAAAAAAAATATATATATATATATATTTGTCAATGATGTTAAAAAGGAAGGTTAAAACTCAAGGTTTTAACATCATTGACAAATGTTGCTCCCCAAGGGGTCGAGCACTTTTAAAATCATTTAGGCTCTTTGGTTCTATTCATCTATATATATATATATATATATATATATATATATATATATATATATATATATATATATACATCAGAGAAATGCTGAAGACTTAATAATTGTGGTTTCTCGGTGATGTTATGCGCAACAGACTGTTTCAGTCTGGAGGCTGGCATAGCTGTGGACAGTGCAGCTGCTCCAGTGCAGGTCGTGGTGGAAAATGGAGATCGTCTCTGAGGCAGAAATAAGCAGCAAAGGTCCGGCAGACCTTACAATCGGATATCAGTTGGAAATCAATGTCCCCTTGAAAGTCTTGATGAACGACACAACAGTCTTCTCAACCAAAGAAGATGAAACTTACAAAGTGGTGAAGCTGTTAGACGAGCTACTCGCCTCATCTATGATGAGTTTCAAAGTAAAGAAATCACGAGCCTGCCATTGCCTAGAGGAAAAGTAACAGAAACAGTCTACTGTATCTAACAAAGACACTTCAACGGTGACAGTAAAAAACAAAGCAACAACAACAACAACAACAAAACCAGTCAAAAGCCTTGAAAGGTGGTATGACACCTTGAAAGCAGAATGGATTAACGGAAACGACGTGGTAGCCACACTACCCATCCCCGCCTCATACATCTCCCCCCTCCCCTCAAGGGACCTTGGACTCATTCAGAAAAAAAAAATTCCTGTTTTATGGAATTTGTTTGCTGGTACCCGTCTCTGTCTTTGTCTTTTTTTGTTAAGTTCTCTGGCTTTAAATCCATTTTCCGTATTTCTGTACAAGTGTCCCAGTCACCTGTCTTTGTTCAAAGTTCAGTTCAATTCTTGTTGTTTATAGCCCAGCCGACTGCTATGGGCCACTTCAGAGCCTCGTTCTTGAATTTCTTTAAATTCTTACCCTATTTCAGGACACGCCTTTTTTTTTTATTCCAGTTTGGCAACGGAGTAGTGAAAATGTAAACATTGTTCAAAGTGGACTCTAATTGCCCAGTCTTCAGTTTCTGTTTGTCTAGCTGACTTTTCAAAGGTTTCTTTTGTTGTTGTTGGTGGTGGTGGTGGTGGTGGTGGTGGTGTTGAGTTTTCCTTTTTTTTCTTCTACTTTTTAAGTGTGAGGGATAAATCTGGTAAACTGGTTGGTGCAAGCTGCCCTGCCAAATTTGATCTGCCTGAAGAATATCCGTGCTGTGTAGTGCGTCCTATACGCATTGTTTTACGGTTCAGTATGCTGGAGAATGACGGAAAGTGACCTCACTAAGTTGTTAATCTTTGACAGCAAAACCCCCTGGATTAGCCGGCTGGATTAGCCGTTCTGGCCCAGACCTCTGTGCAGCTGACAACTACTTGCTCAGAGCAAGCACTGGAGCATGAGCACCATTAGCATGAGGACGCGTCAGAGATGAACCAAGCGTGTTGTCGGAAGAGAGCAGGTCACCATCACTCGGACTGCCCTCTACTGGACAGCAGCAGGGAAACCTTAGAGAGGGACACCGAGAACACATGGCCATGAGCACTCGAAGGAAATCTGAGAGTCCTGAAACCGTTCAAAAGAAAGCGCAGAATCAACAACTGTGGAGGATCTTTGTTGCTGCCCTACATGCTCAACGGGCAATACGTAAACAGGTAAGAATCTGAGTACATAAGTAAGTAGGTCTCGGAAGGTCAACAGATGTGGTGTCATAATTATTATGAATTTAGAGGATTATGAAGTGGCCTTACTAACGGTTCTATTTTCCAACCAGACTTTGATGGTTCTCATGTACTGCCGTCAGTGATGGGCTCAATATACACGATACACGATATTTGAATTTGTCCTCATAGAATACAAGGAACATTTGTACACAATTGTACACAATTTCTAGATACTATCAGCGCCGATATGACCGTCAAAGCTCGGGTTATTACACACTGCAGCTGACCACTCATTGCTGGATTGTTTTGATCTCCCTTGCATCCTTTTCGGATTATCAAGCACAAGCTCAGAATTTTCCTTTTATCTTGATTACTCTTCTCCTTGTTTATTCATTTTCTGTACATTCTTTCTCGCTGATTCTTTTTTTCCCGGGTCTCTTTCCTGCCCGTCGCTAACTTCCCGGGGAGGCCGTTGGATTGTGTTCTTTGTCCCATTTGTGATGATGTTACCACATAGATCTTTGTCCCATTGGTGATGATGTTACCATAGAGATCGTTGTCGCATTGGTGATGATGTTATCACAGAGATTGTTGTCCCATTGGTGATGATGTTACCACAGAGATCGTTGTCCCACTGGTGATGATGTTATCACAGAGATCGTTGTCCCATTGGTGATGATGTTACCACAGAGATCGTTGTCCCATTGGTGATGATGTTACCACAGAGATCGTTGTCCCACTGGTGATGATGTTATCACAGAGATTGTTGTCCCATTGGTGATGATGTTACCACAGAGATCGTTGTCCCATTGGTGAGGATGTTGCTACAGCATGTATCAGTGTTACATCTCCATTGAATACCAAGGATGGGCCAACACAGCCTCATGCATTCCACTCAAAGCATCCAGGATACATATATCGACTCTCCACAACCCAAACTAATAGTTCTTAAGAGAGAATGTACGGGCGCAGCCAATGGATCTGTACAAGACAGTCACCAAACGCTCCTAGGAACGGATTTCTTGTTGACAATTTAAAGCTCTACTCTTTAATGCCGTTTTTTGTTTGTTTGTTTGTTTTCTCTCCCCGCTATCCCATCTTTATTTTGTCTGTTAATCACTGCTTGCCTGGTGATCTTTGAATTTCTGAAAGAGATTAACATTGTTCATCTGATCTAAGACTCTACAGAAGAAAGATCTTAAACAAAATTTCCGGTGTGGTTTCAGAAGGTGTATTTCAAATGGTTGTGTGAATGAGGTTGTTTTTGTTGTTTGTTTTTTTTTAAATCACTTGTGAGTTGACTTCAACGCAGTGACAGCCCTGCTATGGCTCTCTGCGGTCGGCTGGGCTATAAGCAACATTACCTTACCTCCCGATTCACGGAGGAGTTGCTAACCCCTACCTCCAAAACCCCCGTCCGTATGGTAGTTGTCATTGCAAGACTTGATTGATAACAGCTGCCGTAGCATGCTCCCCTCACCCTCCTCATTCATGCTACGGTAGTTCCATGGAAAGCCTGTGTAGGACTGCATTTGGTGCCCTCCGGTCCTCACGCCAGTGCAGCACTGAACGCCATCTCTAAAGTTCCTGTGTAGCGAAGGTAGAGAAACTTCAGCTGAGAGCTGAGCACCCGGATGAAGTTTACTGCGATGCGGCTCATCCAGTATCTCAAATGGAAAACTGCATGGAGTCGAAGAAAAGTGCTATCAATGTGTTATGATGACAACCCCTAAATCCAAGCTGAAGAACTAGGAGACCCACGGTCGACTGGTGTGTGTGTGTGTGTGTGTGTGTGTGTGTGTGTGTGTGTGTGTGTGTGTGTGTGTGTGTGTGTGTGTGTGTGTGTGTGTGTGAGAGAGAGAGAGAGAGAGAGAGAGAGAGAGAGAGAGAGAGAGAGAGAGAGCATGCAGACAGACAAGACAGACAGCTATTTCAAAGTCGTCTATTCGTATTTGGGCCACAGGCTTATATACAACGAAATAATAGAATAATATTACACAGAAGAGAGAGAGAGAGAGAGAGAGAGAGAGAGAGAGAGAGAGAGGAGAGAGAGAGAGAGTTTGTCGCCTGATGCGTCAGATCTGAGTGTTGGCAGTCACGATGTGTGTGTATAACGCCTCTGTGACGCCGCGTGTCATTCTTTGTGTCAGCCAGAGGACACGTCTTCATCTGTTGTAAAGTCACAACAAGATCAACGATTCCGTGCTTCGTGTACACTCACCTTTTCGACGTACAACAGAGCTA
Organism: Conus ventricosus; assembly: GCA_018398815.1. Classification (NCBI taxonomy): domain Eukaryota; kingdom Metazoa; phylum Mollusca; class Gastropoda; order Neogastropoda; family Conidae; genus Conus; species Conus ventricosus. The sequence continues at coordinate 38,742,661 of CM031609.1, read as the reverse complement.
GTAGTAGTCAAGACGTTTGAAACAACCCCCCCCCCCCTCCCCCAGACCCAAGAATTCTTTTGACCAAGTACGTAACCCCGTCCTGATGAATATTAAAGTATGACGGGAGTACCATATACAGTGAAAACATCCATTTTAAATTCATATTTACAACAACAACAACAAAAATCCTGACATCTTCGAATAGCTCCAAGTAGCCATAGGACAAAAAAATTTCCCTACCACTACTGCTGAGAAAAAAAGTTATAACCCTCACAATAAATTTAACCATGTAATTACTGAAACAGTTACTGAAGTCCCACGAAGAAGCCGATGGAAATCCATGTCATGATGGATCAATGGCATCATAAAATGGTGGACTGACCATTGCTCCGAATTCTACGACAAACTAAACAATGGAGATCCATGTACGCTCACAGCACAGGATTTATTGAATGAGGATGACTATCTAGTACTCCGTGAACAACTCTTAGTTGTAGTGAAATCGCCAAAATGTGGGAAGGCTACTGGCTTCAACAACCTCCTCGCAGAACTCTTGAAGCACAGCGGAGAGGCAGTCATCGATATCCTAACCGCCATCTGCATCAGAATCTGGCTCAGAAGCGAGTAACCCACGCCCTGGATTCAATCACTGATACTTCCCAAGAAAGAAAATCTTCAATGCTACTACAAGTACCACATCATCAGTTTGTTCACTTATGCCAGCAAATGCTCATAATGATTCTGAAAAGGTAATAGCCCGCAAGCAGATACCATTATTGCAGAAAAGCAGGCTGAATTCTGCAGTATATATCTTTAATCTGCGTACCTATAGCAACAAGCATCTCCAGCGCAAGAGGGAGTTCTCTCACGTGTTCACTGACTTTGAGAAGAGTTTGACAGAGTCAGGTCGGAGGTACTATGCGCCACAATGAAGAAATTAACCTCGAGCAAAAGCTGATCAACACCCATCTACAACCGTATTCCAAGGCAACCAGTACAGTGCTCATTAGAGGTGCTACTAGAGAGTGGTTCAGTAATTCAGTTGGATTTCACCGGGACGGCCTTCTATCTCCCAGATTGATAAAAGAAAAACATATTCCTTCTAACACACAATAGCTGATTTACTACGAAGAGCACGTAAGCACAGTCACCATTAGAGGAACGACAATCAAGAACCTTTGCCTTCCAGATGGCATACTCCAGAATTGTGCAATGGACAGAGAGAGAGAGAGAGAGAGAGAGAGAGAGAGAGAGAGAGAGAGGACAGAGACAGAGACAGAGAGACAGACAGACAGACAGACAGACAGACAGACAGAAGCGATGGGTGAGCCAGCAGAAAGAGTTCTGAAGAGATGGTCCAGTGTTGCAAATGTTCGGTCAGTGATCGAAAAGCACCCGGAAATCAAAGAAAAACAGGAACAGTCTATATAGCCTGTCCAGTCAGCAATCAGAAACAGACTCCTACCTCTCATGCTCAAGCGGGAGCCTGTCATTAATGTCGGCCCAGAGACGGATGACAACATCAACACACTAAAGAGGCATCTTTGAGCCTTCTTGTTCTCCTGTGCAGATTCTAGAAACTGCATACCTCAGTAGATAGACGCGTTCAAATTAATCCTTGAAGCCGGAGCCACCGGAACCAGAAATGACGTCACCAAGCCGGAACCGGAAACCAGGAAAGAAAGTGACGTCATCCACCCGGAGCCACCGGAACCGGAAAGAGGAAACCGGAACAGGGAGTGACATCATCAGAGGAAGTGACGATATACAAGGGAATGCCATGATGATGGTGCAATGAGAGTCTGAAGGTTGCCGATGATGTCGAAATAAGAAATTAGGCGCCCGGCCGTCCTTGAGTCGGAAGTGATGTCACGAAGGCAATAGATAACGTCACGTGGGATCGTTCGGACTCCTGTCGTGTGATGTGTCCACGAGATCGGGACGACAAGACGATTCGGTCGGCGAAGGTTGCGAAATAGATTTGGGAGGGTGGGAGCAAAAAAAACAAAAAAAACAAAACAAAACAAAAACAGCAACAGTGAATGTTAGTATAAAACAGAGACACATTTAAGAGCACAATCATATGACTAGTAGTGTTAATGGTGTATGTATGGAAGACTATGAATGCTGTAAGAATGGCAATAACAGTTACTCAATTTATTGTGCATTACATTGTAGAAGGCATGCAAGGCTGGACTCGAGGAAGACAAAATAATGTCAGTGAAAAGAAAAACATTGACACTTTTAAGCATTTAATAATGATGAATAGTGTTACGCATCTGCCACGAAATGCTATCATTTTGCAGCCACATATCTCTTTAAAAATCTGGATGCGTTTCAAAAATCGCAAGAACGGAAGAAATATTTTCCAACGTTGTTACCATGGCATATGGCTGAAACCGGACTTCATTAATCCCTCAGATCCTCAAAAACATAAATAGGGTTGTCCCATTTGCGGCATCCATCTGACAGAATGGACAGAGACAGGTACACCATTCCTAGAACGCATGTGGTGGAGTCCACAGTGTGCCTTTATTCATGAAAAATTGAAATATTGAGGTGATAACATACTGAATGAAGGAGAAGATGTAGTTGACTACTTAAAATAAAATTTAGAAAGGGGGATCAATAAAGAAAAATTAAATATAGCACTTTTTTTTTTAAAGTCTATTTTTTTCCACTTATAATTCATAGTAAGTGACATAGTGTTATATATATATATATATATATATATAT
>CM031609.1:38694943-38729943 GCA_018398815.1 Conus ventricosus | reverse complement strand
GCAAGCATTTTACTACGGATCCAAATGAGGATCTTGTTCCACTTGATCTGATTTTGGTTATGGTGGTGTTTTTTTTTTCTTTTCTTTTTTTCTTTTTTGATTAGTCTAGTTAATTTTTTCCACTGGATACGAATAAGATGTGGTCAGTGATTTATTTTGTTTTCAGATCCGTCTTTTACATTCGGATCTTGACTTGGTTTGGATTTTTTGAAGTGTTGACATTTCAGATCATTCAACTGTGGGTCCGTTTCTGACCTGCATGCAGCTCTTAAGTGGTCGCCGTCATCAGCTGGGCTATAAACAACATGCCAACTTGACTCGCGTTTGCGCTTGATAAGTTCTGTGATTTTTTTTCAGATGTATTCATCTGCGAGCGTTGGTCGCTTGGTAGGTCTTTGATGTTCACAAGATTTCGGGAGAGGGGGCAGGAGGAGGCAGATTTAACCCCACTTTAGTGATTAAAACAAAATCGGTGCAAACACGGTAGCTAGCCCCAAAACGAAGCCATTAACTTTTAAAGTGGAGCCGTGCTGCAGACCCAGATCGGACATATGTAAAGACATCAATAGATCAGCTGTCACGTTAGTGATTGATGTACATTTTACAGATGCACTGACTCCTGTTGTTTGCTTCTTTGTGGGTTCAGGACTTTCTTGCTTAGTGATGGCAGCCCTCAGAGGTCTGCGTGGCTGGCTGGACTATGATAAGACCGAAACTGAAACCAGAGTCATTACACTGTACATTGGATACGGTGGATCTCGGTGTATTGAAACCATGCGGATGCTGACAAAATTTGACATGCCCAACAGCAATGATCACTAATATTAATCAGTGTGCTGATCTAACACGTCAATATCATCGTGTCACAAATTTCTTGTCATTCTTTGGTCTGTAATTTACCCATCAAAACAGACCGGCTCCGCAGAAGTTTGCCAGTGGATGATGGAGGGAAGAGATGTTCAGTTTGCTAGTATTCGCTTTTCGCAGAGTCCCATTACTTCCGATTAGTTAATTGCTGCTTCCGGTTTGATTCAAGAATCCTTTTAGAATCCTTGTCATCTATACAAAATCATCAACTTCTATGGTACGAACTTCTGACAAAGATAAAAGAAAATAATGCGGTATATGAATGTTACAAGGACTCTACAAAATCAGCCGTGACGGCCTGAAGCTTCCAGGCATATTGTGTAATGATTGTGACCTGTAACACAGTACACTGTATCCCTATCATTTTGAGAAACATTCACGCAATGCCAAAAATACACCCAGCTTTCCTTACATTACATGAACAGCATGAAGGAATTCTCTTATTTATCTCAATGTACATGGTTTAGCGCATGCGATCCAGAACTAAACCTGTCACACTGTCACTTTTGCACACACGCATTCATGACAGCATTCACTCCATACGCACACGCAATCTTTCCAATCAACCAAAAGGCGCACTACCGAATGTTTTTTCTTCTCTCCCCTCTCCTTCGGGAAAAAACACTTTACTAAATCACATCAAACAAGTTATAAACAGATTTTATACATGTATCTCTCTTTACACTGAGAGATAAACTAATTCATTCAAGATTCTATAAAGTCATGGCCTTCACATTACATTAGCCCAAAATCCAGACCAGGAGAATAAATAACTCCTGTAATCATTGATGCCATGCCTGCATCAGATATAAGACTCCATACTGTCATGATTCCCTGTCTCTCTCAGACATCGTATCGCCCCCTTGATTTCTCCCGTCACTGGAGATACGAGTTCCGACTCCTCTCCCTCGACTTCTCCTGTCACTGGAGATATGAGTTCCGACTCCTCTCCCTCGACTTCTCCTGTCACTGGAGAGATGATGAATTCCAACTCCTCTCCCTGGAGTCTTTACTTGCTGGGGCTGAACTACCGGTGTGTTCCCCACACCATGGCCATCTTTAACCACCTCACGGGGTGAAAGGTGAAGGGTGAAGGGCGAAGGGCTGGTAATGACTGGTCAGCAGTGAGGACCAGCGTCCTACGGTTGGTCTCTGGGGCCACTCCGGGCAAAACTGATTTTTTCCTCCCTCCCCTGTGATGCATACCAGTGTTCAAAACACAACCGCCCCCTTACCACCCCTTATAAATTCTCTCAGGGGGCCCTTTTTTCACCAATACCACGTTTTTTTTCTTTAATGATCATTCACAATTTTTTTTGGGACGCCCGCTACCTACAAGCACATAAAATTTTTCCCTTTTAGTTGTGGCAGGGGGAATGATTCAATCACAAACTAATGTGATGGGGGTAACCCTTGATGTCAGGCTACTCACTACACCCCCACCGGGGATGAAAAATTTTCTCCAAAAAATTTTTTTTTAAAAGGGATAAACTGCACTTAAAACACATCTTCACCATAATCTCAAAATGGACCACACCAGTTTCACCAAATTAATAATCAACGATAAAATAAACATCATGATTCAATAAATACACATTTCAAACTTTCAGTCTTTTTTAAAAAAAAAATTTCAAAATTGACCCCACAGTCACAAATTACTTTTCACAAATTAACGTAAAAAACAACTAGGGATTTTAAAACAATTAAAAGTACAAAATTGTGTTTTATATAAAAGGAAGCCTTTTTTTCCCCTTGATTTTTGTCTCACATCTATGTACAAAACCCTCAAAAAAAAAGAAATATTTAAAATGTAAATTTTTTCTCAAAAACAGTAAAAAAAATGAAATAGTTTAAACATATTTTTTTTCCCCACATTAATGTATAGTCCTTGAAAATAAAAAAATTTTTTCCCATTGTTAAAACAATAGGTTGTCTCATTGCACAATCAAAACATTTTATATACTTTTCTAAAGATTTTATTTCTCGGACACATACATTATTTTTACCTTCACAAACAATTAGACATAAATGTACAGATGCTTTTTTCATTGTTTACTAAAGAATAAAAAAAAGATAACATGTAATACATCAACATAAAGTAGTTTTTCTGTAAACATAATTTATTCAACGGGAAAAATTGCATAAATCCCATTTGTTTTTAAACAGTCTTAATAAAATGCACTGTAAAATGTGAGCACACCGAAATCATAAAAAAAAAAAAAACGGGAATAGTTTTTCCCCTTTGAAGAAGTTACATTTGTCCATGAATTTTCATACAGGGACAATAAATCTGCCAGAATTTTTTTTTTTCCAGGCACTGGTTCAACAGTAAAGGGAAATTTCCCTTTTAGTCAAGTATATTTTCACAAAATAATTTCCTTCTGAGAGCTGAAAACAGAATTCTTCAATTTTGGGGGGCTCGGCATCGAACACAGTGATTTTATTTAATTTCCTGTAACGATCAGAACCGACCGAGCCACAGGTTTGCCACCAATACAACGGTGAGCTGTAGGGAGTGTAAAGGTTCTATGCCCTTTAATCCAGCATTACTTGATTCTCCTCGACAACCTTTTTTTTTTGAAAACGGGGGGGGATGGTCTGGTTCGCATGGTTTTTCATAACATGGGGTTAAAATCCAGTCACTTCCCGGGGGGTATCGTCCAACCTGAAATTTTAAAAATTTTTTGAGCTTTTCTTTTGATTTGCAGACAAATCTTCGCAAAACCACTCATCATGGGTTTTTCCCCTTTTGGGGCAGAAGGTAGAAGGGTAAAACTCATCGCACGGTAGATGTTAAACTCCTACATTTGCTGTTTTCAAAAACGCCGCCCGATTTTTACAGGGGGTAAAAAATCATCACTGAAAATGTATGTTGCCCATCAGTTTCTGACATGGGACAATCCAAGCAAGCTCACATGCATCCTTAAAACGATTATCCTTCAAAACGTTTTTGAAAACATTTTACTGTCAGGGAGTCCGTTTTTTTCGCCCCATTGTGTCATCAGTAGATCCAAAGCCCCTTTGGTGAGTGCCAAAAGAAGTAAATTGTGAAATCCACTTTTCGTTCGGCTTTTTCCCCTGTATGCGAAAACAAAGCCTTGAAACGATCCCATTCGGGGGGTTCCTCCCTTTGCAACCTTTTCCATGGACTTTAACTTTCCATTGAAACTTCAACCATCCCATTGAGGGGGAGATATGGGGTGTTGAAATGGAAGAGATTAAAAAAAGTCTGTAAATTTCTCTCATGAGATGGGAAAATGATTCTTTCCCCACAACCCAGGAATTTGTTGGAAGACCCACTCTAAAAAAAAATCGCAAGTGGGGCTTCAGCGACAGACCTGTATCAATTTTCTTCAGTGGAATCGCTTCTGTTTCCCTTTTGGGGTTGTTCCCCCAAAGTTAAGATATGCGATATTCGGAAGAAATGGGAAAGGCCCAACAAGATAAATAGCCACCTTCCAAAAGGGGGACGGAAATGAGAGGCATTTTGGGGAAAAGGGGGCACAGGGACCGACCTTTTGAGATTTTTTTGGGGCAGATTACATGAGCGGCGTATTCTTAACTTCCTTTGGACACCTGCCATAAAAAGAATCAAGAACCTTTTTTAATGTTTTTTTTGATCCACATGACCAGCGAACAATGCTCTGAGCCTGTGTAGTACTGTTCTCAAGTGCTTTGGGAAACCAAATTGTTTTGTCCTGTCCAGGTACACACCTGAAGAATGTCAGATCCATATGTACGTTGGTTTTTCCGTGGATGTCATGCTCTGCTTAGGGAGCAAAGTATGTCGTCGCGTCTCGGGTTTTTTTTTTTTCCCCGCATTTCTTTAGATCACTGGGGGAAACTGGAGTTCATCCAGTTTTTAGACTTTTAGCGGCTTTTTAGCTTTTCCGCGTAATTTTCTGATTGGTACCCAAGACAAGAACAACGATCCTCCAGCACCACCCCGCAAATTGCCCAAGATCAATCGCAGACTGGTTTTTAATAAAAGCGGTAAAAAATCCGGGGTATACGGTGTTTCCCAAAATTTTCGCCAGCGAAAAAGTTTTAATCTTTCCCCCAAAAGACCCACACTTTTGGGCAGTGTCGGTTTCGGTTTTGAAGCACGAAAGATTTTTCTTACACCAGCGGGGACCAGGTCTCGCAAAACAAAGCCTGCAATCCGTTGATGGTCCGTTTTCTAACACCATCCATCAACCGATGTGTGGGGCCAAAAAAAAGGGCCTTCTTCACAACATGGGGACTAAGCGGGTTTTGAATCATTTTGGTTTGAAAGGGCAAAACTTTTTCAAAAGGAACTTGCCATCACAAAAAAAACACGATTTTCTGATCGGCAGTATGATTTTGTGAACTTCGGGTTTTGTCCACGAACGGCCCAAAAGGACACCGGGGTCGTTTTCCACGACCTCGGAAGTTTTGCTGAGGGGCAACGGGGCTTTCCCCTGGTGATTCTGTACGGGCGAAAGTCACCGAACCTTGGGAAAGATCCCTTCCTTTCCCAGGATGGTATATCCTTGAGGATCAGAAAGACCCACGATTTCCCTTTTCCTGTAATTCCCTGTCCCGATGGGGGTATACATGACGCAGAACCAAAGATGGAAATTTCCTTTTTTAGCCAGCCCTTATCGGGGGAGCGATACAAATTTATCCCATCTGAAACCTTTCCCCAAACCCTTTTAAAATTTCCGTTTTTTTTTAAGGAAAATGGCCAATCTTTGCTCCGCTCTGAAAAGTTTTTCCTAAGAAGAGATCTCGCAGTGATTTAAAAATTTTTTTCGTTTTTGATAAACGATCCATCGATCAAACAAAGCTCATAGAATTAGAAACGCGGAAAAAATTCTCCCTTTTTCAGGGGGCAAGAACGGAAAAGTTCGCGAAAAACGTCGGCAGGCATTGAAATTTCTTGAGAGTTCTTCCTTCAATTGACCAAATTAAAATTTTTTTTCGCCGCAGTGTGTGGGAAAGCCAAAGCACACCCTTTAAAAAAACGCCAATATACAATGTCCACTTTTCCTTTGGCCAACCCCAAACGTTGCGTACTTTCAAATCGGGAAAAAAAAACTATCGTGCATCCCTTTTTTCCCCGAAAGGGGGTAGCTTTTAATAATGCCGATTTTTACTGGGCGCCTGCGAACCGAGGGGGAACTGGTGGAGGTTTTCCCCGATGCCCGAATTTCTTAATCCAGCACGGTTTATTCTAACTGCTCAACTAAATTGACGTTTTTTATCTTTCCTTCCCTCTGTAGCTTTTTTCTTCAAAATCTAGTTTCTTTGATTTTTTACTTTCTATTTCCTTTGGTTTTTTTTACTTTCTAGTTTTTTTTTGATTTCTTCTCCCTCTCTTAGCCTTTTTCCCCTTTTATGCATTGTTGCACATAGTTGGGAAATTTTTTTTCCCCTCAAAACCCAAAACGTTCCCCTTTTTTGAACTATTTATCAAAAACACCATAATGAACCGTCAAAAGTATAAACACAAAAAAATTCTAAGTAGGAAAAAATAAGCGATATTAGGCTTTTTAAAAGTTCACAAAAACGTAATTTTAGTATATACAAATAAAGAATTCCTTTCGGTGTAAAAAAAAAACGCTTATTAAAAAAGGTAGATAGAAATCCAAGGAAAATATTTTCCAAAAATAATTTGCAAACGCTATCAATTTGGAATTTTAAAAAAAAAGAAGTTCAATGCTAACTTTTTCCTAGGGAAAAGGGAAAAAAACCAATACTAAAGTTTTTTTGAAAATAAATCCTTTTTAAAGTTTTAGTTTTTAAATTTCTTGTTGCAGTCTTTCTTTCTATTAATTTTAAATGAATTTACAAAAAAAATTTAAGCCTTATACGAAAATGAATATGAATTTACAAAAAAAAATGGGAAACACAACAATTAAAAAAAGGGGGGGAAACACAAAAATACGGAAATCCCCTAAAAGATGAAAAAGTAGAAAGAAAACAAATAGGGTTATTGAGGGGAAGGGTTTTAAAAGGTTTTTAAAAAGGGGGGGAAAAGGAAAAGAAAAGGATACACAAATCAAACATGAGAAAAATCAAAACAGCAAAAGAAGCCCTCAACAGCACCCTAGTGGCACTGTCTCCCCCGGAAAAATGGGACGGGGAAAAAAAATCATCCAGATACACAACACACAATAATAATACAAAAGATAAAAAATCAATAAAAAATGTACTTCACCCCAAAAGCAAAAAAAATCTCACAACCCCCCCCCCCCCCAAAAAAAAAAAAAAAGAAAAACAATAAAAAATTTTATTAGGAGGAGTTTTCCCCGCACTTGTCAACCTCTGTCCTGTTGAAGGAGACAAGGTCGGTTCAAACTCTGGGAAAAGGGGACTACTTGAAATGAAACGATAGGACAGAGAAAGAAAAAAACAACAACAAAATAAACCTAATAAGGGCGATCACGGCTGCTCCCACTCTTGAACTAACCGCTCAATGTAGCGAGAAGTGGTGGGGCTCACCGATCGGGGAAAAGGACAAAATAGGGAATCACGGCTGCTCCCACTCTTGAACTAGTCGCTCAAGGTAGCGAAAAGCTACCCCGATCGGGGGAAAAAAAATTAGGAACTTACAAACAAACAAAACCACTAGCAAAACTCAGAGTCAGAAATAAGAGAGAAGTCCTCACTCGCACACATAAACAGAAAAAAAACAAATGCAAATATTATACTCGATAAATAATTGAACGAATTTTTTTTTCCTCTTCCCTCAAACCCTTGAGGGTACAAGTCGAAATCTTTTTTTTTCAGGCCCCGAGGGTACAAATACAAATCTTTCCTCTGGGGGTACAAATCAAAATAGTTTTTCCAGGCCCAAGGGCACAAATAGAAATCTTTCTTCTTTTTTTTCCCAGGGGGAAAACAACGGCAGCTACGTCGGGGTCACCACTGTCACTTTTGCACACACGCATTCATGACAGCATTTACTCCATATGCACACGCAATCTTTCCAATCAACCAAAAGGCGCACTACCGAATGTTTTTTCTTCTCCCCCTCTCCTTCGGGAAAAACACTTTACTAAATCACATCAAACAAGTTATAAACAGATTTTATACATGTATCTCTCTTTACACTGAGAGATAAACTAATTCATTCAAGATTCTATAAAGTCATGGCCTTCACATTACATTAGCCCAAAATCCAGACCAGGAGAATAAATAACTCCTGTAATCATTGATGCTATGCCTGCATCAGATATAAGACTCCATACTGTCATGATTCCCTGTCTCTCTCAGACATCGTATCGCCCCCTTGATTTCTCCCGTCACTGGAGATACGAGTTTCCGACTCCTCTCCCTCGACTTCTCCTGTCACTGGAGATATGAGTTCCGACTCCTCTCCCTCGACTTCTCCTGTCACTGGAGAGATGATGAATTCCAACTCCTCTCCCTGGAGTCTTTAATTGTTGGGGCTGAACTACCGGCGTGTTCCCCACACCATGGCCATCTTTAACCACCTCACGGGGTGAAAGGTGAAGGGTGAAGGGCGAAGGGCTGGTAATGACTGGTCAGCAGTGAGGACCAGCGTCCTGACAGGTTCGAGTCTCTAGGCCATCTCCTGGGCTAAAACGATTCTTTCCTCCCTCCTCCTAGTGAGTGCATACTCAGTGTTCAAAACACATGACCAGCACCTTACCACCCTTATTAAACTATCTCTCAGTGGTCACTTTCACCCAATGACCACGTTTGTTTCTTTAATGAGTCATTCTCACAATTATTTGGGACGCCCGCTACACTAGTCAAGCCACATAAATATTCTTCCTTTTTAGTTGTGGCATGGGGAAATGATTCATATCACTAACTACATGTGATGGAGCGTCACATGCCTTGATGTGAGGCTACGTCACATGACAAAACCTAATTTAGGCCTTAACTCATTTTGGGACGAGGTCAAGATCTCATTTGCTGGTTCTGTTGCTACCATCTGTAGCCTATTTGTAGTTTTAAGTATGACTTTCTACTTGCAACAATACTAGCTACCATCACATAATACGATATCAACAAAAACGATTCACTGAAGTCTTCGTCATTAGAGCGACAAAGTTGGCTCAGCCTAATCCACGCAGTCAAAGAGCTCAGTGTGACAAACAAAAAGTAAATGATGATTTTTTTTAACTTGTCACCATGACAATTATCCAAGTGAATGATATTGTTTGAGTCGGATAGAAGTTTGGGGTCTTTTCCGTATCTCAACGGTCATACCAGTCGACAAGCTCTCCCATGCTGAATGTCACGACCGACCCCTGGAGGTCTGCCCTGACAGGATCGGTCTAGGAGGGAGTGAAGGGAGTGACTGACCTCACACCCTCGCAAGAGCCCACACGAGAAAGATTACGATACAACACCCCATTTATTCACACCAACACACACAGTCATAAATAAGCATTCCAACGCACAACAACATGCACAATCACAATCAAGCACTCCAACACACACAACATGCCAATTATAAATAAACATTTCACCATACGACGTACACAATCACAATTACAGCATCCTGCACATATGACATATACACAATTATAAAGAACATTTCCAACATCCATCCCTTCCCACACCCTGGAGTGCTCCACACCCTGCCTCGTAAGTCTACTGGGAGCACCCTGTCGCACTAGTGCTCCGAACGGGTTGGTTCTTGAAGGAGTCCCTCAAACCGACACCTCGAACGAAGCAGGCGTGAGAGGGCCGGGGGGGGGGGTGGGGAAAAGTCTTGACGGGTCGGCTGGGGCCCCCAACCATTTTTTAAAAAAACAAAAAAAAAAAAAAAAAAAAAAAAAAAAAAAAAAAAAAAAAAAAAAAAAAAAAATTTTTTTTTTTTAAAAAAAAAAACAAAAAAATTTTTTTTTTAGTTTTTCTATTAAACAATTAAAAAACCAAAAACGTTCAAAAAAAACTTTAGAAGCTTCTTTTCCCCAAAGGTACCCATCCCGAAAAAGGGCCGTTTAAAACCAAAATTAAAATTTTTTTTTTTTTAAAAACAACCATTAAAAAAATTTTTTTGTTTTATTTTTTTTGAATTTTGGGGCTTTTCCGACCAACGGTATCCATCGCAACCCCCTTAAATCGCCATGGGTTTGCCTAGGGGAAAAAAAAAAAAAAGGCGCCCCTCAACCCCGCAAACCCCCGAGAAAATTCGTCCCCCCAAAAAAAAAACCCAAACAAGATAAAAAAAACCAAGAACACTCCAAAACAACAAACTTAACCCCAAAAAAAAAAAAAAAATTTAACAACAAAAAAAAAACCCCAAAAAAAAAATTTAAAAAATTTCCCAAAAATCCCTCCCCCCCCGGGGTCCCCCACCCCCGCCCCCGAAGTCTCGGGAAAACCCCCCCCCCCCCGGGCCCAAGGGGGGCTGAAATTCGCTAAAACCCACCCCGCCGAAAGGGGAAAGCGGCCCCGGGGGGGGGGGGGGGGGGAAAAAAGGGCGGGGGGAGGTCCGGGACGGGATCGGCCCCAAAAGGGGGGTTTTTTCCCCCGGGCCCCAAGGGGGCCAAGAAAGGGCACCCCATTTTCCCCCCCAAAGCCATTCCTCAACCACACTGCACCCCATCCCCCCCCCAACTTAAACACCCACCTCCACCCCCCAAAAAGCTTGGCTAAAAAAACCCCCCCAAAGTAAACCCCTAAACCCCGGGGGGGGGGGGGAACTGGGGGGGGAAAAAAAGGGGAGGGAAGGGGGGAAAAAAGGGGGGGGGATGGAACCCCCCAAAACACTACCCGCGAAAATTTAAACCCATCCAGAGGGGGGGGGGGGAAAGAACCAAAAAACCCTAAACCAGGTTTTGGCTTCTAAGGGGCTTTTAAAACGCTTTTAAAAAGAAAAACAAAAGTTTTTCCCCTTTTTCCCCCCAAAAACCCCTTTTTAAAAAACCCCAGGGCCCTTATAACTCACCAAATTTTAAAAAATGGAAAAGTCATTTTTACCCAAAAATTAACAAAAACCCAACCGTCCAAAGAAAACAGGGGGGGGCTGGAAAAAAAAAAAAAAAAAGGGGGAAACAAAAGGGGGGCCGAAAAAATTTCCGGCAATGTGCACGGGACGGCGAGAAAAGAAAGTTCCAACCCAACACGGTTTCCCCCCCAAAGACGCCCCAATGTCGGGGAAAAAAATTTTAAATTTTTTAAAACCCCCAAAAGATTTTTCCAAAAAAAACCCTCACAAAAATTTTTCCTTTTCTTTGGAAAAAAAAAAATTGGAAAAGGAAAACTGCCCTAAAAAAAAAAAAAACAAAAACCCAAAAAATTTTCCAAACCCCGGGGCCCCAAAAAACGGAAAACGACCCTTCGGTTTTCCCCTGGGAGGGACAAACAGGTCGGAGAAAAAAATTTCCCCCCAGGACGAAAAACAAAGACCCTTTCCCTATACGGTCCAAAACCGGACCGCCCCAAAACTTTTCCCGGAAAAAAAATTTTGAATGGCGGAAAGTTTGGTTACAGATTTTAAAATTAAAAAAAAAAAGAAAAAGGGGGAAAAAAAGCGGCAAAAAAAACACAACAAAAAGGTCCCCCAACCAGGTGAAAGAGGGCGGGTAAAAGAGGGGGGAGAGAAAAAACCAAGGGGGGAAAAAAAAGGTCCCCCAAAACCAATAAGGACGGATACACGACCCCAAACGAAAAAACAAAAAAAAAAGGGCCCCCAGAGGGCCCAAAGGCCCCCCAAATGTGAAAAAAACCCCCCCTTTCAAAACCCTTTTTTTGGGCGCCCCCCTTTTTTTTTTAAAAAGGAAATTCACAAAAGGGGACAAACCCAACCCGGATGACAGAGTAAAAAATTACCCCAAACTTCCCTAAATACCCCGAAAAATAAAAGGGAAACAAAAAAAAGCAAACCCTTCCAAATGAAAAAAAAACCCTTATTCCCGAAACACACAAGGAAAACGCAAAAAATGATACGGAAAAAAAGGGAAAAAAACCCTTTTTAGGGGGTCCCTCCCCCCTTTTCCAAGCCTGCTCGAGTCGGCTAAAAATTAGCTTGAAATTCAAACCCCTTGAAAGGGGGGAAAAAACCCTTTTTGGTAAAACCCCCCAAAATCCCTTTATCCGGGATTTTGCACTAAAAATTTAGCCCCCCCAACAAATTCCCCATTCTTCTGGGACCCATGGGGTTTAAATTGTAAAGGATTACAAAAAAAGGGGTATATCAAGGGGGGAAGCCTCGGGTTCAACTCCCAGTTCAAACCCTAGTTTTGTAGCGGGAATGGAATTTTTGGCCCAAGGAACCCCCTTGCTTCCCCCCAAACCCGTGGCACTGCCCCGGGGAAAACCGTTAAAGCCCCCAGGGTTTTTGCCCGCTCCAGCATAACCGGCGTACCCCCTTGGGGAGTCTTCCCCCAAAGATTCGAAAGCTAAAATTTGGAGCCCAAAGCCCTCAGGGGGAAATCTCCCTCCGGGGGAAAAAACTTTCCCAAAGGGGGAAAAAAAAAGTTTTGGGCCAACCATTTGGTGAAAACCAAAGGGCCCCCCTTTTGGGGATTCCCCTTTGGGGTTTGGGCGCTGGGGGGGGGAAAAACTCCGGGCGTATTGGAAAACCAAGTTCCCGGGCCAAAGAAATTTTGCTCCCCGCCAAAACCCTTGAGGGGCGGGAAAAGGGGGAAAATTTCCGCCCCCTTTTGCTTTCCTGTGGGAACCCCCCCCCGGGCCCGGAAAATCTGGGGAAAAAAGGGTCCCTGGGGGTGAAGTTTCCCTTTTGTTAAAAAAAAAGGGCCCCACCGGATGGCCCCTTCGGACGGTAGGGGGTAGGAAAAAAAAATCGGGGGGGGGAGGAAAAACCCCCAAAACCCGACCAATTTTGGGCGCCCCCCCCCTTGGGAAACTCCTTTTCCCAAAAAAAGGGGGTTTCCCCATCCCGGGGGTTCGCCAAGGTTTAAAAAACCAAAGGAAAGGGATGGGGTCCCTTTGGGAGGCCACTTAGGGGGGAAGGGGGAAAACCCACCCAAACCCGGGTTTTGGGCAACCCCAATTCCGGCCCCCCAAAAAAACCCGGGGGCCTAAATCCCAGTGTGTTGTCCCCCTGAGGGGGGGCCTTTTTCCACAACTTGGGGCCCCCCCGGGGGGGAAAACCCCGAGCTTAAAAAACCCCCTCCCCCGAATCGCACCGCGCCCTAGGGCCCTATCCGGCCCAATTAAACATTTGGGGGGTTTTAAAAAAGGGTTCCCCCATTTGCAATGCCCATTTTTTTTTTCCCCCCTTTTTCCCCCGGGTCATTTTTTTCCATGGCCTGAACCCTCCCCTTCGGGGGTTTTTGGCGCTTCAAAATTTTCCCATGAGGCCTTCTTTTAAAAAGGGAAAACCCCTTCGCCCCCCAACCGAAAAAGTGCGGGCCCCCTTTTCCAAAAATTTTTGGAGGTGCTATTTTAAAACCCTTAAAACCTATGCCCTGTGGGTTCCCTTTGGAAGAAAGGGGCCTTAAACCCTTTTCATTGGGATAAACCCCTGAACAAGGGGGGAAAAGGGAAAGGTTTTCCATTTTTGAGAGCCCCCATTGTCTAGTTTTAAATTTTCCCGCTGCCCTTTCGGGCCCCTTTCCCTCCTTAACCTCTTCCCTCGTGACCCCTGCGGGAGCCCCCCGGAGGCCTCTTCCCTACGCGACCTCCTCGGCCCCCCTTCCAAGGGGTGGGCATTCCCCCCCCTTACGGGGCCTCTGTCGGGCCCCTTTTCTGGCGTTTTTTCCTTGCAGCCCCCTTTTTTTGCTTTTGGGGCGGGCCCCCTCCTACCAACCCCCGTGGGCGCCCTTTTCCCCCAAAGGGGCCTCCCCCCGGAAAGGCCTCCTTCGGGGAGCCCTTTTTTTAAACCCCCTGGGCAGCCTTTCCTCGGGCGGGAACCCCAACGAGGGGTTCCGGGGGGGCCCACCCCCCGGGGGCCCCTGCCCGCCCTGGGCCCACCTTCCCCCCAAAAACCCCCCTTTTTAGGGGGAAACCCTAAAAAGGGGTTTTGGTTTTCGGAAAACCCCCCCATTTTTCCTTTTTTGGCTGGGGGAAAAGGGGCCGTCGGGGCTCAAAAAAACCCCTGCGGAAAAAGTTGAAAGTCCGTGGTTTCGGACCAGGGAAAAAAAAATTAAGTAATGCTGGACAAATGTGGGGAAAATTTAAGCCCCTTCCCTTTTGCCCCCAGTGATACAAGACCCTTCCGACCTTTCCATTAAAAAAACCCGGGAAAAGTTCCCTTGAAAAACCAATATTTTTGGGGGGTTTTTTTTTAAAATTTTTGGGTGGTGGGGAAATTTGGGGGGGCCCCCCGGGAAAGCGAAAAACCGGAAACTTTGGGGGGCCCCCAAAAAAAAAAAAAAAAAACTTCCCCCCCCAAAAAAAAAAAGCCCCCCACAGAAAGGGGTGGGCTGGGGAAAAAAAAAAAAAACAAAAACTGGCAGACGGCCCGGGAGGGAAAAAAAAAAGGGAAAAGCCCTAAAAAACCCCCCTCCCCCCGGGGAAAAAAAAACAAAAGGTAAAAACAAAAAGGAAGACTGAGGGAAACAAAAGGAAGCTTACGGCCGTCCTGCGTGAGGTACCGGGGAAGGGGGGGGGGGGCCCCCTCCTCACCTCCCCCCCCCCCAAACCAGTTCCCCCCCCCAAGCCCCCACCAAGTTTAAACCGCCCCAAAAACAAAAAAACAAAAGCAAAAATATCAAAAAAAAACCCAAACAAAAAAGGTACCCCCCCAAACGAAAGCCGAGCCCTTTTCCGGCGCCCCCCCCTTGTAGGACCCCTTTGGGGGGTTACAGGAGGGGAAAGGGGGGAAGGGGGTTCGATCAACCCTCAACCCACAAAAGTTCAAAAAACCCCTTTCACCCAAACACACAATCAAAATAAGCATTTCCCAACCCCAAACATGCAAATAAAAAAACCTCCAACAACACAAAAGCAAAATAAATAAAATTTCACCATAAAAAAACCCTTTAAATCAATTTTCCCCGAAAACCCCCAAAAAAATTTAAAAAAAAAATTTAAACACCCTTCCCCCCCCTGGGTCCCCCCCCTGGTCTTAAAGGGGGGCCCCCTGCGCAAGGGCCCGAACGGGTTTTTGGGGGGGGGGAACCCCCCCGGGGGGGGGGTTTTGGGGGGTTTCCCCCAAAAAGGGGGGGGGGGGGAAAAAAGGGGGGCGTTGGGGAGGCGGGGGCGGGCGGCCCCCCGTCAAACCGGCGGGCTTTTCCCCCCAGGGGGGCCCCCAAACGTGGGCCCCCCGACGGGCCCAAAACCGTCCCCGGTTCCCCCAGGGGCCCAACCAGGCCCATTCCGCCGGGTTTAGCCGGGGGGGAAAAAGGGGAAAGGGGGGGAAAAAAGGGGGGGAAAAAGGGGGCCCCCCGGGCCAGCTCCGGGTAACCCCCGGGGGGGGGGGAAAAAAAAAAGGGGGGGTTAAAAAAAGGGGGGGAAGAAGGAAAAAAAAAGGGTAAAAAAGGGTTTTAATCACCCTCTTCAAATTTAACACCCTCCTGTGGGGGGAAACACAAACGCACCCAAAACCCCAACAAAATTATAGGGGCCCCCCAAAGCCAAAAAATCAAAATCAACAGGAAAAACAAAAAAATTTTTTTACCCTTTTCCCCCCCAAATTTTAAACCCTTTCTTGAAATAACCCAAACAGCGAAAGGAAAAAATTGAAAGGGGGGGGGAAAAAAAAGGCCCTTTTTCACATTTTTCCCCATTTCAAAAAAACCAAAACCCAAACCCCCATAAAAAGAAAATTGGTAAGGCCCCAAATAAAAATTTTTTTTCCCCAAAACAAACCCCAAAAAGATCCCCGGGACAGGGGGGGACACAACCCAAAAAAAAAACCCAAACCCCGTACCAGGTTTCCTTTCCCCCCCACCCCCCCTTTTCCCCCTAAAAAGGGAAAGAAATTTGGAAAAAAGAAGGGGTTAAAAATTTCCCAGGAAAAGGGTTACAAATATTTTTTTACTTTGAAAAAAAAGAAAGCGCAAAAAAGAACTAACCGGTAAAACAACCCCCAAAAAAAAAAACCCGAAACCTTTTTAATACCCTAAGAAAGGCGGGTAAAGACCTTTTGCCCCCCGCAGCAGGGAAAAAAGGCCCCAGGGGGGAAAAGAAGGTTTTTAAAGGGATGAGGAAGAAGAACCGAGTACCCCCCCCATAAGGTTAGGAACCAAAACCGGAAAGGGGGGGAACCCGCCAAAAACTAATCCCAGTTTCGGGCCAAAACCCCTGTGGCCCCCGGGGAAAAACCCCCAAAAAAAAAGAATGAATAAAAAAAAGGGGGGGAAGACGAATTTGGAAAAATCCAGACCCCTGCCCTTTAGGTGAATACCCTGGGGAAAAAAAAAAAAAAAAGTTGAAACTCCCCCTCCCCCCAACAATAAGGGGGGAATCCCCGGAAAAAAAAAAATTTGGGTGAGGGAAAATCAGGCTGCACAACTTCCCCCCCTTTAAAAACCCCTTTTCCTTAATAATGCCCTTTGCCTTCCCCTGGCAAATTTTTCCCAATGGGGAACCCCCTTCTGGACACGGTACGTAAAACCATCCTTTCCCCTGTCCCCGAAAAAAAAAATGTAAAAAACAAATAAGCCCCCCATGAAATTCCCCGCCCGGGATTACTATTCCCCCTGAATGAAAACCCTTAAACACCTTTTCGGCCAAAAAAAAAATGGGGTTTTGCCCTCTGGATTTTAAAAAGGGAACGGGCCGGGCCCGTTATGTATTAAAACCCTTAAGACAAATTTCCTCTCCACTCCACCCCACCCTTTAATGGGGGTTTGGGTGGGGTGGGAAAGGGTTTTCCCTTTTTAAAAATTTTGGCCCCTCCTTTTTCACCCAGTCCTCCCCCTTTTAAACAAACGAGCCCCCCCCCGGGTTTTTCCCCCAATTTTACCCTCCTTTTGGGGGGGGTGTTTAGGTTAAGGGTTTAATTCCCCCAAACCTTTTAAAGCCTAAACCCACGCCCAGGGGCAGTCGTGTCATTAGTGCACA
Source organism: Conus ventricosus (assembly GCA_018398815.1). Taxonomy (NCBI): domain Eukaryota; kingdom Metazoa; phylum Mollusca; class Gastropoda; order Neogastropoda; family Conidae; genus Conus; species Conus ventricosus. Next base: position 38,713,152 of record CM031609.1, on the reverse strand, counting down.
TTTCATCCCCTTTCCACATGAAAGACTTTTCTCCCCCTTTTTCACTCAAGTTTAACTGTACACGATTTTTTTCTCCACCTCTTCCTCATTGCACAAAATAAGACTTCAAAACCCATCCTCGGTTGTGATAAAGATAATACTTTAGTTTATTGTGGTTATGGAAAAGGTGCTTTAAAAATCTAGTCCTGCTATCTACTTCCAGTGTCTCCCTACCAGTACAACTCCTTATGGCCTCTCCATACATAACCACAACTAGACTCATTTTGGTCGCAGCCACGTCGCCGGCAATCATCCAGTCAGGTGGTGTTGAAACACGAGAACAGACACACTGCACTACTGCTGAGCCATGCTGGTGGTCTTCGTGATGCCCGTTCAGAACAAACATGTGCAAGGCACCGCCCACTAAGCCCCCCCCCCCCCCCCTCATCAGACCCACCCTTCCGCCTTCCCAGCGACGACAATGATGGCTTAGATGCAGGGCAGCGTGAATGAACGTCCTTCTTTAGAGGGCATCACTTAGTCCCTTCCACGAATTTCAGACAAAAAATGTTGACATGACTCAACGTGGATATAGTAGTGGAGAGGACATTGAAGCGGAGGTCTCCACGACAGTAGGGTATAAAGGCCTACAGAACTCTGCCCCCCTCCCCCTCCCACCTCCCACGCCCCCTTTTTTTAAACAACGGTATGTGAAGACGAAGTTAATGTGGTTATGCTAAGGAGTTTCACTCTGGCCCGAGACTACAAGGCAGTGATATATTCTACTCCACGCTACAAGGCAGTGATATATTCCACTCCACGTTACAAGGCAGTGATATATTCTACTCCACGCTACAAGGCAGTGATATATTCTACTCCACGCTACAAGGCAGTGATATATTCCACTCCACGCTACAAGGCAGTGATATATTCCACTCCACGCTACAAGGCAGTGATATATTCTACTCCACGCTTCAAGGCAGTGATATATTCCACTCCACGCTACAAGGCAGTGATATATTCCACTCCACGCTACAAGGCAGTGATATATTCCACTCCACGCTACAAGGCAGTGATATATTCTACTCCACGCTACATTCCTCTTCCTTGCAGATTCCGCTTTGCTGAGGGCGCTGTGTTTTTCTTTCAGGTCTTCCCACAGTTTTTCCAAGCCTTGTTTTTCAGCTGGCAGTGCGGTCTTCATTTGCTTCTTGAGGTTGTTCTTTTGGACTCTGATCTTGTCCATCGTTTCCTGGCGTCTGGATTTCTTTGGAGGTGTTTTCTCTTTGGTTAGCTTTACTCCATAGGCGTCTCTACATGTGGCATACACAATGTCCCCATATGTGGCTAGTTTGTGTTCCAGGGTGCTTTTCCCTATCAGTGCATCGAGTCTTTGGACGATTTTTGCATCCAGTTTCTCCCAATCTTCAGTTTCGTTTGCTCGTGGCAGGTTGAGTTTCAGGCGCCTGGCATCGAGGGCCTGTGCAAATTCCTCATCCGAACCATGGATGTCCTTGGCACTGTGGTTTAAATCCTGGCCTTGGTCTTCCGGCGTCTTATCTGCTGATGCAGTGCGCTGCTGCTCATTCAGATGAGTCTTCACACATCCCATCTTGGTTCTGTGTATCTTCATGCCACGGATGGTAGCCAAACGCTTTCCACAGACACATGGATATTCCATTTGGTCCATGTTCATAGTCCGTTTGGGATTTGCAGTCGTGATTGGTTGAGCACCGATGGATTCATCATTTCTCCCCCTTTCGGTTAATCCTGGGAGCATCTTTTCCTTTTATTTTTAGTAGCCACATGTTTAAGGCAAAGTGGGGAGCCAGCCCACAGAGCCCTTGATTCTGGTCTTTCCCAGTGTCCTCCGGTCTTTCCCGGACGTCCTCCGGCCTATTCCCGGAAGTCAATGGCTTACCCATGCATCAGTAGAAAGAAACTCGTGGAGAGCGTGGCAGCAGAGAGTCCTCAGAAGAGAAGCCCCCTTCAAGCAAGTGTTTCGGCCCTTATCTCCTGACACTCTAGGGGGGTTGGGCCACACCCGGTTCATGACTCCGGATGTCCCTCTGCTGCCCCTTTTTTTTTCCCCCATCATGGACGAGCCATGGTTGGGATTCGAACCCATGACCCTCTGGACATGCTCATTTTCTACTTAATGACTCGCGCTTTAACCACTGAGCCACAAGGACACCTGATATTTGTAGGAAATTAAGCCTTATGAAGTTCACTTTTGTTCCTCCTTGACCAGATCCAGCTTGAACACCTCTCTGCCGCTTCTGCCATTGCTTTCAGGGCTCTGGTTTTTTCCTTCCCTGCAACTGAGAGCTGTTTCATGAGGCTGTATGCAGACGTTCCTACAAATCCCCTAGCTCCAATTTCCGCAGTGAGGACTTTGACCTGATAGCCTTCTCTCCTCAGGCTGTTTGCCAGATCAGCATACTTTTCAGTCTTGTAGATTTGAGCTGCCTCCATTCTGTTCTCATATGGCACCGTGAGCTCGATCATGATCAGCTGCTTGGTTGACTTAGAGTGGACTACTATGTCTGGTCTCATGCCACTCTTGCTGATGATCTCTGGGTGACTCTTCCATTCTGGGAGGTCTGCAGTGATATATTCTACTCCACGCTACAAGGCAGTGATATATTCTACTCCACGCTACAAGGCAGTGATATATTCCACTCCACGCTACAAGGCAGTGATATATTCTACTCCACGCTACAAGGCAGTGATATATTCTACTCCACGCTACAAGGCAGTGATATATTCTACTCCACGCTACAAGGCAGTGATATACTCTACTCCACGCTACAAGGCAGTGATATATTCCACTCCACGCTACAAGGCAGTGATATATTCCACTCCACGCTACAAGGCAGTGATATATTCCACTCCACGCTACAAGGCAGTGATATATTCCACTCCACGCTACAAGGCAGTGATAAATTCTACTCCACGCTACAAGGCAGTGATATATTCCACTCCACGCTACAAGGCAGTGATATATTCCACCCACGCTACAAGGCAGTGATATATTCCACTCCACGCTACAAGGCAGTGATATATTCCACTCCACGCTACAAGGCAGTGATATATTTACTCCACGCTACAAGGCAGTGATATATTCCACTCCACGCTACAAGCAGTGATATATTCCACTCCACGCTACAAGGCAGTGATATATTCCACTCCACGCTACAAGGCAGTGATATATTCCACTCCACGCTACAAGGCAGTGATATATTCTACTCCACGCTACAAGGCAGTGATATATTCCACTCCACGCTACAAGGCAGTGATATATTCCACTCCACGCTACAAGGCAGTGATATATTCCACTCCACGCTACAAGGCAGTGATATATTCTACTCCACGCTACAAGGCAGTGACTATATTCCACTCCACGCTACAAGGCAGTGATATATTCCACTCCACGCTACAAGGCAGTGATATATTCCACTCCACGCTACAAGGCAGTGAATATTCCACTCCACGCTACAAGGCAGTGATATATTCCACTCCACGCTACAAGGCAGTGATATATTCCACTCCACGCTACAAGGCAGTGATATATTCTACTCCACGCTACAAGGTCAGTGATATATTCCACTCCACGCTACAAGGTAGTGATATATTCCACTCCACGCTACAAGGCAGTGATATATTCCACTCCACGCTAACAAGGTCAGTGATATATTCACTCCACGCTACAAGGCAGTGATATATTCCACTCCACGCTACAAGGCAGTGATATATTCCACTCCACGCTACAAGGCAGTGATATATTCCACTCCACGCTACAAGGCAGTGATATATTCCACTCCACGCTACAAGGCAGTGATATATTCCACTCCACGCTACAAGGCAGTGATATATTCCACTCCACGCTACAAGGCAGTGATATATTCCACTCCACGCTACAAGGCAGTGATATATTCCACTCCACGCTACAAGGCAGTGATATATTCCACTCCACGCTACAAGGCAGTGATATATTCCACTCCACGCTACAAGGCAGTGATATATTCCACTCCACGCTACAAGGCAGTGATATATTCTACTCCACGCTACAAGGCAGTGATATATTCTACTCCACGCTACAAGGCAGTGATATATTCCACTCCACGCTACAAGGCAGTGATATATTCTACTCCACGCTACAAGGCAGTGATATATTCTACTCCACGCTACATGGCAGTGATATATTCCACTCCACGCTACAAGGCAGTGATATATTCCACTCCACGCTACAAGGCAGTGATATATTCCACTCCACGCTACAAGGCAGTGATATATTCCACTCCACGATACAAGGCAGAGATATATTCCACTCCCGCTACAAGGCAGCGATATATTCCACTCCACGCTACAAGGCAGTGATATATTCTACTCCACGCTACAAGGCAGTGATATATTCTACTCCAGGCTACAAGGCAGTGATATATTCTATTCCTCGCTACAGGGCAGTAATATATTTACTCCACGCTACAAGGCAGTGATATATTCTACCCCACGCTACAAGGCAGTGATATATTCTACTCCACGCTACAAGGCAGTGATATATTCTACCCCACGCTACAAGGCAGTGATATATTCCCACTACACGCTACAAGGCAGTGATATATTCCACTCCACGCTACAAGGCAGTGATATATTCCACTCCACGCTACAAGGCAGTGCTATATTCCACTCCACGCTACAAGGCAGTGATATATTCCACTCCACGCTACAAGGCAGTGATATATTCCACTCCACGTTACAAGGCAGTGATATATTCCACTCCATGTTACAAGGCAGTGATATATTCCACTCCACGCTACAAGGCAGCGATATATTCCACTCCACGCTACAAGGCAGTGATATATTCTACTCCACGCTACAAGGCAGTGATATATTCCACTCCACGCTACAAGGCAGTGATATATTCCACTCCACGTTACAAGGCAGTGATATATTCTACTCCACGCTACAAGGCAGTGATATATTCCACTCAACGCTACAAGGCAGTGATATATTCCACTCCACGCTACAAGGCAGTGATATATTCTACTCCACGCTACAAGGCAGTGATATATTCCACTCCACGCTACAAGGTAGTGATATATTCCACTCCACGCTACAAGGCAGTGATATATTCCACTCCACGCTACAAGGCAGTGATATATTCCACTCCACGCTACAAGGCAGTGATATATTCCACTCAACGCTACAAGGCAGTGATATATTCCACTCCACGCTACAAGGCAGTGATATATTCCACTCCACGCTACAAGGCAGTGATATATTCCACTCCACGCTACAAGGCAGTGATATATTTCACTCCACGCTACAAGGCAGTGATATATTCCACTCCACGCTACAAGGCAGTGATATATTCCACTCCACGCTACAAGGCAGTGATATATTCCACTCCACGCTACAAGGCAGTGATATATTCCACTCCACGCTACAAGGCAGTGATATATTCCACTCCACGCTACAAGGCAGTGATATATTCTACTCCACGCTACAAGGCAGTGATATATTCTACTCCACGCTACAAGGCAGTGATATATTCTACTCCACGCTACAAGGCAGTGATATATTCCACTCCACGCTACAAGGCAGTGATATATTCTACTCCACGCTACAAGGCAGTGATATATTCTACTCCACGCTACAAGGCAGTGATATATTCCACTCCACGCTACAAGGCAGTGATATATTCCACTCCACGCTACAAGGCAGTGATATATTCCACTCCACGCTACAAGGCAGTGATATATTCCACTCCACGCTACAAGGCAGTGATATATTCCACTCCACGCTACAACGCGGTGATATATTCCACTCCACGCTACAACGCGGTGATATATTCTACTCCACGCTACAAGGCAGTGATATACTCTACTCCACGCTACAAGGCAGTGATATACTCTACTCCACGCTACAAGGCAGTGATATATTCTAATCCACGCTACAGGGCTGTAATATATTCTACTCCACGCTACAAGGCAGTGATATATTCTACCCCACCCTACAAGGCAGTGATATATTCTACTCCACGCTACAAGGCAGTGATATAGTCTACCCACGCTACAAGGCAGTGATATATTCCACTCCACGCTACAAGGCAGTGATATATTCCACTCCACGCTACAAGGCAGTGATATATTCTACTCCACGCTACAAGGCAGTGATATATTCCACTCCACGCTACAAGGCAGTGATATATTCCACTCCACGCTACAAGGCAGTGATATATTCCACTCCACGCTACAAGGCAGTGATATATTCTACTCCACGCTACAACGCAGTGATATATTCCACTCCACGCTACAAGGCAGTGATATATTCCACTCCACGCTACAAGGCAGTGATATATTCCACTCCACGCTACAAGGCAGTGATATATTCCACTCCACGCTACAAGGCAGTGATATATTCTACTCCACGCTACAAGGCAGTGATATATTCTACTCTACGCTACAAGGCAGTGATATATTCTGCTCCACGCTACAAGGCAGTGATATATTCTGCTCCACGCTACAAGGCAGTGATATATTCCACTCCACGCTACAAGGCAGTGATATATTCACTCCACGCTACAAGGCAGTGATATATTCCACTCCACGCTACAAGGCAGTGATATATTCTACTCCACGCTACAACGCAGTGATATATTCTACTCCACGCTACAACGCAGTGATATATTCCACTCCACGCTACAAGGCAGTGATATATTCCACTCCACGCTACAAGGCAGTGATATATTCTCACTCCACGCTACAAGGCAGTGATATATTCCACTCCACGCTACAAGGCAGTGATATATTCCACTCCACGCTACAAGGCAGTGATATATTCTACTCCACGCTACAAGGCAGTGATATATTCCACTCCACGCTACAAGGCAGTGATATATTCCACTCCACGCTACAAGGCAGTGATATATTCACTCCACGCTACAAGGCAGTGATATATTCTACTCCACGCTACAAGGCAGTGATATATTCCACTCCACGCTACAAGGCAGTGATATATTCTACTCCACGCTACAAGGCAGTGATATATTCCACTCCACGCTACAAGGCAGTGATATATTCTACTCCACGCTACAAGGCAGTGATATATTCTACTCCACGCTACAAGGCAGTGATATATTCTACTCTACGCTACAAGGCAGTGATATATTCTACTCCACGCTACAAGGCAGTGATATATTCACTCCACGCTACAAGGCAGTGATATATTCCACTCCACGCTACAAGGCAGTGATATATTCTACTCCACGCTACAAGGCAGTGATATATTCTACTCCACGCTACAAGGCAGTGATATATTCTACTCCACGCTACAAGGCAGTGATATATTCTACTCCACGCTACAAGGCAGTGATATATTCTACTCCACGCTACAAGGCAATGATATATTTCTACTCCACGCTACAAGGCAGTGATATCTTCCACTCCACGCTACAAGGCAGTGATATATTCCACTCCACGCTACAAGGCAGTGATATATTCCACTCCACGCTACAAGCAGTGATATATTCTACTCCACGCTACAAGGCAGTGATACATTCTACTCCACGCTACAAGGCAGTGATATATTCCACTCCACGCTACAAGGCAGTGATATATTCTACTCCACGCTACAAGGCAGTGATATATTCCACTCCACGCTACAAGGCAGTGATATATTCCACTCCACGCTACAAGGCAGTGATATATTCTACTCCACGCTACAAGGCAGTGATATATTCCACTCCACGCTACAAGGCAGTGATATATTCCACTCCACGCTACAAGGCAGTGATATATTCCACTCCACGCTACAAGGCAGTGATATATTCTACACCACGCTACAAGGCAGTGATATATTCCACTCCACGCTACAAGGCAGTGATATATTCCACTCCACGCTGCAAGGCAGTGATATATTTTACTCCACGCTACAAGGCAGTGATATATTCTACACCACGCTACAAGGCAGTGATATATTCTACTCCACGCTACAAGGCAGTGATATATTCTACTCCACGCTACAAGGCAGTGATATATTCCACTCCACGCTACAATGCAGTGATATATTCTACTCCACGCTACAAGGCAGTGATATATTCTACTCCACGCTACAAGGCAGTGATATATTCTACTCCACGCTACAAGGCAGTGATATATTCTACTCCACGCTACACGGCAGTGATATATTCTACTCCACGCTACAAGGCAGTGATATATTCTACTCCACGCTACAAGGCAGTGATATATTCTACTCCACGCTACAAGGCAGTGATATATTCTACTCCACGCTAGAAGGCACCCAGACAGCAAGGGTCCAAGGACCCACTAGGGCCCACCTAGGTTCTGGCTAGATTCAGCTTGTCCAAGCTGGAGCTAGCTAGAAACTAAGTGGACCCTAGTACCCTTGCTGTTAGGGCAGTGATATATTCTACTCCACGCTACAAGGCAGTGATATATTCTACTCCACGCTACAAGGCAGTGATATATTCTACTCCACGCTACAAGGCAGTGATATATTCTACTCCACGCTACAAGGCAGTGATATATTCTACTCCACGCTACAAGGCAGTGATATATTCCACTCCACGCTACAAGGCAGTGATATATTCCGCTCCACGCTACAAGGCAGTGATATATTCCGCTCCACGCTACAAGGCAGTGATATACCCACTCCACGCTACAAGGCAGTGATATATTCCGCTCCACGCTACAAGGCAGTGATATACTCCACTCCACGCTACAAGGCAGTGATATATTCCACTCCACGCTACAACGCAGTGATATATTCCACTCCACGCTACAAGGCAGTGATATATTCCACTCCACGCTACAAGGCAGTGATATATTCCACTCCACGCTACAAGGCAGTGATATATTCCACTCCACGCTACAAGGCAGTGATATATTCCACTCCACGCTACAAGGCAGTGATATATTCCACTCCACGCTACAAGGCAGTGATATATTCTACTCCACGCTACAAGGCAGTGATATATTCCACTCCACGCTACAAGGCAGTGATATATTCCACTCCACGCTACAAGGCAGTGATATATTCTACTCCACGCTACAAGGCAGTGATATATTCTACTCCACGCTACAAGGCAGTGATATATTCCACTCCACGCTACAAGGCAGTGATATATTCCACTCCACGCTACAAGGCAGTGATATATTCCACTCCACGCTACAAGGCAGTGATATATTCCACTCCACGCTACAAGGCAGTGATATATTCCACTCCACGCTACAAGGCAGTGATATATTCTACTCCACGCTACAAGGCAGTGATATATTCCACTCCACGCTACAAGGCAGTGATATAATCTACTCCACGCTACAAGGCAGTGATATATTCCACTCCACGCTACAAGGCAGTGATATATTCCACTCCACGCTACAAGGCAGTGATATATTCTACTCCACGCTACAAGGCAGTGATATATTCTACTCCACGCTACAAGGCAGTGATATATTCTACTCCACGCTACAAGGCAGTGATATATTCTACTCCACGCTACAAGGCAGTGATATATTCTACTCCACGCTACAAGGCAGTGATATATTCTACTCCACGCTACAAGGCAGTGATATATTCTACTCCACGCTACAAGGCAGTGATATATTCTACTCCACGCTACAAGGCAGTGATATATTCTACTCCATGCTACAAGGCAGTGACATATTCTACTCCACGCTACAAGGCAGTGATATATTCTACTCCACGCTACAAGGCAGTGATATATTCCACTCCACGCTACAAGGCAGTGATATATTCCACTCCACGCTACAAGGCAGTGATATATTCCACTCCACGCTACAAGACAGTGATATATTCTACTCCACGCTACAAGGCAGTGATACATTCTACTCCACGCTACAAGGCAGTGATATATTCTACTCCACGCTACAAGGCAGTGATATATTCTACTCCACGCTACAAGGCAGTGATATATTCCACTCCACGCTACAAGGCAGTGATATATTCCACTCCACGCTACAAGGCAGTGATATATTCTACTCCACGCTACAAGGCAGTGATATATTCCACTCCAAGCTACAAGGCAGTGATATATTCCACTCCACGCTACAAGGCAGTGATATATTCCACTCCACGCTACAAGGCAGTGATATATTCCACTCCACGCTACAAGGCAGTGATATATTTCTACACCACGCTACAAGGCAGTGATATATTCCACTCCACGCTACAAGGCAGTGATATATTCCACTCCACGCTACAAGGCAGTGATATATTTTACTCCACGCTACAAGGCAGTGATATATTCTACTCCACGCTACAAGGCAGTGATATATTCTACTCCACGCTACAAGGCAGTGATATATTCTACTCCACGCTACAAGGCAGTGATATATTCTACTCCACGCTACAAGGCAGTGATATATTCTACTCCACGCTACAAGGCAGTGATATATTGTACTCCACGCTACAAGGCAGTGATATATTCTACTCCACGCTACAAGGCAGTGATATATTCTACTCCACGCTACAAGGCAGTGATATATTCTACTCCACGCTACAAGGCAGTGATATATTCTACTCCACGCTACAAGGCAGTGATATATTGTACTCCACGCTACAAGGCAGTGATATATTGTACTCCACGCTACAAGGCAGTGATATATTCTACTCCACGCTACAAGGCAGTGATATATTCTACTCCACGCTACAAGGCAGTGATATATTCTACTCCACGCTACAAGGCAGTGATATATTCTACTCCACGCTACAAGGCAGTGATATATTCTACTCCACGCTACAAGGCAGTGATATATTCTACTCCACGCTACAAGGCAGTGATATATTCTACTCGACGCTACAAGGCAGTGATATATTCTACTCCACGCTACAAGGCAGTGATATATTCTACTCCACGCTACAAGGCAGTGATATATTCTACTCCACGCTACAAGGCAGTGATATATTCTACTCCACGCTACAAGGCAGTGATATATTCTACTCCACGCTACAAGGCAGTGATATATTCTACTCCACGCTACAAGGCAGTGATATATTCCACTCCACGCTACAAGGCAGTGATATATTCTACTCCACGCTACAAGGCAGTGATATATTCCACTCCACGCTACAAGGCAGCGATATATTCCACTCCACGCTACAAGGCAGTGATATATTCCACTCCACGCTACAAGGCAGCGATATATTCCTTTCCACGCTACAAGGCAGCGATATATTCTACTTCATGCTACAAGGCAGTGATATATTCTACTCCACGCTACAAGGCAACGGTATATTCTACTCCACGCTACAAGGCAGTGATATATTCTACTCCACGCTACAAGGCAGTGATATATTCTACTCCACGCTACAAGGCAGTGATATATTCTACTCCACGCTACAAGGCAGTGATATATTCTACTTTACGCTCCACGTCTGTTTATTGATAGGGCTTCCTTAGCTTTCAGTGTCACCAACACCAGAATTTCAACTACTTTCTTACTTAGACCCGTCACACATCCTGGAGTACAGACCGCTGACTAGAGCTCGCCAGTGTACTCGACCCTGGGCCTTCACTCCTAGCTGGTTCCAGGTGTAACCCATCCTTCTGATGTCAGTTTCGACGCCCTGCCGCCAGGTGTTCCTTGGGCGCACACTTCTTCTCTTGCCTTGGGGGTTCCAGGTGAAAGCCTGTCTGATGGTGATACTTGACACCGGATTTTGTAGCATAATGGCACTGCCAATGTTAGGTAGATACCCAAGGTCTGACCAGCGCGTCGGGCTAAATCGTACATCAGACAACTGCTAAGTCGTAGCCATGAAACCTTCTTCTTAAATTCTCACATCTTAGTCATTAATTCATTAACCCATTAGCTTTAAATCATGGGCAGTGTGGTCTCGAAACTTAACTGATTTGGTGTAACGTATATGGACAAGTTCGCACGCAGTGACGCCTCCTTGATGAAACTGAAACTTCGTAGTAAATGCCTGATCCAACCCCATCTTCTTCTTCCACTTTCATCTTCTTTTGGCCTTTGCTGAATCTGATTCCATAGTTCTAGACTGCTGATGGTGTTTGGCCAGCGGATCCGGAGGATTCATCTCAAGCAAGTGTTTAGTAACATGTATAGTTTGTTCATAGTGGTTTAAGTTGTCCGTGTCTGGGCCCTACATACCGGCCCCAAGTTCACATCAGAGTTCAATAGTCGGATTTTAAAAAAAAAATTGTTCTCTGTACGCTTGAGCTCCAGCTGCTCTTCAACTGCTGTAGTCTGGCCGATCCTTCTTTGACATCGGCATCTGTACTCCCCTGCTTGTCGATGACACTACTCAGGCAGAAGAAAGACTCCACTCCTTTCAGTGCAGTCCCCTCGAGTGTGACAGGTGCGCCTTCACTGCGCTGGGTCTCATTCTCTTTGTGTTTTCCATGTCATGGATTCCGAGATCCACTTTGTAATGAGGTACTCTAGTCTTGTCCCGCATCTGTTGGTAACTACGGGACAGGAAGGCCAGGTCGTCCACAAAGTCGAGACATCCAAGCCACTTCCAGAGTGTTCACTGAAAGCCATTTCTCTTTTGGTTGACCTCATTATCCAGTCAATGATCAGGAGAAAAGATGAACGGTGATAGCAGACGCTCCTGTCATACATCTGTCCTGACATCCTAGTGAATTGCTCTTCCTGGATCACTCTGCAGCTGATCTGGTTGAATAGTATTGTGGGCACGCCATAGCGTCGCAGCAGTTTCCAGAAAATGTCCCCCTTCTACACTGTCAAATGCCTTCTAAAAATCCAGACAGAGAGAGAGAGAGAGAGAGAGAGAGAGAGAGAGAGAGAGAGAGAGAGAGAGAGAGAGAGAGAGAGAGAGAGAGCAAGAGAGAGCGAGCGAGAGAGAGAGATCCGATCTAAGGATTGCTCTACTATAAATAATGTAGTGATACAGTTTGGTCAGCGCACGATTGATTTTTCTCCCTGAAACCTTTGCTTATCTTTTGGAGGAGAATCAATTGCATCTTTCATTCGTTCAAGGATAACTCCATTGAAGACTTTTCCTGATACAGATAAGAGTGTGATTACCTTGTAGTTGGCTCAGTTACTAAGATTCCCTTTGTTTAGGAGTTTAATGAGATCATCTTCCATCCAGTCTGATGGTACTTCGTCCTCATCCCAAAGTTTGCCAATCAGTGGGTACAACAGGCCAACTGTAGTATGCATGTCTGTTGTCAATGCTTTCGCAGGAATATCAACTAGCCCTGACACTTTGCCATTCTCCAGCTTGAGCAATGCTTCTCTGATTTCTTCCTTGATCGGCCTATCACAACCGAGAAGGGGAGATCAGTGTTAGCTGGCTGGACGCGTGATGGTTTGGTAGTACAGGTCTGTTCAACAGCTCTTTAAAATGTTTTGCCCACCTGTTCAACTGGAGTTTCGTTTCCATGATGTTTTTTCCCTTCGTTGTCCTTGACTGGTCGTTCAGGTTTGCTGTATTGGTCTGGTAGCTTTCTGGTAGTGTCACGCAGTTACATTTGCTTCATGTTTCTGCTTTTGACCGCTTGTTCCGTTTCCTCTGCCCGGGGCTGTTGATGTGGTTTTCTTCGTCTGCTTTTATGCTGTTCTTGCCTGCTTTTTTGCTTTAGCCTTCTCCTCTTGAGCCTTTGGCTTGGCTGTTCTTGAGCCTTTGGCTTGGCTGTTCTTGAGCCTTTGGCTTGGCTGTTCTTGAGCCTTTGGCTTGGCTGTTCTTGAACCTTTGGCTTGGCTGTTCTTGAGCGAATGTTGTTTACCTCTGTTTTCTCCTGTTTCCTGGCTTCTAATTTCCATAAGGTTTCCTCTGACATCCATTCTTTCTGTCAGCACGGTCTGAAACCAACAACTTCTTAATATGTTGGAGTCTGTTGACAAGTTGATGTCAGTGCCTCTTGATGTTCTGCCATACATTTCCTGCAGTACTTGAAATCCTATGGAGAGTTTCGGTCCGTACTCTTGTATCTCTGCGTCCTTTAAAAGAATTACGTTATGCTTTCGTCTCTGCAGTTGTTTCAATTCAGAGTTTGTTCGGCTCGAGCTTCACTACAGCAGTCATTAAGTAACAGTCCGATGCTACATCTGTTCCTCTCTTCACTCTCTCAGTTGTCCAGAACGGCAAACACGTACTCCTCGGGAGGCATAAACAATGCGATAGCTGACATCCAATTTCAGACAATCTGTGTACTGGCTAAAAATGGCTGGCCTTGCGTGGACTGGCTGAAAGCAACAGGCATTCCGTGAACAAAACTGGCAGTGACAGCCATTTCGCAGAGTGCTGACAGGCTCCAAGCAATACGCAAAATAGCTAATGCTGTAGATTGCGCACAGCACGTACATATACATATTTGTTTGGACTGTATTAGTTGTTTACGTAACAGAAGACTACAAATTTGTAAATATGACAGAGTCTTAAAACAGAGGGTTATTTTGGGCGCTTTTTTTTTTTCACTGTTCAGGGCAGAGACATGTGCTGCAAGTGAAGCTTTAATAGAACAAGCACAGTCCAGTCAATGGACTGTCCACAGGAAAAACTTTTTGTGCGCGCGCGCGCGCGCGCGCGCGCGCACGCACGCGCGTGTGTGTGCGCGCGTGTATGCGCGCGTATGTGCGTGTGTGTGTGTGTGTGAGTGTGTGTGCGGGGGGGGGGGGGGGGGGGAGGGGGTATGAGTGTGCGCGAGCGCACGCACCCGTGCATTACACGCACACCATTCTATGAATAAACAGATGCCTGCATAGCTTGCACACAAAAAGTCCAAGTGACACGCATCAGATTAGCTTCTCTCTCTTTGTAGTTTTGAAACAAAATCTATCAGACCTACATTTTGTTGCCTGTTTTGAAATGTTGGTCATAGGGTATTGGTCAACTATCATGTTTTGGAACACAGAGAGCTTTACACTGGCATGAGCCCACTGTTAGAGAGCATCCCTCCAGTCTCTCATCCGCAAAGCCCGCCAACAATTACATAACGTTTTCTAGAAGTTGTAATCCAGGCCAACTAAACGGCACTTCACACGAATTTAGCCTAAAACTCACCAGCAGTAATACAGGCTGTAAATGTACAGGTGTAGCTGGTGTCGAAAATCGACCATTGGTGATGAATTCGTCCAGTCTTCACTCTGCTGACATGCTCCCTGAGCAGTGTTCCGTACCAGAAGCGACAGATTGCGAGGAAATGTTGTGTCAGACGGAATCTGGCTGTTTCTTTCTGAACGTCGCTCAGTGTGCTGGGCACGCCAGTACCACAGTCAAACTACGGCAGAATCTAACAACAATTATCATTGCAATAAACGGGACACAGCCAGTGGCTGACATTCAGTGCGTATGGAATATGGTGCTACCGGCAAAGCATTACGTTATTGTAACGATCAGTAAGCCAGAAACTGTTTATGAGAGAACAATTAGTAACTGGCTACTCTATAAGACAGAAGATCGTAACTTCGGTCTCATATTCCGATCTGACCATGGTGACAAGGTCTTCAATGACAGCATTATCACAAATGGTACTGTTAACTTTGTGTTGTCCACCAGCTTCACGGTGGAGTTGACAAACCACGCGTCAGGCAGAACGCTAATGATGACCATCCTGTGTGCATTGATGAAGGGAATCTTCAGGCATACTTTGCCTGTCACTCGTATATCTGATTCAGTCAGCTACGTGACATCACCTTTCTTTGACGGAAATCACAATTCTTACCCTCCAAGCTACGACGGCGTTTTTCATTTGGACCTTCCTGAAAACAAGTCTGCGTTGATCAGTTTCCACCATTTTGACCTTGAGCCAGAGGCGTATGAGGTTTTTGATTTTGTCACGTTCAGAAATAAGAACTCAAAACAGTCGTGGTTGAAAGCTGGTAGAGAGGTCATACCTCTGGAAGTGTTACGTTCTTCAATAGAACTACGCTTCCACTCTGATAACGTAAGGCAAGCAAGCGGGTTTAAGATGATGTTTGCCATCTTGCCGAGGTCACAGGAACCCCAGTTGTTGTCTGTCAACATGCTGAAGTGTTCTGGGTCCAGTTTCCCGGTCCTCCAGCCCATGCTGAATTGTAACATGCTGAGAGAGTGCTACGATGGGGAAGACGAACTGCACTGCAGTTATCGAAGCGACGATTGCGAAGATGGTGATATAGATGCAGGAACAAAATGTTACAAACTTTTTAGACGAAGGAACATGGCATGGAGCGACGCTAACTATGAATGCATGAAGAATATGTGGACTTTGCCGATGCCAGCAACAGCAGATGAGTTCCGAAGGTTCCGTGAGATCGTGTCAATGATAAGGTATGTCCATTTTATGTACCTTGGAGCTCATTTAGTGTCCAGACTACATACAGTGTCCGTCGCTGTGTCATCTATTTACAGAGGAGTGTGGCAGTGGTGGGATGGGAGGACTGCCTTCATGATCAATCTCTATGGATCTGTTTATGATCACATGTGTGCTGTGTACACAGCAGGAAGTATTGTGCCGATTTTTCCATACAAGTGCAATAATAATGACTATAATGCAGACTTTTTCTGTCAATATGATAAGCCAAACAGAACGAAAACAAAAAACACTGCCAGTGCTATACAAATTCCTGTTCTGGCGAACTCAAAATACCACACCTGGAACGTGAGCATCGTGGAATGTCTTTCGGGTCATGTAATTAGAGACTTCCTGTCTTGCACGTCTTCAATACAATGCAGATCAGATGACTCCGTGAAGTCCTGTGAAAGGAAGGACTCCATTGCACCTTTGTTTGCATGTTTGGTCGGCAGCAATGCTTTCCATTATACTCTGGTGTGTGACTTCATTCAACACTGTCATGATGGGTCTGATGAGGACTTCTGTCACCACCCTTCCTGTCCTACAACTAAAATGCAGTGTCACAATGGCCAGTGCATTTCTAGGAACGAGTTCTGTGACAGAAAAATTCACTGTTATGATGGCACCGATGAAATCAGATGTGACACTGGAACTACCGAGGAGCATATTTCACCAGAAGTGACATCTGACGTAGGCCCTGGAGGACTAAAAATACAGAATTTTTTACCCCCCGTCGTTTATTACGTCGGAACTGGAGGACATTTAAGAATGAGACAGATTGGAGACTCTGAAAAATGTCCTGCCACCCATTTCCTGTGTCACCATGTGCACTGTTTCCCTATCTACCTCCGATGTAACGGCATTCCTGACTGTCCAGATTCGGAGGATGAGACTGCGTGTGACAGCCACGTCTGTCCCGGACTGTACCGCTGTCCGGACAGCAAAATCTGCTTGTTTCCTGTCTCTGTGTGTGATGGAGTGTTCCACTGTCCGCACTATGACGACGAGATGTTGTGCCAGGCATCTTGTCCGGGTGAGTGCCATTGTCAGGGGCTGGCTTTCATCTGCACTTCCGGCTTCTCTGCCAGTTCCTATGCTGGACTCCGCTATCTAAACGCCAGTGGTACGGGTATGAATCCAGGTGACTTGTTGAACAACTGGTACCTCATTCGCCTTCACCTGTCAAGATGTCGTATCAATGTTATTTCAACTATAAAACTGCCAAACCTGTGCTTTATCGATTTAAGCTGGAACCATTTAGAGTCTGTTAACACCGAACAGTTTGAGATGCTGCGAAGTTTGAGGATCTTAGTGTTATCTGGCAATCCAATCAGCAAACTAATTAGCATGCCACGGAGAACGCCTGAGGGAGTAAAACTTTGGAAAATGGACATTTCTCACACCAATTTAGAGATTTATAACGGAAGCAGCCTCGCGATGTTTCCTACTTTAAAGATATTAAATGTGTCAATGAGCAGGCTGACTACAATTGCAAGTGAAGGTTTCCAGTCAACACAGCAGTTAGAAATCTTGGATTTTCGAGGCTCCCCTCTGCAGAACTTTCCGCCCGATCTTTTAAGACGCTTAACCGTTTTAAGAAGTCTGCATTCAGATAATTATATCTTGTGTTGTCAAGACCTTCTTCCTGTGGACTTTGATCCAAAACACTGTCACGCAAAGAAAGACTTGCTGGCTTCATGTGAGGATCTTCTCAAGTTTAACATCTACAGGGTTTTCCTCTGGATGTTTTCTTTTCTGACGCTTGTGGAGAATCTTGGCAGCTTTGCAGGCAGGCTGTATCTTCAAGCGCGCGGCTCCAATATGGGCAGCTTCAGTGTGTATGTAATGTGCCTGGCTGCGGCTGACTTCTTCATGGGTAGCTACTTGGCCATCATTGGAGTGGCAGACCTGATCT
>CM031609.1:38672443-38684943 GCA_018398815.1 Conus ventricosus | reverse complement strand
CCGGTCCCAGCAACTGCTCCAACTGTTGTGAGAGGCCGCACGAGGAGAGAGAGAGAGAGAGAGAGAGAGAGAGAGAGAGAGAGAGAGAGAGAGGAGAGAGGAGAGAGAGAGGAGAGGTGATCACTATCCAATGCAACCAAAAGTTTAAACCTGCTGAGAGCCGTCTAAAAGCCACAGTGAGATATTATCAGTTCAGATCAGCCGAAGGGTCTCTCTTGGCAGATTATGTCACAATGTTATGAAATGTTCAAATCCGACCCTGAAATTAAAAAAAAAACTGTCTTGAAACATCACCGTCCAAAATCATCAAAAGTTTACTGACCGAAGATTTTGATTTTTCGTCAGATTATTGCTCGTTATCGAAAGTTCCAAATGTAACGAGAGAAGTCTCTCTGAACATCAAAGTGCGCTATCACCAAAGGTTCAGAACTTCCATGAGACTTCTTTAGAGGATAATTCAAGATTCGGAGTTTGGCGTCGAAGTCAAAGGTATACAGAAATAATGTTGAAATTCTCAGTATTCAAGAGAAACCGTTCTTCCACAAAGGCAGCAAGATCATTTTACCTAAGGATCTGAGCCGCTCATAAACATTTGAGAATCACGTGCGACAACCAGTTTTGTAGCATACGATCTTATTTTTTACTCAGATGTGTTAATGTAAGTGTATATCGCATGCCTCAAATTTAGGTAAGCATATACGTGTCCGACGGTCTGATCAAGAGAGAAATTGATGTCTTTGATCATGTGGTACAAGGATACATAGCTGCCAACAATCTCAAATTAAACTTCCATAGTTAGAACCAATACTGAAAAGGGCCCAGCGGTTCGCGACTTAAGAGAGAGAGGGACGGACAGGTACTGACATGTAAGTTTTAACATGTACATGACTTTCTCCACTGTTTTTGTAGTGGATAAAATGATAGCCATGGCTTTCAACAGGAGATGAAAACTTGAGTTCCAAAACACACACCACACACACACACACACACCACACACACACACACACGTGTGCACGCACACTTCCTATGGCTTATGGCAACATAAATTTACTAACAAGACCACCAAAGACTTTAAACTGTCGGCCATCACATAACTTTTTTTTTAGGACAATGGAACTAGAATATCATTAGCCTTTATAGGTTCCTGAGAGTCGGCCGAGTTTATAAATGAAATCACATGTCTTGAACATGCGTTTTAATACTGAGGACGGTCACACAAACGCCAAATAAAATACCTTGATATTATGAAGCCCCAAGACCTGATCCAGGTCCCTGAGCGGATAGACTGGATAAGGTGTGTCCACGCGGTCCGCATATACGGCCGACTCCATGCCCGGAATCTGTGTTGTTTTTGCAACGTCTACTGAGAAGTACGGCAGTTTTACCGCTCCATGCCGCTGGTCTCCTTGTATACTGTGGCTCCTGTCACCTGTCCGTGACTGTTCTGATTCTTTCCGCCGTCTATGAGCGCCCGACAACTTTTTCCGCTGTCTCTCGTGAAGCCCTGACAGGCTCCGCCGTTTCTCTTGAAGAGCTGACTGCTTCCGCTGCGTGAGAAATTTTTCGATGGACGACAGCCTGGCATCACGAGGATGAGACGCAGGTTGACCTTTGCCCTTCGCTTTGGGTTTCTTCCGTTTTCTATTCTCTTCTTTGATCTTTTTCACTTTATCCTTGCTTTCTTTTACCTTCTTTTTCCTTTCTTTCAAATTGGGTTCGTTCAGGCGGATGGCTGCGGTCGGAAGCTGAGCGGATTTCCCCCCTTTCCCCGGTTTGGGTTTACCCTTCCGTTTCGATATTCTCCTTGCCGTACGAGTGGTCGAAAAAGGGGATGAACTTGCCCGTGCCCAAGACAGTGGTTCTAATGGCTGGCTCCAGGAGGCCGGGGAACCGGAACGCCCTTTCAAGCTCCACCACGGTGGGTGAACACGGATCGCGGCGCCCGCTGACGAACGTCTGCCCAGAATGTGGGGACGGCTGCAAAACCTGATCCTCGTCGTCCTGGAAAGGCGCGGACTTCTTCTTCTTCTTTGGTTCTGCTTCCGTGGATTTGGAGGCGACGGCGGATGCGATCCCCTCCTCTCCGGAGCATACACTGGTGGTGGGTACGCATTTGCTGCTTTGGGAGGAGGTCGTCGAGAACCCGACGGTGCGGGCATGGGGACTTTTGCTCCGAGCATTCTGTAATTCACATGGTAAAAGGAAATGAACTGTTTGAACGGGATTTTGTTCAGCGTGAACACATTCAATACAAACTATATTGCTGGCGAAAAAGATGGAGAGTTAGTTCGTTAGCACCATGAACTCTGGGCTGTGAGATCGTGGGCTCGATTTGCACCGGAGCCATTTATTTGTGGGATATTTCGGCCCCGACCGGCTCCTACCAGAGCTGGGTTTACTACGGCTCATTTGAGAAGACTGGAACCATATATATATAACGGATGTGTGTCTGATTGTGTTGCCCAAATTTCCTAACTAACATTGCAAGTGCCTTATCTCACAAGCCTGGTTGACGCCGGAATACATTATGAAAGAAAGCGTGGAATACAGCCCTGTCGTATAGTCTCTGAATACAACAGATATCCGTAGATCTCTGCGTGCTTCTCATCCTCATTGATCAGCATGAAAAAAGAGTTTCAGATTCTGCGGCCATCCATACCCTGCTTTCCTGGTGACCTCATCTTCGACTCCCTTTTGACGACCGTGCACTTGATGAGTTCGAGTCGAGGTGGCCGGTATTGGTGAGTTCATCAGGATTGTTGTTAGAGGGAAATGGCAGTGTCCACTCCGTGTGTGGGGGACACTCACTCGGGCTGGCTTGGCGACCAAGCGATCACTGTCGTCAGTTGGAGACTTAGTAGGTGATGTCGCGCCTATGTCGGATCAGAACAGGCACCGCCGAACACCCCGAAATGACCGAGCAGCATTGAAAGAGTCTCCCTGACGTGCTGCCTAATTACGACTTCACATTGACCGCTTCTGTGGTTTGCCGGTGCGGGGTTGCGGCGAGACGAGCCAGTGAACTAATGTGGACGGGAGGTGGAATAGCGGCGTGGGGAAGGTGCTGCTGACATGGCAAGGACTATGGAACAAGCGGCGTGGGGAAGGTGCTGCTGACATGGCAAGGACTATGGAACAAGCGGCGTGGGGAAGGTGCTGCTGACATGGCAAGGACTATGGAACAAGCGGCGTGGGGAAGGTGCTGCTGACATGGCAAGGACTATGGAACAAGCGGCGTGGGGAAGGTGCTGCTGACATGGCAAGGACTATGGAACAAGCGGCGTGGGGAAGGTGCTGCTGACATGGCAAGGACTATGGAACAAAAGAAAAACAAGTAACCGAAAAAACAAATGGTGTCTTCACAGACTCTCGTGTGAACTTTTGCTTTTTTTTTTTTTTTTGGCTAAGGTCAGGTCCTGCTCAGAATTGAATGTGCATGGTCTAAAAAGGGAAAACTGGAAACATCCTGTCGAACCAGATTTTCTTAACGGACGTATCCTTGAAAGCATCGCTCAAATGTACCGACAAACACCGCTGGTACTTGTATCTACTAAAGGGCCTGCCTGACGCCGAGAAACATCAAGAAAAGCACGCTGGGTATAAATCTGTCATGACATTTCAGACCGAAATGGAGCTCTGTAGTGTCAGCACCATTCCTGACAACAGTGATCAAATCAGGGAACACTGTGGCATGTTTTGTGAACATTGTTTTCCCCGTCGTTTGTTTTATTCTATTTTGGGGGAGTTGCCTCACATCCGATGCCCCTGCTTGTGGCATGTCTCCGACCTGCCTATTCCGGCTTTCCAGCTCGCGATCCAAAAACTCCTCTTTTGGTATCAAAGGAATAGTGTTGAATGTGTTCAACCATGTTATTATAAAGCACGAATAAAATTTGCTGAGTACCAGATTCCTAAACAAGACAACCCCACTTCTGTGAGTTTGCGGGGACAAAACTTAAGAGATGATCGTGTTACATTTTATTGAATTTGACTGGAGTTTTGCGTCACAACATTATGGCGTTTTGTATGATATTGTAAACAGATGTCATAACTTTAAGCACGGAAAAGTCGGATCAGTTTTGAAGATAGCTACCGTTCTTGCCATACTATCAGAATAAGAGACAAAGAAGCAGGTTTGGTACAAAAACAAGGCTTTTTAAACATTTAAATTAAAATTTGAAAATTCGTTAAGCAGCCAGAGGATAATATTTAAGTTCAGAGAATATTTTCGGGAAATCTCACACTCGGTTTTTTTTTCTTTTAATTAAATATTTTCTTTCCCTACTTGCGTAAGAACGACATGAAGCCTTAAGTTTTTTCTCACAACACAGCCTTAAATAAGGTTTGTATTATATACATGAAAGCCACACAGCGAGGTACACTTACATCGAAGTCTTCCTGGGTTTTGACCTTCTTCTCTTCCTTTATCGTGGCATCCTCTGTCGATAGTTCTTCCATCCCCACTTTCTTCTTCTTCTCCCTCTTCACCTCTCCTTTCTCTCTCCCTCTCTCGGCGGCGTCTTCTCTTTTTCCTGGATCCCGGCCTTCTTTTTCTCTTTCGTGTCGTCCACTTTCCCTCGCTTTTTTCCCTTCGCAGCCTTCTCTGTCCGGGGTGTCGCTTCTTCGCAGCCTTCTCTGTCCGGGGTGTCGCGTCCCGTCTTTTTCTTCTCTCTCGTCTCCTCCTCTTTCCCTCGCTCTTTCTGCTTCCTGCCCTTCCCGGCTTCTCTGATGGGGGCGTCACTTCTCTGGGCTCTGAAGACTTGACTCCCGTCTTTTTCTTTTCTCCCTTCTCCTCCACTTTCCCTCGCTCCTTCCGCCCCGTGCCCACCTCGGTCTTCCCTTTCTGGGGTTTCGTTTGTTTGCCTTTCTGTTCTGGGGCTTTCTCGTCTTGCTGCGAGAGTTTGCCTTTCTCTGCTTTGCCCGTCTGAGCTCTCTCCAGCTGTTCTTGCGCCTTCTGCTGGCGTTGCTCCTCCGTGAGAGGTAGAATGGCGTCGATTCCGGACAGCATGGAGAACCTGAGGCGGCTATCCGGCTGGCGACGCGCTGCTGGTTCCTTCCTGTCCGCCTTGCCTGCGTGGGAGAAAGGCAGAACACGTCCAGGTGCTGTCAAGAGCTGTGTTCATATTGGGATTGCTTGTGATTGCTCATTGTGGAAAGCATATGACAAGAAGAAAACGCGTCAGCAATACCACCATCTTTTAGAAACCCAAACCTGGAACTGCGAACGCCCTCCTTAGGTATAAATTGTTTGAGTTTTAACTCAGGTTCTTGTGACTGACTTTTGAATCAAATTCTCTGTGTCATCATCAGCATCTCCATTACAACTGTTAATATTATTACCAATGTGGTAATGACAAACACACACTAAATGGCTGGTACTTATACCGTTACCTAGATTCATATACACGAGTTGAGTGGCATACTTTAATAGCCTAGGGAACTCATGTTCGATCTTGAACTAACACAGTTAGAGAACAAATCATTCATAAAAATGTTAAAACAGCAATGAACATGAGACGGATACCTCTGGGCCTTCCCGGTGCACACAAATCACAATTACACTGCCTTGTTGTCAGAACTGTGTCAAGGACAGGACACTGAGACATGATGGACCAAACTACAGAAGAATGGGCCGTGAGGGCTGACGAATAGAAGATGACAGAATGCAAAGAGAAGAAATACAGAAACACACAGAGCAAAGAACAGGGAAAAAAATTATACTGCAGTATTTCCTGTAGGGAGGACGGGGATAAATGATTGTTAACGAAAGCTTGAATATCAACGAATATGGCTGATATTATTGCCCTCGGACAAGAAAGCCTCTCACCCCTCTGGTCTCTCCCTCTCCTATATTCCAGAATCCCCCCCCCCTCACCGCCCCCCTTTCCTCATCTTCTAATCCACCAACCCGCGTGTTTCAAAGAAAGAGGCAGAATCTTTGGGTTTTTTGTTTTCGCCCGCTTGGAATGAATATTTTTTATGTATATTTCCGATGGTATTATCCATGGATTCTTTCACTCATGGCTTTGTTTTTTCCCATACTTTCTCTGTGTGTGTGTGTGTGTGTGTGTGTGTGTGTGTGTGTGTGTGGTGTGTGTGTGTGTGTGTGTGTTGCGCGTGCATGCGTGGTGTGTGTGTGTGTGTGTGTGTGTGTGGTGTGTGTGTGTGTGTGTGTGTGTGTGTGTGTGTATAAGCGAGTGGTGTGTGTGTGTGTGTGTGTGTGTGTGTGTGTGTGTGTGTGTGTGTGTGTGTGTGTGTGTAAACCAAACAAAAAACAAAAAAGCTGAGATTCCGTTGAGCTTTGCAATACGACTGTTTACCTGCTACGGACTCGGCATCAGCAGGAGCCGCGGCATCGGCATCTTCGGCGTGATGGGCTCCGGTGTGCTTCTCTAGCACACTTCCCATTTGACTAGGCGGCTTTGATGCTGGCAGCCAGACAGAATGGGAGGGACGGATGAAGGCTGGTTACCGAGTGGGGATGTTAAGGGAATGGTGCCTCTGTATTTGTATTTTGTTGCTTGGATGTTAAAGGGAATGTGTGCCTCTGTATTTGTATTTTGTTGGCATCTTCTTGCCAGTGACTGCGAGTTTTTTTTCCCGTTGGTTTTTAAACATGTCAGCGTGTGAGAGTGTGTCTGCGTGTGCAATGCGTGCGTGCGATCGTGCGCGCGCGCGCGCGCGCGCGCGCGCGGGTGTGTGTTGTGTGTGTGTGTGTGTGTGTGTGTGTGTGTGTGTGTGTGTGTGTGTGTGTGTGTGTGTCTACATGTCTGTACGTACGTGTGTACGAGCGTATGCATGTGCATCTCTCTGTGTAAACGCAGGTAACTTTGTAACATGCGTACGATCTACGTGCGCCCATGCTTACATATCACTGAATTCTTCCCTTTCCAGTAATCGCTGACAAAAAAAGCACTTGTTTTGCCAACGCAATCTACATCTTGAAATTCAGAAAAAAGACTTTCACACACACACACACACAACAAACACACACACACACAACACACACACACACACACACACACACACACACACACACACACACTCACCACACACACACACACACACACACACACACACACACACACACTCACACACACTCGTTCTTCCTACACACAACCACCCGGCGTGCAATACGTCAACGATATACGAGGTGTGCAGAAACAGACGGAAAGCTCCACATTCCCACGGGGAAACGGTAATCAGAGGGAGGAGACAGGCTCCGCCACTGCCCACTGACATCCCCAAGACGGGCACACCAAGACAGCGAAAATGACCCTGTTGGTCCTGAACAAGCAGTCCGTCCCAGCACCCCATGACCCGTTGGTCTGAACAGCAGTCCGTCCAGCACCCCTGTTAGCAAACGGTCAAGACACACCGTGGCAGTGTTATCACGACGAAACCGAAGTGACGCGTGATTAATACAACCGTGTAAAAACAACAGTCAAAGCAACAACATATTCCGCTTAAAAAGATAAATAAAAGACAGAAAAAAGAAAAGAACACACACACACACACACACACCACACACACACACACACACACACCACACACCACACCACTAAAGGAAGTTATCGAAACGGGTTTTTCAATAGCTATAGTCCCTGCTCAAACCCAAACCAGTGTGAAAGAGTGCTTTCTGTCAAACGTTACGGTCAGATTCGTTTAAACGGTAAACGTGTAAACACGTGTGTGTTTATATGCATTTGCATCGAACATTTAGATGTTTCCTGATTACAGTCACTTCGATCCTTCTGTGAAGCAAAATACAACACAGATAAATCCTGCATGAAGGCCTTTGAGCGATAGAGTTTTCTACATCGAGTCATTCAGGTGCGTTCACACCGGCTAAATGAACGTCCATCCACTCATCCACGCGGTTTTCACCTCCTCCAAAGTGCCTCGCGCCGCCTTTCATGTGATCGTCAACGTCGACGAAGACGTTGTGGTAGTCCTTGACGGTGCACTTGGAGAAGTCCGGAGTGGGCTCCTGAGGGTGGGGCAATGTGCCCACGTAGCTCTGGGAGGCCTCCAGTTTGTCTTTCTCTTTGGCGAGGTCCCTGTGCCAACGTCGAACTGAAACCTGAGCTCAGCGGCAGGAAAGAAACATTATTAGAGTGTGGGAGGAAAGGCGGGGGGAGGGAGGGGGAAGAGGGGGAGCGTGGGAGTAAAACGCATACATGCGCATTCGAGCACACACACACACACACACACACACACACACACACACATATACGTGCAGAGACAGACAGACAGACAAACGGAGGTACACACAGAGCAAGGAGAGTGTTTGTGTCATGTCAGGCAGGTCATGTCATGAAGTTCATAGCTCAGCCGATGACAAAGACCACATCAAGCCAAGAACCATACGCGGCACAACAAACATGCATATATACTGAGTAACACCTTACGACGACACGATTCTTCAGACGCGAATAGGCGACAAACACGCTGTTAAATACAGCAAGACAAAGACAGACGGACAGAGCGAAAGAAAAAAAAAAGCAAGAGAAAATCTTTATCCTGAAAAAAGAATTGACGAAAACAGTTAAGACAAAAAATGGAATAGGTCTTGCGGCAATAAAAAAAAAAAAAACAAGATGCAATGCATATAAACGTACTCCCAGTTTTTCCTGAATACCGTGAGATATTCCATAAGAGGGAAAACCGTCCTGGATTGGGGCAACAGTTAGTAATGGCTTATTGGTAAACATCGGCCATCCTCTGTGCCTATAATGAAATACTACAACTTTCAGAAGATCGGCCAAGAACTTCTGAGATTTTCCATAAAGAAGAAAACCATTTATGGGCCGTTAGTAACGGCTTGTAACGGTAAACTAAAACATCGGGCATCATCCGTAACCCATATGAACATACTTACAAATTTTCAGAAAGATCGACCAAGTGCTTTCTGAGATTATTCTATAAAGAAGAAAAAGCGTTACAGGCCGTTACAGCCGTTAGTACGGCTGTAACGGTAAACTAAAACATCAGGCATTATTCGTGACCCATAATGAACATACCTACAATTTTTTTTAGAAAGATCGACCAAGTACTTTTTGAGATATTCTATAGAGAAGACAAGATGCAAAGCATATAAACGTATTCCAGTTTATCCTGAATACCCGTGAGATATTCCATAAGAGGAAAACGTCTTGGGCTGGTGTAACCGTTAGTAATGGCTATTCTGGTAAACATCGGCCATCGTATGTGACCTAAAATGAACATACTTACAATTTTTCAGAAAGATCGGCCAAGAACTCTCTGAGATTTTCCATTAAGAATGAAACCATTATGGGCGTTAGTAACGGCTATAACGGTAAATTTAAACATCGGGCATCATCCGTGACCATATGAACATACCTGCTAATTTTCAGAAATATCGGCCACGTACTTTCTGAGATTTCCATAAAGAGAAAAACCGTCACAGGCCGTTACAGCCGTTAGTAACGGCTATAGCGGTAAACTAAACATCGGGCATCATCCGTAACCCATAATGAACATACCTACTAATTTTCAATAACGATCGGCCAAGTACTTTCTGAGACTTCCATAAAGAAGAAAAGCGTTACAGGCCGTTACAGCCGTTAATAACGGCTATAACGGTAAACTAAAACATCGGGCATTATTCGTGAACAATAATGAACATACCTGCTAATTTTTCACAAAGATCAGCCAAGTACTTTCTGAGATATTCCATAAAGAAGAAAAAACGTTACAGGCCGTTACTGCCGTTAGCAACGGCTGTAATGGTAAACTAAAA
Organism: Conus ventricosus; assembly: GCA_018398815.1. Lineage (NCBI taxonomy): Eukaryota > Metazoa > Mollusca > Gastropoda > Neogastropoda > Conidae > Conus > Conus ventricosus. The sequence continues at coordinate 38,675,180 of CM031609.1, read as the reverse complement.
CATTGGGTATCATCCGTGACCCATAATGAACATACCTGCTAATTTTCAGAAATATCGGCCACGTACTTTCTGAGATATTCCATAAAGAAGAAAAACCGTACAGGCCGTTATAGCCGTTAGTAACGGCTATAGCGGTAAACTAAACATCGGGCATCATCCGTAACCCAATAATGAACATACCTCTAATTTTCATAACGATCGGCCAAGTACTTTCTGAGGACATTCCATAAAGAAGAAAGCGTTACAGACCGTTACAGCCGTTAATAACGGCTATAACGGTAAACTAAAACATCGGGCATTATTCGTGAACAATAATGAACATACCTGCTAATTTTCACAAAGATCAGCCAAGTACTTTCTGAGATATTCCATAAAGAAGAAAAACGTTACAGGCCGTTACTGTCGTTAGCAACGGCTGTAATGGTAAACTAAAACATTGGGTATCATCCGTGACCCATAATGAACATACCTACAATATTTCAGAAGATCGGCCAAGTGCTTTCTGAGATATTCTATAACGAAGAAAAAGCGTTACAGGCCGTTACAGCCGTTAGCAACGGCTGTAATGGTAAACTAAAACATCAGGCATTATTCGTGACCCATAATGAACATACCTACAATTTTCAGAAAGATCGGCCAAGTACTTTTGAGATATTCTATAAAGAGTAAAAAACCGTTACAGGCTGTTACAGCCGTTAGTAACGGCTATAACGGGGTAAATTAAAACATCGGGCATCATCCGAGACCCACAATGAACATACCTGCTAATTTTCACAAAGATCGGCCAAGTACTTTCTGAGATATTCCATAAAGAAGAAATACCGTCACAGGCCGTTTACAGCCGTTAGTAACGGCTGTAACGGGGTAAACTAAAACATCGGGCATCATCGTGACCCATAATGAACATACCTACAAATTTTCAGAAATATCGGCCAAGTACTTTTTAATATATTCTAAAAAGAAGAAAACCGTTACAGGCTGTTACAGCCGTTAGTAACGGCTATAACGGGGTAAACTAAAACATTCGGGCATCATCCGTGACCCATAACGAACATACCTGCTAATTTTCCAAAGATCAGCCAAGTACTTTCTGAGATATTCCATGGAGAAGAAAAAGCGTTCACAGGCCGTTACAGCCGTTAGTAACGGTAAACTAAAAGTCGGGCGTATCTTTGACCCATAATGAACATATCTACAAATTTTCAGAAAGATCGCCAGTAGTTTTGTCTGGAGCGAGTGGAACACATTTTGACCACGGACACACGACAGACAGACAGACAGACACACACACACACACACACACACACACACACACACACCACACACACACACAACCAGCATTTCTTCGTTCCATTCTAAAGTACTCCCTGTTCTTTAAGAACTGGAGTACAAAAAACCGTTACAGGCTGTTACAGCCGTTAGTAACGGCTATAACGGGTAAACTAAAACATCGGGCATCATCCGAGATCCATAATGAACATACCTGCTAATTTTCACAAAGATCGGCCAAGTACTTTCTGAGATATTCCATGAGAAGAAAAAGCGTTCATGTTGTTACAGCGTTAGTAACGGTTGTAACGGTAAACTAAAACATCGGGCGTCATCTTTGACCCATTATGAACATACTACAAATTTTCAGAAAGATGGGCCCAGTAGTTCTGTCTGGAGCGAGTGGAACACATTTTCGACCACGGACACACGGACACACACACAGACAGCACACATCACACAGACAGCATTTCTTCGTTCCCATTCTAAAGTACTCCTGTTCTATAAGAACTGGGAGTACAAAAGGATCGGAATGGAAAGAAAACGGACGTTAAAAGACAACATATCAAAACACGTAAAATGAAGAAAAGAGGGCAAAGAAAGGAAGAGAGGAAAAAAGCAAAGTATCCAGACTGAACGCGTTTTCTGCTGGGATCAATATTTCTGTCGTCTTTCTCTGCTGAAGACTACCGACTGCAACAGCCCAGAATTTTCTTTCGTGAAAACCGTTCGGTCTATCAGGAAATCTGGGATACGATTTCTTTCGTGTGAACATTATCGTCTGTTCCTTTTGAGCAGAATAATCGCCATAAGTTATCATCATGGAAACCGTTATCGTGACTTGGTGAAAACTGTAAGTACAACTCAAGCGTGAAGCCTCGCACTGTACACATGTAAATAACGTAGGTTGGCTGTCCGGAAACAGCACCAAAGTCGCTGTTCTTGCTCCAAGCCTGATTACAGTGATGATAATGGTTGACAGTTATATTTTATTCCTTTTCACTTACTGGCCGATGTTTCAAGGCTCAAGTACAGTGAAACTGATCTGACATCATAATATCATTTTTCTTCATGCACGAATAATTTCATGAAAAAAAAAACGTAATCTTTTTTTGTTTTCTCTTTCGTCTTTACGTCAGTACACAGAAAGTAACAGATGGGGAAGTTGACCATTCCTCTGTTTCCAGCTCATAACACTGATTACACAAAACATTTCCCAGAAGCTTTCCACGCCCTTTCTCCCTCCTTTTCTTCACCCAGCATCTTACAGCTCGTTCATCGTTCGGATTGACATTTTGCAACTTTTTTTTTTTTTTTTGGGGGGGGGTCAATTTGTTCTTTGTTTGGGTTTAACGCTTGTTTCATTTTTTTGTTTTGTTTTGATTTTCAGAATACTCCGTTATTACTTCTTTCCTTTTTTTATCCATTGAACGCTTTTACTATTTTAGGACACTCTAAAATGACGACG
>CM031609.1:38632643-38672343 GCA_018398815.1 Conus ventricosus | reverse complement strand
ACGGAAAGGGACTATGGCAAAGAAAAAGTAACCGAAAAAAACAAATGGTGTCTTCACAGACTCTCGTGTGAAATTTTGCTTTTTTTTTTTTTTTTTGGCTAAGGTCAGGTCTGCTCAGAATTGAATGTGCATGGTCTAAAAAGGGAAAACTGGAAACATCCTGTCGAACCAGATTTTCTTAACGGACGTATCCTTGAAAGCATCGCTCAAATTTTACCGACAAACACCGCTGGTACTTGTATCTACTAAAGGGCCTGCCTGACGCCGAGAAACATCAAGAAAAGCACGCTGGGTATAAATCTGTCATGACATTTCAGACCGAAATGGAGCTCTGTAGTGTCAGCACCATTCCTGACAACAGTGATCAAATCAGGGAACACTGTGGCATGTTTTGTGAACATTGTTTTCCCCGTCGTTTGTTTTTATTCTATTTTGGGGGAGTTGCCTCACATCCGATGCCCCTGCTTGTGGCATGTCTCCGACCTGCCTATTCCGGCTTTCCAGCTCGCGATCCAAAAACTCCTCTTTTGGTATCAAAGGAATAGTGTTGAATGTGTTCAACCATGTTATTAAATAAAGCACGAATAAAATTTGCTGAGTACCAGATTCCTAAACAAGACAACCCCACTTCTGTGAGTTTGCGGGGACAAAACTTAAGAGATGATCGTGTTTACATTTTATTGAATTTGACTGGAGTTTTGCGTCACAACATTATGGCGTTTTGTATGATATTGTAAACAGATGTCATAACTTTAAGCACGGAAAAGTCGGATCAGTTTTAAAGATAGCTACCGTTCTTGCCATACCATCAGAATAAGAGACAAAGAAGCAGGTTTGGTACAAAAACAAGGCTTTTTAAACATTTAAATTAAAATTTGAAATTCGTTAAGCAGCCAGAGGATACATATTTAAGTTCAGAGAATATTTTCGGGAAATCTCCACACTCGGTTTTTTTTTCTTTTAAAATTAAATATTTTCTTTCCCTACTTGCGTAAGAACGACATGAAGCCTTAAGTTTTTTCTCACAACACAGCCTTAAATAAGGTTTGTATTATATACATGAAAGCCACACAGCGAGGTACACTTACATCGAAGTCTTCCTGGGTTTGACCTTCTTCTCTTCCTTTATCGTGGCATCCTCTGTCGATAGTTCTTCCATCCCCACTTTCTTCTTCTTCTCCCTCTTCACCTCTCCCTTTCGTCTTCTCTCATCCCTCCTCTCGGGGGTCGTCTTCTCTTTTTCCTGGATCCCCCGCCTTCTTTTTCTCTTTCGTTCGTGTGTCCACTTTTCCCTCGCTTTTTCCCTTCGCAGCCTCTCTGTCCGGGGTGTCCGCTTCCTTCGCAGCCTCTCTGTTCCGGAGTTGAGTGAGGAAGTTCGCGTTTCCGTCTTTTTCTCCTTCTCTCTCGACTCCTCCTCATTTCCTCGCTCTTTCTGCTTCCTGCCCTTCCCGGCCTTCTCCTGATGGGGCGTCACATCACTGGCTCAGAAGACTAGACTCCCTTCTTTTTCTTTTCTCCTTCTCCTCCCTTTCCCTCTGCTCCTTCCCCCCGTGCCCACCTCGGTCTTCCCCTTTCTGGGGTTTCGATTGTTTGCCTTTCTGTTTCTGGGGTCATTCTCGTCTTGCAGCGAGAGTTTGCTTTCTCTGCTTTGCCCGTCTGAAGCTCTCCCAGCTGTTCTTGCGCCTTCTGCTGGCGTGCTCCTCCGTGAGAGGTAGAATGGCGTCGATTTCCTCGGACAGCATGGAGAAAACTAGGCGGCAATCCGCCGGCGGCGACGCGCTGCTGGTTCCTTCCTGTCCGCCTTGCCTGCTTGGGAGAAAGGCAGAACAACTCCAGGTGCTGTCAAGAGAGCTGTGTTCATATTGGGATTGCTTGTGATTAGCTCTTGTTGAAAGCATATTACAAAAGAATACCCGTCAGTCATACCACATCTTTTAGAACCCAACCTGAACTGCGAACGCCCTCCCTTAGGTCTAAATTGTTTGAGTTTTAAAAAAGACTCAGTTTCGTGTGACTGACTTTTTGAAATCAAATTCCTCTCGTGTCATCATCGAGCAACTCCATTACCAAGTGCTGATAATAATAATACCAATGTGTAATGACAATACAGCACCCAAAATGGGCTGGATACTATACCGTTACCTAGATTCATATACACGAGTTTAGGGCATACTTTAATACTCCTAGGGAACTCATGTTCGATCTTGAACGAACACATTAGAGAACAAATCATTTCAAAAAAAATGTTAAAACTGCAATGAACAGGAGACGGATACCTCTGTCCTTCCTGTGCACACAAAATCACATTACACTGCCTTGTTTGTCAGAACTGGGTCAAGGACAGGACACTGAGACATGATGGACCAAACTACAGAAGAATGGGCCGTGAGGGCTGACGAATAGAAGTGTCAAGAATGCAAAGAAGAAAAACAGAAACACACAGCTCAAATAACAGGGAAAAAAATTATACTTGCAGTAGTTCCTGTAGGGAGACGGGTATAAATAAGTGTTAACGAAAGCTTGAATATCAACGAATTTGCAGATATTATTGCCCTCGGACAAGAAAGCCTCGCACCCCCTCTGGTCTCCACTCTCTCTTCTCCCTCTCCTATATTCCAGAATCCCCCCCCCCTCACCCGCCCCCCATCCCTCATCTCTAATCCACCAACCCCGGTTTCAAAAAAGAGGCAGAATCTTTTGGGTTTTTTGTTTCGCACCGCTTGAATGAATATTTTATATGTATATTTCGATGGTATTAACCATGGATTCCTGTTCACTCATGGCATTTGTTTTTCCCATACATTCTCTTTGTGTGTGTTGTGTTGTGTGTGTGTGTGTGTGTGTGTGTGTGTGTGTGTGTGCGCTCGTGCATGCGTGGTGTGTGAGGTGTGTGTGTGAGTGTGTGTGTGTGTGTGTGTGTGTTGTGTGTGTGTGTGTGTGTGGTGTATAAAAGCGAGTGTGTGTGTGGGTGTGTGGTGTGTGTGTGTGTGTGTGTGTTGTGTGTTGTGTGTTGGTGTAAACCAAACAAAAAACAAAAAAGCTGAGATTCCGTTGAGCTTTTGCAATACGACTTTTTTACCTGCTACGGACTCGGCATCAGCAGGAGCCGCGGCATCGCATCTTCGCGTGATGGCTCCGGGTGCTTCTCTATGACACTTCCCATTTGACTAAAGGCGGCTGATGCTGTCAGCCAGACCAATGGAGGGACGGATAAGGCACAAGGTTACCCGAGTTGCGATGTTCAAGGGACATGTGTGCCTCTTATTTGTATTTTGTTGGCATCGTCTTGCCATGACTAGCGAGTTTGTTTTCGCCCGTTGGTTTTTGAAACATGTCAGCGTGTGAGAGTGTGTCTGCGTGGGCAATGCGTTGCGGCGGGGCGATCGTGCCGCGCGCGCGCGCGCGCGCGCGGCGCGCGCGTGTGTAGTGAATGTTGTGTGTGTGTGTGTGAGTGTATTGTGGTGTGTGTGTGTGTGTGAGTGTGAGTGTGTGGTCTACATGCTGTACGTAAACGTGTGTACTAGCGTATGCATGTGGCAGTCTCTCTGTGTAAACGCATTGTAACATGTAACATGCGACGGATCTACTGCGGCGCCCATGCTTACATAGTCACTGAATTCTTCCTTACCCAGTAATCGCTGGCCAAAAAAAGCACTTGTTTTTACCAACGCAAGCTACATCTTGAGAATTCAGAAAAAAGACTTTCACACATCCCACACACACACACAAACACACACAACCAAACACACACACACAAAACACACACACACACACACACACACACCCAGGCACTCACACACGTCACTCACACACACACACACAACACACACACACACACTCACACAACACTCGTGCTTCCTACACACAACCACACCGGCGAGCAATACGTACAACGATATACGAGGATGTGCATAAACTGGACGGGAAACTCCACATTTTCCCACGGGAAACGGTAATCATAAGGAGACATGCTCCGCCACTGCCCACGTGACATCCCCAATACGTGGCACAGAGTAGCCACGGACAGCGAAAATGACCCTGTTGGTCCTGAACAAGCAGTCCGTCCCACACCCCTGTTAGCAAACGGATCCATGTAACACACCGTTGTTCAGTGTTATCACGACGAAACCGAAGTGACGCGTTATTAATACAACCGTGTAATAAACAACAGACAAAGCCACACAAAATTCCGCTTAAAAAGAAGAAATAAACGACAGAAAAAGAAAAGAACACATGCACACACACACACACACACACACACACACACACACACGACACACACACACACACACACACCACTAAGGAAGTTATCGAAACGGGATTTCAATAGCTATAGTCCCTGCTCAAACCCAAACCAAGTGTGAAAGAGAGCTTACCTGTCCAAACGGTTACGGTCAGATTCGTTTATACGTAAACGTAACACGTGTGTGTTTATAAATGCATTTGCAGTCGAACATTTAATGTTTCCTGATTACAGTCACATCGATCCTTCGTTGAAGCAAATACAACAACAGATAAATCTGCCATGAAGGCCTTTGAGCGAGTAGAGTTTTTCTACATCGAGTCATTCAGGTGCGTTCCACACCGGCTTACAAGAACGTCCTATCCACTCATCCACGCGGATTTCACCTCCTCCAAAGGGCCTGCGTCGCCGCCTTTCAATTTGAAAGCGTCCCAACGTCGACGAATACGTTGATGTAGTCTGGGACGTGCAACTTGAGAAGTCCGGAGTGGGATCCTGAGGGTGGGGCAATGTGCCCACGTAGCTCTGGGAGGCCTCCAGTTTGGTCTTCTACTTGGCGAGGTCCCTGTGCCCAACGTCGAACTTAAACCAGAGCTCACGACGGCAGAAAGAAACATTATTAAGTGTGGTAGAAAGGCGGGGGGATGGAGGGGAAGAGGGAGGCAGGGAGAAACGCAACATGCGCATTCGAGCACACACACACACACACACACACAAACACACACACACACACACAATACGTGCGCGAGACAGACAGACAGACAAACGAGGGTACAATTCAACAAGCAGGATGAGGTTTTTTGTGTTCATGTCAGGCAGGTCATGTCATGAGTTTTTTGTTTCATAGCTTCATGCCGATGACTAAGACCACAGTCAAGCCAAGAACAATACGCGCACAACAAAACGGCAATATACTGAGTAACCACCTGACGACGGACCCACGATTGCATTCAGACGCTAATAGGCGACAAACACGGCTGTTCTTAATACAGCAAGACAAAGAAGACGGACATAGCGAAGAAAAAAAAAAGCCCAGAGAAAATCCTTTATACCTGAAAAAAGAATTGACGAAACAGTTAAGCCAAAAAACTGGAATAGGTCTTCGGCATAACAAAAAAAAAAACAATGAAGCAATGCAAAAAACGAACTCCCAGTTTTTCCTGAATACCCCGTGATATATTCCATAAAGAGGGAAAACCGTCCCTGGAATTGGGGCAACAGTTAGTAATGGCTATTCTGGTAAATCATCGCCAACCTCTGTGACCTATAATGAACCGTACTTACAAACCTTCAGAAAGATCGGCGGCCAAAGAACTTTCTGAGATTTTCCATAAAGAAGAAACCATTATGCCGTTAGTAACGGCGTGTACGGAAAACTAAAACATCGGCATCATCCGAAACCCCATAACGAACAAAACTGACAAATTTACAGAAAGATCGACCAATTGCTTTCTGAGATATTCTATAAAGAAAAAAACGTTTTCGGCCGTTCACCGTTGTAAAGGCTGTAACGGTAAACAAAACTCGGGATTATTCGTGACCCAAAAAAACTCCTCAATTTTTTTTTTGAAAGATCGACCAATACTTTTTGAGTATTCAAAAGAGAAGACAAGATGCAAAAAAAAAACTATTCCCATTTTTTCCAAAAACCCTGGAAAATTCCATAAAAGGAAAAACCCCTTGGGGGGTTGGGGGAACCCTTTGTAATGGCAAATTCTGGGGAAAACATCGGCCCCGTTTGACCTAAAATGAAAAATACTTTCAAAATTTTCAAAAATCGGCCAGAAATCTCTGGATTTTCCATAAAGAATGAAACCTATGGGCCGTTAGTAACGGCTTAACGGGAAAATTTAAAAAATGGGGATCATCCGTGACCCCTAATGAACATACTGAAATTTTTAGAAATATCGGCCACGATTTGGATATTCCAAAAAAAAAAAAACCGTCACGGCCGTTTCAGCCTTAGTAACGGTATACGGTTAAAAATAAAACGGGCTTCCGTAACCCTAAGAACTACCTATAATTTTCATAAAGATCGGGCCCAAATACTTTCTGGAAACCATAAGAAGAAAAAAGTTTCGGCCGTTACAGCCGTTAATAAGGCTTTAAGGTAAACTAAAACACGGGCATTATTCGGAACAATAATGAACATACCCGCAAAATTTTCCAAAGATCAGCCAAGTACTTTCTGAATATTCCTAAAAAAGAAAAAAAATTACAGGCCGTTATGCCGTTTAAAAGGCTGTAAGGGAAACTAAAAAATTGGGATATCCCTTTTACCCCAAAAGAACTACCTGCTAATTTTTAGAAAAATCGGCCACGTACTTTTTGGAAAATTCCATAAAGAAGAAAAAAACCTCACAGGCCGTTTTGCCGTTAGTAACGGCTATAGGGGTAAACAAACTCGGGCTCATCCTAACCCATAATGAACATCCTACTAATTTTCATAACGATCGGCCAAGTACTTTCTGAGAATTCCATAAGAAAAAAAGCGTTACAGACCGTTACAGCCGTTAATAACGCTATAACGGTAAACTAAAACATCGGGATTATTCGTGAACAATAAGAAATACCTGTAAATTTTCAAAGATCGCCCTACTTTTCTGAGAATTCCATAAGAAGAAAAAACGTTAAGGGCCCTTCTGTCGTTGAAAAGGGTGTAATGGGAAACTAAAAAAAATTGGGTTTATCCGTGCCCATAAAAGAAATACCTACAAATTTTTGAAAGTCGGCCAATGCTTTCTGAGAATTCTAAAAGAAGAAAAAGCGTTACAGGCCGTTACAGCCCTTTGCAAGGCCCCTAATGGTAAACTAAAACATCAGGTTTTTTGTGACCCTAATGAAAATACCCACAAATTTTAGAAAGATCGGCCCCAAATACTTTTTGGATATCTATAAAGAAGTAAAAAAGTTTTCAGGCTGTTTCAGCCGTTAGTAACGGCTAAACGGGGTAAATTAAAAAATCGGGCTCATCCGAGACCCCCAAAAGAACAACCTCTAATTTTCACAAAAATCGGCCAAGTACTTTTGAGATATTCATAAAAAGAAATACCGTCACAGGCCCTTAAGCCTTAGTAACGGCTGTAACGGGGGTAAATAAAACACGGGATTTCCCCTACCTAATGAAAATACCTACAAAATTTTTAGAAATACGGCCAAATACTTTTTAAAAATTTTTTTAAAAAGAGAAAACCGTTACAGGCTTGTTACTGCGTTAGTAACGGCTATAACGGGGTAAAACTAAACATCGGGCATCATCCGTGACCCATTAACGAACCTACCTGTTAATTTCACAACAGATCAGCCACGTACTTTCTGAGATATTCCATGAGAAGAAAAAAGCGTTTACAGGCCGTTACAGCCGTTAGTAACGGTAACTAAACGTCGATGGGACGTCATCTTTGGACCCATAATGCAACATATCTACAAAATTTTCAGAAAGATCGACCCAGTAGTTTTGTCTGGAGGCGAGTGGAAACATTATTGACCCACGTGACACACAGAACAGACGGACAGACAGACACCACACACACACAACACACACACACACACACACAACAACACACACACAACAGCATTCTTCGTTCCCATTCTAAGTACTCCCTGTTTCTTTTAAGAACTGGGAGTACAAAAAATACGTTTCAGGTGTTACGAGCGTTTAGTAACGGCTAAAACGAGGGGGTAAACTAAAAACATCGGGCATCATCCGAGATCCAATAAATGAACATACCTGCTAAATTGTTCACAAAAGATCGGCCAAGTACCTTTCTGGAGATATTCTGGAGAAGAAAAAGCGTTACCATGTTTGTTACTGCGTTAGTAACGGTTGTTAGGTAAACTAAAACCATCGTGGCGTCATCTTTGACCCATTATGAACATACCATACAAATTTTCAGAAAGATGGCCCAGTAGTTCTGTCTGGAGCGTGTGGAAAACATTTTCGACCACGGACACACGGTCACACACACAGTCAGACACACAACACAGAACAGCATTTCTTCGTTCCCATTCTAAAGTAACTCCTGTTCTATAAGAACTGAGGAGTACAAAAAGGATCGGAAAATGGAAAGAAAACGGGGGGGGACGTTTAATAGTACAACATATCAAAAACACGTAAAATGAAGAAAAGAGGCAAAGAAAGGAAGAGAGGAAAAAAGCAAAGTATTCCAGACTGAACGCTGTTTTCTGTGGGATCATATTTCTGTCGTCTTTCTCTGCTGAAGACTACCGGACTGCAACAGCCCAGATTTTCTTTCGTGAAAACCGTTCGGTCTATCAGGAAATCTGGGATACGTATTCATTTCGTAGTGATACATTATCGTTCTGTTCCTTTTGAGAGATTAACTCGCCATAAAGTTTATCATCATGGAAACCAGTTATCGAGACTTGGTGGAAAACTGTAAGTACAACTCAAGCGTGAAGCCTCGCACTGTACACATGTTAAATAAACGTAGGCTTGGCTGTCCGGAAAAGCACAAAGTCCGCAGTTCTTGCTCCCAAGCCTGATTACGTGATGATAATGGTTGATGACAGTTATATTTTATTCCTTTTCTCTTACTGGCCGATGTTTCAAAGCTCAAGTACAGTGAAATTCTGATCTGACATCATAATATCCATTTTTCTTCATTGCATGAATAATTTCATGAAAAAAAAACGTAATCTTTTTTGTTTCTCTTTGTCTTTACGTCAGTACACAGAAAGTAAAACAGATGTGGGAAAGTTGACCATCTCCTCTGTTTCCCAGTCATAACATACTGATTACAAAAAACATTTCCCAGAAGCTTTCCACGCCTTCTCTCCCCTCCTTTTCTTCACCCAGCAATCTTACAGCTCCGTTCCCATTCTGTTCTGTCGATTGAACAATTTAGTCAAACTTTTTTTTTTTTTGTGGGGGGGGGGGGGGGTGGGTTCAATTTGTTTTCTTTGTTGTGGGTTACGCTTGTTTCATTTTGTTTTGTTTTGATTTTCAGAATACTCGTTATTACGTTCTTTCCTTTTTTTTAATCCATTGAACGCTTTTGATATTTTCAGGACCATCCTAAAATGCGACGAAGACGACGACGACGACGACAATTGATGGTGGTAAAAAGTGAAAGTTGTTATTTCACAAAGCAGACACCTAATCAAGACTATGGACAAAAAAACCCTTGCAACCTCGCGATGTTGTTTTCTTTAACCAGGACTAGCAAAAATCCATAAACTCTACTCTAATGAAATTCACAGTCTAAAGCTGAGATGTAACGGGAAGTACCCACTGTATTTTATTATGGGACTAAATCTCATTCCATGGTAATAATTACTTCTCCAACGGCCAGGAAGCAAATGATGTGATTTTTTAGAAACTTTTCACTGAATATCAAAACAGTGGCGTTACACTTTTGAACTGATACTTACTACACACTTATACATTTGTATGTAAACATTAGAAGTTCTCGTGATATTAACGTTGATGTTTTGCATTTTTGCTTTGTGCATGCTCTATCAGAAAAAATTTCGTATACGGGCAGTAGTGTTCCGTCTGTTTGTACCAAAGAGTTCCTTTCCCATGTGGAATGTTTTCATTCATGAACAAAGTCAAAGGGACGGACTGTTTTTTTGGCCGAAGATCTTTGCTCTTCCGAGTACCTTTTAGTTTAAGGTGTTTTGATAGGTCTATTAAGGTGCGTGAACTGGAGAAAACAGACGGAACGCAACTGGAAATGTTGTTTAATCTTCTTGGACTTAACGTAAATTTTGGGACGTCAACTTAAAATGACATAGGAAAATACATGACGAAAAAAATAAAATTAAAAAAGGAAGGGAGCAAGAATTAAGGGCAGAGGCTTTGGTCCCCGCCTAATTTATTTGTTTTAATCTCGTTTTTCCGTGGTTATATGTGGAGAGGCTGACGAGTGGTAGTGTGCATCGATTTTCATGGATGGGGGATGCTTTGATGAGGGTTTTCCCAGCGGAATATTACAGGAAATGTTTTTGTTATAAAATTTTGTGAATGGTGTCGCCGAGAGTGACTTAGTTAAAAACCCCTGTAAAATTTTTAATAGTGCTCCAATTGACCCCGCATGTGTGTCAGGGGGTGTATTTATTGATGTGAACCTGTAGATAAATACCGGAAAAGTTAATTTTTGTTTTGATCAACGGTGCGTCGAACCGAATTTATTGTGTTCTAGGGTTTTGGGTTGAAAGGGTTTCCCCGGGGATTCAATTTTGATTCTGGCCTTGTGAATCTGCAGTTCTCTATGGTTTACTGTGTTTATAAAAGGGCGGTTTCTTTCTTTGGGGGATTGCTGTCCGGGGAACTGCAGTTCTTCTTGGTTTTACAGTGCTTTTATGAATCTGCGGTTCTTCTGCTATGGGTTACTGTGTTTTTGTGAATTTGCGGTTTTCTTTGATAGTTCGAGTAATATATTGTGTTGCTGTTTTGGACCCGTTCTTCTTCCGCTTGTGTTTGAGGTGTGTGGGACCTTGGTTACCCCTTCTCGTCTTATTTAGTGCTGTAGAGGGGCTTGGGTAGTGGAACTGAATGCGGTTTGTATTGTTGGGGACACTGTGGGGGGGGCCCCGGCGAGATCGGGAAAATTATTAAAGAAACGTAGTAGACACGCGATATATGATGGTTGAAGGTCTTATGTTTTGTGTTTTAATTGACGTGCATTGTCTGTATCTATGTAAGATGTATTGATTGGTAACGATTCTTTGATTTTCAGGAGCTATAAAAAAAGAAAATCTTACCGGGTTCCCCTGGCATCTTTTCGTATGGTTGGGGTGTGTAGGGGAAAAGCGTACCGCATCCAAAATTTTTTGAGGCGAGAGTCAGACAACAAAAACGCACCCACCCCATCCGTAACATTGGTGCCCCGTAGTTAATTCTTTGCTATGAATTAAAAATTCCCTTTGGGGGTAGGATTTTTTTTTGTGGCCCTTAAAATTGCCCCAATTAAAGTGATGGTAGTTCCCGATTTTTCTTTTAAACAATCGAGTTGTGTTGTTGTTTTTTGTATATTTTTTGTTACTTTCTTTCCCGTCCCCAGAAATAACGGAGTACCCTTTGTATAGTTTTGGGGTACGAGGGCCTAGTTCCTGTTCTTCCTTTTTTTGGGGGGTTTAATTTTTTTTTTTCAGTATCTCTCTGATTATTTCTGTTTCTTTTTTATTAGGGTTTGTGTTTTCTTCCATTCTTGGGGTTTTTTCTCTTGAAAGTGATGGTGGGGGGCTCCCCCTGAACCTTTTTTGAAAAAAAAAATCATTATTGTTTCTTTTTGAATGCTTAGGTGTAAAACAACACAACAACAAAAAACATTGATTAATTTTTATTTCTCAGTCATTCTGATTTATACTTTTTGCTGAAATTTTGGCTTTTGATTTACCGATTGTTTTTTCTCTCCCATTCCTGAATTTCTGTTTCATTGTTTATTTCTATCTTTTTGTTGTTGGGGTTTGAAAATTCTTAACCCTTTTAAGAGTGTTGTCGTAATTTTTTTTTGAAAAAAAAATCCTCTTTAGAATTCAATTTATTTTAGTGGACAGGGTTTAAAATTTTTTTGCTTTGGAAAAATTTTTTTGTATTTGATCCATAGTGTGTGTGTGGGTTTTTGGAAGGCATTTTTCTTTTTTCATTATGGCACAGAAAGCTAAGGAAGAAAGTCCTGTTGTGTCCTCTGGGACGAGGGACAAAGTTTTCGCTAAGTATTTTCAGGGGTAAAGTATGTGGTTTGGGGGGCCCAGCTCTTTTGGGGACTATGTTGAAAAATGTTTCCCCAGGACATGGAGAGAGAGGGAAAGAATGCGATTGAAAGAATTTTTTTTAAAAATACAGCGGGAAGAAGAGATAACTAAAAGAGGCAGATAAAAATACAAGAGCAAAAAGAAAAAAAAAGAATGCAAGAGGAAAAAAAAGAAAAAAAAAAAATGCAAGAGATAGAGGAAACTAAAAGAATCATTTTTAAAGCATTCCAGCGAGTGGGGGCTAGGACGGGAACGTGGAGTCGGGGTTCGGGTTTTCCCAGGTTAACGCCCCTCGCCCAGTTTCCAAAAGTTCCCCCCTTTTAAAGAAAGAACTGATGATATAGCAGAACTTGTTTCGTTTTGAAACCCAGCTCGTTCCTTGGGTGGTTGAGGTTTGGGGGTAACATACCTGTCTGCATTGTTTGGGGGGGGTTTCCGCTTTAACTCTATATCACGTCTTGGAAAAAATGTTGTGTCTCGAGTTTTTGAAAGAGAGCTTGCTAAAAAAATTTCAATGTACTCCAGTGGTTTTGAAAGCGTTTCCGGAGGCTAAACCCAAAAATCAGGGGAACCTTTCGAGCCTTGCATTGAACTTAGACGTTTGTTTGCCCGTTTGGGTCTTTTGTAAAAAAATTGATAAGTTTTTTGAAGATTGGTGGATCTTCCCTTTTTCGTGAGCAGTTTTTGGAGTGGTTTAGGACTTGGCTATTTTTTTTGTGTGAGAGGATGTGAAAACTTTTGATAAAATGATAAAAGTCTGCAAGTATACAGACGTGCCACCAATAAGGTGTTTTGGGAAAGCGATTAAAATTTTTGTTTTCTTTGGGTACAAAACCCCGGGTCATTTTGATAGAAATCTGATCCCTCATCTGATAGAACTCCGTACTGGGTCATCTGATAAGGAAAAGATACTCAATTTTTTCAAAACAGGGGCCACTCTCGGGGTTTTACTGGGCTGATCGTGGAAGTAATTTGGGTAGTTTGTTATTGTGGTCATCAGATTTTTGGGTTACTTTTTGGTCGTGGAAATAACTTTGGCTTTAGCCGTTACGTGGTCGTGGCCCCGTCATCCTATGGCGTAAGATTTTCCCCAGGAAGTGTTTTGATCACCTGCTGTGTTGTTTTTTTTTTGTGTAAGAAGACGGACATGTTGCTTAGGTGCCTGGAAAATCAGGTAGAACCCTGTAAAAAATTTGAAACCTTAGCCCCCCAGAGAAGCCCTTTTGTGGTTAGTAACTCCATGTTGGGGAAAATCAGCCGACAGCAAACATCCAGGCTTGTTGTTCTTTCTTGATACTCCTTTTGCTTGTCTACTGCTGGGGGTTTCACGGGCAAATTGTTTTGGGGAGTTGGTTCTGGAATGGCATTTTGGTTCTTTCTGCTTTACTGGTGCTACCATTTGGGGCGTTCGCAGACGGTTATTTCTGACGTCAATGTGGGAAACCACAGTGAAGGTGTTTTTTTTGGTGTCGTGTAGATGAGTTTCCAGGCTACAGTTTCAGTCTTTGCCTTTTTTGTGGGGGGTTTTTGACTTGTTGTGTTTGGTAGCCCTGTCGCAGATTCTTTGTGGGAAATGTCCCTGGAGTTTCTGTGAGGGTGATTTTTGGAGTATTGGTGAACCTTTTCCCTTTTTAGCCCCGTTACGGGCTAGAGCTAACATGTTGTGGACAAAAACCCTTTGTGTCAGCCCCTAATGATTGAACTTTCCCGTTCTGTCTTTTTCAGAAACAAAAGGATGATGGGCATTGAAGTCATGTTCCATCCATCTTTGGTGAGGTGAAAGGGGTTTAGTAAAACTCCTTTTACAATATTTGTTGATGGGGTTCTGTACAGGTTTTTGTCAAAAATGAATCTTTTTATGGGGTTGTTGTTTGTTGAATTTTCGACCTACATGTTATCTGTGGCGCATGATCTATTTTGTCGGTCATTGGGGTTCTGGGCGTACTCTGTCTGAATCCTTACGTTTTTTTGGCCTGGAAAAAATGTGGATGTAGGAAGTGTTGCTTCCTGGATGTGTGTCAGAAGACGATCAAAGGGTGGTTTGTCCAGACCCCTTGCGTCTGTTCCAATCATCCTCTCCATTTGATCGTGTGGTGTGCTTGTTGGCCCCCTGTCTCCTCCTTCGGAACAGGTATCGTTACATCTTGACCATGATTTACATTGCTACCCCTTTTCAGAGGGTGTTCCGTTGAAGGATATCTCCTCTGCTCTGTGGCAGAACGTTGTTTGGGAAACTTTTCTCGTTTAGGTTTCCCAAGGAGATTCTGTCTGATCAGGGTACACATTCAATCTGAGCTTATGAAGCAGTTTCATGCTTTATTGGGGCAAAGGGCATACGACATCGCGTATCATCCACAAGCAAATGGGCATGTCGAAAGATTTCACGGGACTTTAAAAACCCTGTTGGATTGTCCGCACTCACCCAAGGGTGGCAAACATATTTTCCGCACTGTTGTTTGCGTGCAGAAGGGGTTTCCCCCTGAAAATAAGGTTTTTCTCCCTTTAGTTGTGTTTGGTTCGACAGGTTTGTGTTTCCCCGTTGCTTTATCAGGAGTCGTGGTGGGTCAGATGTCAGGATGTTTGAGGCCAAACCCCTTTTTCGTACTTGTTTTGAACTCAAAAATGTCATTGCTGATCATGTAATTAGTATGGAGAAATTTTGCGTTCCGCTTTGAAAGGGAAAAAAAATTTTGACAAAAAAGGCCCAAGGAAGCCGTTTCCCGTTGATGACGAAGTTTTTTGTTTTGTTGCCGACTGACTCAACAAGTTGTTAGAGTTGGGAGGGCCTTTTCCCCTTGTCAAAGTTTTTGCCCAGATTCAAGGTTCTTGTCAAGGGGAAGGAAAAGATTTTTTATGCGAAAAAGCTCAAAAAATATATTCGTCTGCTGTTGGTCACTTCTCTGCTTTGTACCTACAGTTGTTCTTTCCAAGGTACTTCAGTGCCTTTGGGCAGAGATAGCACTTTGGTTATGGCAGGAAAAGGTTTCCCTAGTGTTTTCCAAAGTTAGCTTTTGGGTCCCTCTCCGAGTCTGTTTGTATGTTCATGAAATGGTTTGTACAGTTGGGTCGTCCAGGACTGTGATGACGCTTTACCCTTTTCCCCCTTTGCGTTCCAATGGGGTCTTCCCTCCAGTGAAAAAGTCCGCTCAGTGCAGTTTTTATTGACTTTTTTGACAGCGGTTTAGGGAGTTGCGTGCAGTCTTTGATGATTTTTAGGGGCATTTGCTCCTGACCGGTTCTTTCTAGGTGATGCACTTTAGAGATCCCTCTTACAACAGATGTCCCCGTTAGAAAGAAGGAGATCCCCCTTTTTTGCGAAAAAGGTTGTTGAGAGAGAGTTTTTTATCATGTTGGATCTTGGAATCATTGAACCATCCCAAAAGTCCGTATGCCTCTCCCGTTGTGTTGGTAGGAAGAAAGATGGACGTTAGATTTTTTCATTGATTTCAGATTTTGAAAATTACTGTTTTGATGCCGAAACTATTCCTGATTTTGAGAGTCTTTTTGCAAGGTTGCTGTGTCATTTTTTCACAAAAATAGACTTGCAAAAGGATTTGGCAATTTTGTGGTAAAGCCCGGGTCGTCCGAAGACGGTTTTACAAAACATTGGGTCTATTCCAGTTTGTCAGGAGCCTTTGGACTTGTATCAGCTCCTGCAGTGTTTGCGTAGATGCGTTTGCTGGCATTAGATCGTTTCTGCCAAGTTTTTTTTACGAAATTTTGTGTACGTTTTTTCATGGGTGATCACCTTAAACATGTGAAGGGTGGGCCTCCCTCTGAGGTCTTTTTAACCTCACAGCTGTCCTTCGAAGCGGGCAGGCTTTCGCACTTTGGGTTTCCTTTGGGCGTTGTTGGAGGTGGTACTATGCGTCTGAAGGTAGAAGGTTGAAAAATTTTTATATATCCATCCACTACCTATACCCGGAAGAGGTCAGGTCTTTGTTGGGGCTGCTCGTTTTTACGGGGATATTTCCCAGGTTTGCTCTTTGAGTGCTCCTTTGTCGGATTTGATCAAAGATACTGATCGTGCTGGAAATTTATTTCTTGGTCTGAGTGTACTGAAGCTTTTTAGGAAGATTTGGGGGAAACTTGTCTTTTTACCCGTGTTGTTTTACCCAGGGTTTGGGGAAACTTTTGTTTCGGACTGATTAGTTCTGTGGGTTTGGGGGTGTATTCTTTTAGGGAAATGTGAGTCTTCACCCGTCGTGTTCGCAGTCAAAGTTGCGGATCGGGAGAAGGCGTACATAATTGAGCGGGAAGTTTTGCCAAAATTTTCTGGGTTTTCAGAATTTGTAAGGTTCCTTTTGGGGGGTCGATTTATTTGCAGACAGATCATCGTCGTTGCGTACCCGCGAAAAGTAAAATTTTAAAAACCAAGAAAATTTTGAGTGGGCGTTGTCTTTGCAGGGAGTTTGGTTTGAGTCCGCCAGTTCCTGGGTTTGGCGATTTTTTTTTCGCTGCCCTCTCCCGCTCAGTAGAACAATTGATCCCTTGGAAGTGATTTCCCTTTTGGGGAAAATTTGTTTTTTTAAGCTGTTTTGAGTTGATTTCTGGGTTTTTGTATCTGCTTTTGTTTTTCTTCTTTAAAAACAAACAAACAACAAAAAACAATTTGGTCATTGTTTTTTTCTTGGGAGGGGGAGTATTTTGACGTCAACGTAAATTTTGGGCGTCAATTAAAATGACTAGGGGAACTCAGACGAAAAGATAATATTAGACAAAAGAAGGGAGCAAGAATTTAAAAGGGCAGAGGGGTTTGGGGTCCAGCCCAATTTTTTTTTTAAACATGTTTTTCCCGTAGTGTTAATTGAAGGTGACCCCAGTGTCGTTGCATCGATTTTCATGTGATTGGGAGCTTTTTGACGGACCAGCAAAAAGTGCGGAATGTATTTGTTAAAAAATTGTTTAGTTGTCGCCGAGAGTGGGTTAAAACTTTAAGAATATTTAAAATGTGCTCCAAATTGTACCACCGCATGTTGTCAGTGGGCTTGATTTTTTGATGTGAAAAACTGTGTAAAATACCGGGGAAAATTAAATTTGTTTTGATCAACGGTGCGTCGAACCGAAGTTTATTGTGTCTATGGGACTTTTGGGGAAAATTTGTTCTCCGGGGGTTCATATTGATTACTGGCCTTTTGAAACTGCATTTTTTCTATGGTTTTTTCTGTGCTTTATGAATCGGGGGGGTTTTCTTCTTGGGTTGTGTACCTTGGGGAAACTGCAGTTTTCTTCTATGGTTTACAGTGCTTTTGAAATCTGCGGTTTTTTCCCAGGGTTACGTTCTTGTGAATTTGCGGTTTTTTTTGATGTTCGAGTTTTATATTGTGCTTGCTGTGTTGAGACCCCTTTTTTTCATCGCTTGTGTTTGGTGAACGGCTTGTGGGGCCCTTGGGTTTTCCTTCTTCGTCTTATTTAGTGCTGTAATGGGGTTGGGTCTGTGGAACTGAATTTTGTTGATTGTTTATGTGGAATGTGGACGGCGCCCCGGCGAGATCTGTGAATTTTGAAGGGCGTAGTATGACACGCTGAATTGTGGGTTTAAGTGTCTTATGTTTTGATGTCTTAATTGACGTGCATTTCTGTATTTATGTAATAGCTGTAATTTTTTGGTTTTAACGATTCATATTTATGGGTTTGGGCCATTAAAAAAAGAAAATTTACACGTGTGTTGCCTGGCTATCTATGTTTGTATGGTGTGGGTGTGTGTAGGGGAAAAGTCCCTACACGCATCCAAAACTTTTAAGCGAGGTCAGACAACAAAACACCACCCCCCACCATCCTAAACTTTTGTTTACCCGCAAAAGAATCGACATTTTTGCAAGACAACCTTTCTTTTTATGTCCATTAAAGCATTTTGGGAAAAGGTTTTTTTTCGGGCACCCACTCTATTCTTTAATTTGAAGACGTTGACGGTGCTGTTTGTTTTTTTTTTTTTTTTTCTTATCTCCGCGGCGCGCTCGCTTTCGCGCTCGCGCCGGCGCGCTTTTGTGTGTGTGTGTGTGGGTTTTGTGTGTTTTTTTGTGTGTGTTTGTGTGTGTGTGTGTGTGGTGTGTGTGGGTGCGTGTGTGTGTGTAGTATTTTGTTGTGTGTGGTGTGTGTGTGTGTGTGTGGGGGTGTGTTTGTGTTTCTTCATTGAAACATTAAGTAACTGTTTAGGGAAACCCATCCGTCCTCTGACAATGAATTTTTGATAAACTTTTTTTTTCACTCTGATACTCGCTCCAGTCTTCCGCTATGGAGACATTTAACAAGCAATTTTCCACAACACCTCCCCGTTTCCCCCAATGCAATCTTTTGACTTATTTTAGGGGGTTTTCCCTTCGCTTTTTATGCAATGAAAAAAATTTTTAAAAGAAAATTTTTTATTTCAATTTTTGTACAGCACCTTCATCGTTCTCTAGAGAGAGAAAAAAATTGACTTTTTTTTTCATGACACTCCCGTTGGTTTTGTTCTTCTACCCGAAGACTGTCAACGGACAATTATTTCGTTCTAAGAAGACACCTCTTCAGGTTTTCCAGTCACTGAAGCCTATTGACGACCACATGGGTCTGTGTACTTACTGTTTCCAGTAGTATAGCAAGTACGGGAATGAGGCGTACAAAAGCGCTGTGGAATAGACCGTGAGTTGCTCCCTGCTTCGAGAAGGAGGAGGTGATGCGAAAGGCGTCCTGGTCCGAGATATTTATCTGGGGACAGAGAGCAGTACACGCACGTGCGCGCGCGCGCGCGCACACACACCCCACACAAAACACAACACACACAAACACACACACACAGTCACATACACACGGTTTTTCTAAACAATAACATTGGTGTGTGGTGTGTGTGTGTGTGTGTGTGTGTGTGTGTGTGTGTGTGTGCGCGCGCGCGCGCATTCGTGCCTGTGTGCGTGTGTGTGTGTTTGGCGAACCCAGTTCACATGGATGCCAACAAACCACTCATACTCCCGGCCCAGTTCCCCTCAAAACAAAACCTGGAGGCAACTGAAAAATGACATTCCAGATATAGGAAGGCGGGACTTTTAAAGCGTGCAAGAATAAAATAAGTTCTACTCCGTCCCCATTCAGACCTTCCAACCCAACTACACAAACTTTTCTGGCTATGCTGCAGAAGAAGGGTGGAGGAAAGTTGGGAGGCGTGCCGGGTATCCTAAGCGGGTAAGCCACTTCCATCCTGTAAGCCAGCCTCGACATAGCGGCACAGACCTGCACCTGGAGGAGCGGCAGAGCTGAGGTAGCAGCTGACGATGGCGTTGGCCCTCAGGCTGAGGAACTGGTTCACGCTGTCCAGTTCGTCAGGCATCTCCTCCAACAGCTCTTCGGCCTCCTGTGCCTGACGCCTGTACCTGTGTGGGGCAGCGTGCGGAGGGAAGTACACACACACACACACACACCACACACACAAAAACACACACACATAAGCATGCGCGCGCACACACACATGCAGGAACACGTGTGCGAGCTCACGCACACAAACACATATACACACGCATGCACATTCACATGCTCACAGAGGTATATTCACAGACACATACAAACTCTACAACACACACCACACACACACACACACACACACGCGCGCGCGCGCGCGCGCGCGCACACACACACACACATGTACACGAACACTGTGGCCTCAACAACACACAGACAAATGCATACTGAAGTCTCATCTTTCCATACACAGCCTATCATGGCCTCACTCAACAAAATTATGATGTCACTGTCTGACCACTAAGTATGGCGGTAGGTAGTCACGAGCGACTGACCTGGAGACTCTCAGCAGCGTAATCCCCGTGGGGAATCGAGTCTTTCAGTATAAATTGTTTCCCCCCGCCTTCTCGAAACTCTTGGTCAGTTATGTCCCTTTTCTGCCACTCTCTGACTCTGGACTATCTTTCATTTTGTTTTATTTTATTTTTATTTATCTATTTAATCATTATTCATTTCATTTATTTATCATTTTTAATCATTATTTATTTCATTTTTTTATTCATCAATCTACTGATCTATCAATTTATCAGTTTATTCATTCATTGCCCTTCCTTCATTCTTTGTTGTAGACGCCAGTTTCTCTGCATCGTGGCCTGTTCACCTTTATGCCGTGAAGTCCCGTCACTTACTTTTCTCCTCACGATTAAAACATGCGAGCTCTTCACCTCCACCACGGAAACCATGTTTCTCCCGCGTCCGTTTGTTTGATTGTTTGTCTGTCTGTCAGCAAAATCATACAGGAACTACCGATCCGAAAACATGCGAGCTCTTCACCTCCACCACGGAAACCATGTTTTCTCCCGCGTCCGTTTGTTTGTTTGTCTGTCTGTCAGCAAGATCATACAGGAACTACCGATCCGATTTTCATCAGTCTTAGTGGAAAGACGGTGGAAAGTGGCCGGCCGGGGAGCAAACACACAGGAACTGGAGTAACTCTTTATTAACTGAAAACTATCTATGAAGCAATACATTTGCATGGAATATTTCAACTGTTTAGTGATACAAAGGTTCACATTTATATTTCCAAAGCCAGAGTGAGGTTTTTCGATTTAATTTCAAATCGTTTCTGAAGACCCATTTATCTAATTAGTTATGAACTTTAAAGAAAACCTTAAAATGAGGCAGGGAACAGTAGACAGTAAATGATTAAAAAAAGTCATCGGGGCCTACTTGTTTATTGCAGTACTGAACTTTCTTTGACCGACAGAATCACAAACATCCTTTGCCGTGAAGGCTTTATTATGTCCTGGTTGTTTGGTTGATTGATGCGAGTATGTACATGCGTGCTCTCTCTCTCTCTCTCTCTTCTCTCCTCTCTCTCTCTCTCTCTCTCTCTCTCTCTCTCTCTCTTTCTGTGTGGGGTGTGTGTGTGTGTGTGGTGTGTGTGTGTGTGTGTAGTTATGACGATATGTGTGTGCTGTAAGGATGTTTGTCTTTGGGTATGAGGGGAGAGGTTGAGAGGGTAGCTATCTTTGTAACCTAACTGCGCACTCTGCTTGCACAGTTGTCAGTTCATGACTATGTCCTTTGTATTCCTGATATTTAAAAAAAACCACCTAATAAATGTCCATCATAATTACGACGTTTAGTTTCACCACGACCTACTTTCTAGTTTATTCAATAACGTTATTTCAAACGTCTTTGTCGAGGGAGCGAAACCTCTCACAAAGGGGTTTTAAGCGCTTTCGACGACAAGAATGCGCGCATAGTGGAGAAACAGGTCATGGGCCGATTAGCAGTAGTGTCCTCACCTAGAGCATGTGGTCGAAACGTGTCAAGTGAGCGCTAAAGCCTCAGTCAGCTGAAAATGCTTTGTAACCAGACCTTGAAGAACGGGTGGGTGTCTTGTGCTTGTTCAGCACGTAATGCTGTCTGGGCACTGTGCGGGTGTTTTGTCAGGCTAGTTGAATGCGCGTGATGTCGTTGTCGTAGCTTCTATAGGATAATATCATTGTGTAAACGTGGCCCCAAAGTCGGTGGGAATCTTCGATGTCCATTTGGTTTTGAAGTGGTCGTTTGCAAAGCTATGTTGTAGGCGTGTGTGTAAATGCTGATGTGTGGAAGCATGTAGCTAGAGGGAATTCAGTGTACATGTGAACAAGGTGGTAGAAAACCCAACATGTACGAAGTCATTGCCAAAAGGATATCCTTTGTGTCCATCCCTATATAAGCTGAATGGAGAAAGAGAGAAGGAAGAACAACTCCTCGAGAAAGGGAGGACACTATACGAGAGAGAGAGAGAGGGGAGAGGAGAGAGGGGAGAGAGAGAAGAGAGGAGAGAGAGGAGAGAGGAGTGAGCATGATAGGTTAGGTCGAGAGAACGTGGTCTGGGCGACATAAGTGACAGCAAGGTTTTAGGTGTAAAAGACAAGCTGAGAAAGAAAGACTGAGTTAGAAACCCAGAAGTGGGTGAAAAAGACAAAGATTTCTACGTCGCGTCCCCAGAGACGACCACGGAGACCCAGTCCTGGAACCTGGTGCCGGACAACCAAAGGCGTCACCATCACCCAGTGCTGAGGAAATTTCTAAGTGACTTGTTCGAGAACTGTGGGTTGGTATGCAAGTGCGTGTGTGTGTGTGTGTGCGTGTGCGGTGTGGTGTGTGTGTGTGTGTGTGTGTGTGTGCGTGCGTGGGTGCGTGCGTGCGCGCGCGCGCGCGCGTGTGTATGTATGGGGAGGGAGGGGGCTAACCTGGCCAGGTAAGAAGCCTTGTAATTATGAAAACCCGGGATTAGAAAGTATAGATCTCTTATCTGAATTTTTCATGTTAATTAGATGTAGCGTAGAAACTGTATTTCGTGTTCTCAGTCGTGTTAGGAAAGAAGCGAATGCGTGACGTCCCTTTTCCCAAAGAGAGGTGAATGGTTGGTGGGTGCATGAGAGCGCATATGTGTATATGAGTGCAGAGATAACCTTTGGGTGTGTTAAGCCTGACTAATACATCAACTTAGTTTACTTAAGCAATCTACAGAAGCTGGAGAAAACGGCACTATTCATACCAAGGGCCGGACTGACCGTACAGACCATGGCGTTCGCAAAGAAGAAGGAATTTCAATTAAGCCATACCATCACGATTTCCTCCGTCCTGGACAGTCTTTCGTATTCCATTTTTCAGCCAACCTCCCCACCCTATCCGCCCTTATCTGCCTGGTCAGCGCTTTCAATCTTTGTACTGTTTATTCACAACGGTTCATGCGTGCACACCCATTTGAATGCTCTTGGCCTACTTATTTGCATGTGCCTGCTCAAGCGTCTGATGACTTGTTCATTTCTCGCTGCGTTTAGGATGTCTAAGCTCTGCATGTCCATTTTAGTGTACCAACAAAACACCTGTTTTGACTCGACCTATTGCCCTTATTCCCCTGTCCCTTGATTTCATCCAGTTCTTCTCAGTGTACCCATTTTGTATCCCATTTCGTCAACATCCTTGTTTGAATCTTTCAACATCTTCTGACACATACCCAAACAAGAGATCTGGGTGGGGAGGTAGGGAGGGGGGGGGGGGGAGAAGAAAGACCTAGTCTTACACAGAATATAAAACAGATAAGCAAAAGACAAAAATAGGAATGTCACGATCATATGAACCACAGAACAATGAACAGACCTAGTCTTGCACAAAATATAAAAACAGAGAAGCAAAAGACAAAAATAGGAATGTCACGATCATATGAATCACAGAACAATGAACGGACCTAGTCTTGCACAAAATATAAAAACAGAGAAGCAAAAGACAAGAATAGGAATGTCACAATCAATTATGAATCACAGGGCAATGAATTCGACTTCAGAAAGTCCCGTAATTTAATGGAAGTCATAGCAGTGAAGTGTTAGAGTTTCACTGTTCACAGAGCATCACGTTACGAAAGAAAGAACTCACCCCTCTCCATTTAACGCTCTGACCTTCTCTGTTCTGAATCAGGGAGGCATGTACTGCTGTATAGATTGAGAGGATTTCTGAGCCGTAAAATCTGAACCCATGAGTGTTTCAAACTTAGACTGTCTGCTCTGCAACTTGATGCTTTAATCTTTTAAGACCAAACCGTTATATTCACAGAGAGAGAGGAGAGAGAGAGAGAGAAGAAGAGAGCGAGAGAGAGAGAGAGAGAGAGAGAGAAGAGAGAGCGAGAGAGAGAGAGAGAGAGAGAGAGAGAGAGAGAGAGAGGAGAGGAGAGCTGAGCACGACTAGATCGAATATATGTTCCAGATCGATGCCGAGAGCCATTTCTGGTTTTTTTTTCATAACAGAACAATAAAGTGACATGAAATGTGTATGACTGTTGCCCCAAAGGTAGCATGCATGACATCAACCTGACGGTTCACGGGCACGCTTATTATGAATGTTAACCCCTCAACAGAACAGGAGCAGTCGCACCTATTTGTTATGAATGAATCAATTGTCTCACGCACCCATGTCCCCCCAGTCACGGTCCTCCTCCTCCACCAAAAACACCCATCCCCCACCCCCACCCCAGCCGCCCTATTCTTTCATCTCCCTGCCTACCTGTCCACCTCTACCCAAAAGCGGAGGTCCGACGGCAGCTTGTTGAGAACGATGATCAAGTTGTTCATGCGAGTGCAGGTCGTCTTCTCCGGGCTGAACGTGTTCTACGTTACTCTCTGAACATAAAGGTGTCTTTAACCTGAAACCACTTTTAGGCGACAAAACGGGCTTGCAATGAGAAAGAAACACAGAACCAACATCAATGCTCACAAAGAGTAGACCAGCTGCAGTTGTAACTACAATATGCTTTGGGTGTGTCAGCTGAACCTGAAAGGCAAAATGCGGGAACAACTGCTCTTATTTTGATCAATTTATTACATATCTGATTTCAGTCGTAAAGTGTTGACTGCTGGCACACTGAAGTTTCATCAGTAGACAGGACTGTGTTTACGCATCAGACAAGCACAAAATACCTTTCTTGTTTGAAATCAGATCTGAACCTTTTGTGAATTACTAGACGGTTACTGGGAAAGAATGGAAGGTTGTGGTTTGTTATCGTTAATTCATTCGTTTATCTGTTTTCTTATTTATATCTACTCAATCATTTATTTACTTATCCATCCACATTTATTCGGATTTTAAGATGGTACATGACGATGAGAATGCCCAGGATGATGTCACAGAGTTCCCTACTGATTCAATATTACATGATATAGCTATACTCTACACTCCCGTTCAGTGCATATCCTAGCATCAACCAAGGAGACAGACATCTGCAGTGTTGGTCACAGAATATAAACACTCTCAGAGACGCATTCATTCTGTGGATGAGACTCGACTGCGTGATTCCAGCGTTCCCATTGGAGCTCATAGCAAACAATCTCGGGGTAGGCGCTGGCGGCGCCAGAGACCGACCCAAACCATAAATCTGCTTCAAGTTGTGTCAGGATGCTGCTGCATTACATACATTGTTCAAATGGGTCTGTAGGCCAGACAAGGGATTCCCGACAACAAGGCCATATCATCTGCCCGTAACAGTTCAACTATATTGCTGGAGACAGTGTGGCGCCATGTGTTCCCTCTCTTCTCAGAAATAAGAAACAGGAAAACAGAGAGAGAGAGGGGAGAGAGAGAGAGGGGGGGGGGGGGGAGGGAGGGGAAGGAGAGGCAGACAGACAGACAGACAAACAGACCGACAGACAGTCAGAATCAGAGACAGAGAATGGGAAAGGAGAGACAAAACAGAAGCTGACAGACAGACAGGCCAGAGAGACCACAGTGGGAAACCACGGGAGACACAGACTGGTTTGAACTTTCTCCAGCTCCTCTTTCAAGAAGGCCTCAAACAGACGCATCTCAATGGGGTCCCGCATAGAGCAGGTAAAGGCGTTGATCAGTTTGGCTATCCGCGACCACTTGTAGATCTGAAACACGCACACCGTCCCCTTTCCACATCACATATCTAGCTAGCATGGGGGGTTGAGCAACAAGACAGAACTGGGAGTGGGTATAGGTTCAGTGTCAATGTGTTGTGTGTTTGAGGGTGTACACACTGCGTACATACATATCTGTATGCGCGTGCGTGCGTGTATACCCGCGTGCGTCTCTGTTTGCGTGCGTGCGTGCGTGCGTGCGTGCGTGCGTGCGTGTTGTGTGGTGTGGTGTGGTTGTGTGTGTGTGTGTTGTGGTGTGTGTGTGTGAGAGAGAGAGAGAGAGAGAAGAGACAGACAGACAGAGACAGAGGAGAGAGAGAACACAGAGAGAGAGAGAGACAGAGAGAGAGAGAGAGATGGAGAGAGAGAAGGGGAGGAGCGTGTGTGTGTATGAGAGATAAGTGGAGAGCGCGTGTGGTATGAGAGAGAGAGAGCGAGAGAGAGAAAAGAGAGAGAGAGACAGAGACAGAGAGAGAGAGAGAGAGACAGAGAGAGAGCGTATGCATGTGTATGAAAAAGGAGAGAGAGGGAACAGAGAGAGAGAGAGAAGAGAGAGAGAGAGAGAGAGAGAGAGAGAAGAGAGAGAGAGAAAGAGAGACAGACAGACAGAGAGAGCGTATGTATGTGTATAGAGAGAGAGAGAGAGAGAGAGAGAGAGAGAGAGAGAGAGAGAGAGAGAGAGAGAGAGAGAGAGAAATACCGACAGCTGCTTTGTCTAAGGAGGACTCATTGCATTTCGGAATGTCCGTTTTTCAACTGCAAACCTAAACACCTCCTGGTTTTGTCGGATCTGACTGGGTGATTTTCTTCTGTAACACTGCATCTGTGTATTGCGACTGGGGACAGGTTCTTCCATATTCTTTTTCCACTGGCCAGCTGTTCCTCCATATTCTTTTTCACACTGGCCAGCTGTTCCTCCATATTCTTTTTCACACTGGCCAGCTGTTCCTCCATATTCTTTTTCACACTGGCCAGCTGTTCCTCCATATTCTTTTTCACACTGGCCGGCTGGCAGCTTGAGGTGCAATGCAACCATATTGCGCTGTCTCTTTCTGCCACTTTCCAGACCTCTGTACATCCGGCCTGTTCCCATTCTTCATCAATTCAAGCGATATCGGTACGTTTGGAGGACATGCCATAGACATTTAAAAGGATTTCCCTTTTCAGTGATCACATCAGTGATGATTCTTAGTCCATGCAGTTCAAACGTTTCAAACGTCTGGGCGAACATCTCACCTTGTCTCTTTTCGTACCTTGTTCCGCAAAAATGGGCACCCATTCAGCGCACTTTTTTTATACAAAAGTCGTTCGTTAATGAGACTGCAGTGAACTGCACAACTGAAATGACTTAAATGCTGGAGAAATCGTGTATAGTAATCTGTGGGTCGTGGAACTGTTTGCTTCACAGCTAACGGCATTATCGTTCAAAGCGGATTTTCAAGCCAGAATGCGAATCATTACGAGACCTTTTGTGCCTCCTTAAAACTTTCATCACCCTCCATCAATGGTTTACACGTAGGCTATTTGAAGATTCCCGTATACACTTTTGCTTGTCCCGGAAAACATTAGTGGGCGTGTCCCTAAGTTGCTCGCGAAGTGGAAACGTAAAAATGATGCGTTTTTGGACTTCCGTGATTCAGCACAAATGCATTGAGACACTTTTGCTTCGTCATAAATTTGTACTTATGACCTACGCCTTTGCTACGTCATAGATTTGTACTTATGATATACGCCCTTTGCTACGTCATAAATTTGTACTTATGACATACGCCCTTTGCTACGCCATAAATTTGTACCTTGACTTACGCCCTTTACTACGCCATAAATTTGTACTTGTGGCTTACACCCTTTGCTACGTCATAAATTTGTACTATGACTTAAACCTTTACTATGTCATTAATTTGTCTTATGACCGTAAGGCTATTTTTAAAAAAAAAACGTGCCAGTTTTGGTGACAAAGATTGACTTTAACCTGGAGAGCTGTTTTTGCCCTTATACTTTGTTTAGAATGAATACATACATCAATACAGAACGTGCTGAATACACCAGGTGATCCAGGGTCAGTATTCGAATGTTGATGCGGGGCAGTCTTTCTCCCCCTTTCCACTTGCCTTAAACCTTCTGAACGAGATGATCAACCAAGTGCCGCAAGCTCTAGCGCACGTAAAAGAGCCCTCGGCAAAGAATTTCTTGCAGAAATTCTTAGAAACACACTTACTCTGCTCATACCAATATTTACGCACGCACA
Organism: Conus ventricosus; assembly: GCA_018398815.1. NCBI lineage: Eukaryota > Metazoa > Mollusca > Gastropoda > Neogastropoda > Conidae > Conus > Conus ventricosus. The sequence continues at coordinate 38,644,766 of CM031609.1, read as the reverse complement.
CACAACTGATAAGAGTGGCGCTATACTACGGCGACGCACTCTCTCCTGGAAGAGCAATCGAATTTCGGACGATTGTTGTGATGGTGAACTATACAGTGCATTACATTGCAACGCGATGCAAGCTGTCGGTACTACAATGCAACGCAACACAGTGTAACAGAGCACAATGTGATTAATACCACGCAGTGTAAGGAAACATGGTATAATGCAATGCAATGCAGCAGAATGCAAGTTGACACCATGCAGTGTACGATCCACACATACATGCAATGCAACACACAATGCAAAGCAACGCGGTCAAAGCAATAGTCGAACACGGCACTGCACAATTGCCATACAACATAATACAATACGACACACATGCAGATTAAACACAGCAGAGACAATACATGGACACATCAATACACACAACGACATGCCCCACAATAGGAACACAAAACAACATGATGCAATACAACAAAAAAAAAAAACACAAATGTAAATCAGCAGTACAACATCACACAATGCTACACAACACGAAAACAAGACGATACGACACAGAGATACACAACACCACACATAAAGATACAACTCTCACGACACAGAGATACACAACACCCATCATAACGATCAACTCTCACGACACAGAGATACACAACACACCCATAACGATACAACTTCACCAAGAGATACACAACCACACCATCACGTACAACTCTCACGACACAGGTACACAACACCACACATAACGATCAATCTCACGACACAGAGGATACACAACACCACACCATAACGATACAACTCTCAGACACAGAGATAACAACACCACACCAACGATAGAACTCTCACGACACAGAGATACACAACACCACCATCACGTCAACTCTCACGACACAAGATACACAACACCACACCATTCGATACAACTCTCCGACACTGAGATACACAACACCACCATAACGATACGACACACACAGAGATTTCACAACACCAACAATCACGCATACAACTCTCACGACACAGAGATACACAACAACACACACCCCATAACGATACGACACGACAAGAGATACACAACACCACACATCACGATACGACACGACACAGAGATACACAACACACACCATCACGATTTCGACTCTCACGACACAGAGATACCAACACCACCCTAACGATACAACTCTCACGACACAGAGATACACAACACCACACCATAACGATACAACTTCACGACACGAGTTACACCCAAAACCACACCTAACGATACAAACTCTCACGACCCCAGGAGATACACGACACCACACCATAACGACAACTCTCACGACACAGAGATACACACACCACCCATCACGATACGACACGACACAGAGAGACACACAACACCACCTCACCCATACGACACGACAAAAGAGATACACAACCCACACCATCACGATACGACACGACACAGAGTATACACAACACCACACCATCCACGATACAACTCTCCGACACAGAGATAACAACACCAACATCACGATACAACTATCAACGACACAGAGATACACAACACCACACCATCACGATACGACACGACACAGAGATCACAACACTCCACTAACGATACGACACGACACGAGATACACAACACCACAATACGATACGACACGACACGAGATACACAACACCACACCATAACGATACAACTATCACGACACAGAGATACACAACACACTCATCACGATACAACTCTCACGACACAGAGATACACAACACCACACCATCACGATACGACACGACACAGAGATAACAACCCACACATCACGATACAACACGACACAGAGATACAAACACCACACCATAACGATACGACACGACACAGAGAAAACACAAACCACACCATCACGATACACTATCACGACCGAGAGATACACAACACCACACCATCACGTACGACTCTCACGACACCCGAGATACAAACACACACCATTATCGTATACAACTATCACGACACAGAGAACCCCAACTACACACCATCACGATAGATCTTCACACAGAGATACACAAACAACACCATCACGATACAACTCTCACGACACAGAGATAACAACACCAACCATCACTGTCAACCTCGGTTAATGTCAGTGAGGAAGGACTAGCGCACAGCCCAAACCACTCACAGCTTGCTTAGATCTCATTCATATATCATGCATTCGTCACATCAAACCACTAGTAAAAGCTATAACTTTACTACACATGTATCATAGAACGAAACATCAATGCATATGGAAAAACAAAATAAAACATTCTCTCTTTCCTGAACTTCACAAAACATTATCAAAACACATTAACTAACCCGGGTATAAACAGATTTCTACTGTACCTGGCAGGTGATCTTAACTATTCACGGGAAAAACACTGTCTTTTCTTTTCTTTTCTTTTTCTTTTCACTGTCACTTTCACAAACGACACAACTGCCGGCACTGGTGTTGGTCTGATGGCGCATGGTAGGTGAGAATGGTTGGCGTTGGTCTGTGGTTCGTGGCGGGAAGGGACGTGAGGAGAGGGTCGAACCCCGAAGGTTAGAACAGTGATATCACATCGATCTGTTTCCTTTCTTTCTTCCTGCATTAACGCATTGCACTTCTCTCTCTCTTTTAAATGCTAGCTCTGTATCAATGGACATGGTGCCTTTCTTTTCTTTTTTTCTTTCTTTCTTTTCTTCTTCATTAATTAGCAACTCTCTCTCTCTCTCCACATCTTGCCTCAGTCCATCCTTGCAGACTATCTCATGCTAATCTCTCGACTTGGTTCTCTTCTCTCTCCCATCATCTTATCTCTTGCCCTTCTCCTCCTGCAGAGCTCCTCAGAACCTCTCTTTCTCTCATCTCTCTGTTCGTTCTCCCACTGTTTCTCTGTTCGTTCTCCTCTCCCTGCTTCCTGTAGGCAGAGCCTACTCCCGAACTTCTCCCCTCTTTTCTGTCTCTGTCTGTACCTTTCTCCCCTTTCTCTTCCACTACGCATCGCTCTGCGATGTCTCGCTAGACATCGAGGCGTCGGTCAAAACGCTTAGTCAGTCTGGGTGGGTCGGACCGTCTCGGTGAAACCTCTCCACTAAATTAATTGTCGGCCGGAACACGGGCCCGGTTTTACGTGGCGCCAAGATGTCTGCATTTGGATTATGTCCAGACAAATGGTTGGCGATTCCCCAAGTTGGGTTGTTTCCTTTTTTTGTCCGTGACAATTTCCCCCTTGCAAAAGACCATGCTCCGCATTGTCTCAAAAACGGTACAAAAGACAACAACCGATTTTGCTGACACACGCTACACGTGCAAAGTTTTAAAATACTTTACCAACAAGTTTATAAGTTATAAAATACATCATTAGTGAATACCACTCAATGAGTTATCGGTTGACGTGCGCCTTGCGTTATTTCAACTCATTTATTCGACCTCTGTACCCCTTCTATGCAGATTTCCTACCTGCGGATTTGCCATATCTCCTCTCAATTCTATGAAAGCACAATAATTGATTACGATCCATGCACTTCATGAGGAATCTCCATCCTCACTTATTGCAAATAATGCATCATACACAAGCGACTGTATGCTCCAAGCATAACTTACATTCACATGAAAAGTCTCCCAAAGAAAATATGGCTCTCACACAAAAATATATGAACCATAGCCAACTGGGGAAATTGGACCCTATCCAATCAAATCTGGGGCTCAACACATTATCAACAAAGCACCCGGATATGGACCTGACTTCTCTGAGTTGCAGCTTGTAGACACAGGCGCTTAAATAGTCAGCTCCGACATTCGGGCGACGGGAATGTACTGCATCTGGACTGTAGGGCTGCAGTGCCATTGGCCAACGCAGGAACCCTGCTGTTTTTCAACTGCGCCTCCTGCAAGGATTTGAGTGGTTGATGATCCGTTTCGATCACGAACTCTTTCCCATACAAGTATTTGTGGAATTCTGCACGGCCCCACGACCGCTAAACACTCCTTCTCCGTTTCCCCTTTTGGCTGCTTTGTGTCGCCTCCGACAACAAAATCCTAGGAACTCCAAATGTCTGCCCTTCATAACAGTGGACATCCCTGTTGACTCTTCTGGAAACTTAGGGAACCAAATCTTCCTTCTTCTGCTGGGTCTCCCTCACCTCCATCAAGATGTGCTGCGCCTATGTGTGACTCTACGCTGGAAATATTTGCGGAGTTTAATTTGCATGGAAAAGTTTTGATTCCATTCACACGATTCGGTAGTCCTGATCTACCTTTTCAATGATGGTGGAAAGGTCCTTCCAATGCATCAGCAGCTTGTGTATGGTAGTGGGCAGGGAACAGGATCTTGATCTCCACCTTGAGGAATTGCTTTTCTCACTTCTGTTCACTGCTTCTTCTGGACGACCAGCCTCCTGCATAATCTCCCTTGCGACCTTACATGTCTCCTCAGCCTATTGCGTAAGTCTACCAATACTGATATGTGGTTTTGACTTCTTCGGACTCCTGTTCTCCGGACCACAGCTCCTTGAGAATGCACACCAGGTCCCGAACTGTCCGCCCATACAGCAGCTCAAATGGCGAAAAGCCTGTGTTCCTGAGGGGCCTCCATGTAGGCGAACAGGCCGCTGGAATGTAGCGGTCCCAATTGCTGGCTTTCCTCACAGAGCTCTTTAGATGCCTTCAGCACACATTTGAATCTCTCCACCACATTGCATTGTGGATGGTATGGGTGGTATAGTGAGAGCTGTGTGATCCATTGCAGCCTGTTGACCTCCTTCACACGCCTGAGGGAACTTGACCCCTGTCACTGAGAATTTGTCTGGCACACCCACGCGAGAAAAGATGTCTACCAGCCCTTCAGCGACCTGTTGGTATCCACGCCTTTCATGCAATCCGCGTTGGAGTATCTGGAGCGTAGTCCAGTGTCAACACATACCCGTGCCACCTTTGGAACAGGGCGCGATTGGGCCAAACAGGTCAACAGCCACTCTCCTGAACGGTGTGTCAATTAAAGGGGATGTTAAGAGGCGCCTTCCTCTTCACCCCTCTGTGGCTGACCTTTGACACAATCATGACATGGCAGAAACGCTTTATGTCTGCCATTGCTCCTGGACAATGAAATCATCAAAGACTCGGTTTAGCCGTTTTACGGTGCGAGATGATCGCCATGAGCGACTCGTGACACTGACTTGACTCAGTGTCACGATAACATGCTGTACCTCTAACGTGGGTGGTCACCTTACCTGTCTTCCCTTGGGTGAACTCGGTACAACAGCCCGCCTTTCCAAAAAAATTCTGTCTCACCTCCTCTAACTCCTGTTCTCTCCACCTCTTGCCAACTCCAGACTTCACGAGCGAAGGTCTTGTTCCTGCGCTGCCCTAAAAATCATCAGGGCACATCTATGCCCGATTCCTTCCGGACCTAACGGTTTAACACCTTTTCCCCCTTCTTGCTCCGTGTTTGAACTGCTGCCCTGTAGCAGTCACAACTGTGTCCCCTGGATCCCTTGCACTGGAATATTTCAATGATCAAATGGAAGGGGTTTCTCAATCACCAACGCAGAAACTCGCCTGAGTTGAAGGGTTTGTACGTACTTCTATCTTAGCACTGGAAACTCCCTCCACAGTGGTGATTTTGAGTACAGGGCTGGGTTTGCCTGTCAATCCACTTTATCGACCAGCGTTGTTCGTACTACCCGCATGAACAACCAGTGTCGTCGTAACACTTTCACCCTCTGCTGGCCAATCCACCCTTCTTCCACTGGTTACGAAACACAGCCTAGTGCCCTACAAACCTGACAACTGACTGCTGTCCAGTCTACCAGGCTGCACTCCACCCTCTTCAGACTGAATCCATTTTGGTTCCGCTGAAGTCGTTTCCCTTGACGACCCTTATCCACCTCTTGCAAGGCTGCTGCCTTCTGGAACCTCATGCGACAATCCTCGCACATGTCCTTCTTTTGACAATGAAACACCTAATGTACCTTTGCCTTCTTCTGGGCCCACCACTGGGTTTGCAGACTTTGCAGAAAACTCCCCTGTCTCTTGCATCTTCTCACCTGTGCCTAGCACCCGTTTCTTCCTGCACCTTAGTGCCCGAAACGTGCTCCGATACACCTGCTGCGACTTTAACAACTTCCTGCGTCTCGGCTGTCTCTTTCAATGTATGGTTAACTCAGGGCCGCAACCTGACAAATCTGTTCTTTCATAATAGCTCTTTCAACTCAGCGAACTCCTCTTCGTACACTCTAACTCTAACCATTTTAATATAGTGTCTAGACGTGCCAAACTGAGTGTCGTCTCACCTGGGTTGTAATTTAGATGAACGAATTTCTTTCTGTATCCTTCCTCTGTGAGTCAAATCCTTCATTAAAGACTCCTTCACAGCCAAATCAGACTGTTGTTTGCTGTTAACGCAGTGAAAATCTTAATGCTTACCCGTCAATAACGCAGACAAAATGAGCTGCCCCCTCTTCTGGGGGCCAACCCTGACTGGTTGCAAACGTTTCGAAACGACTGATGTATGCTTCAATCGAATCGGTCCCTTCCGAGAATTTTGGCAACATTGGTCGGGGGGCATAACTGCGCACAGAGTCACTGGAAACGGTAAACACATCTTCAGGTGGTCTCCCTTTGTATTTTCAGTCGCTCTAACTCTACTTGAGTCCTTAATCTTTCAGTTTCTGCGTTACGTTAGCTGAATCCTTAATCTTTCTGTTTCCTGCGCTTCTACTGCAAAAGCGTCGTCTTTCCGCGCGTATCATCCCTTTCCATCTTTGCTGTTTCGACGAATGCTCGCAACTCATCTCCTGAGTAACCTAGATCACGAGCGACGCCACAAGTTGTTCAATAGGGGTGATCATTTTCTTCCGCCATTATATCTCTTTTTTTTTTTTTTTTTGAACAAGATTTTATAACTACGACAGCCAAACTGGTGGTTACCGACACGAGTGAATAATAGCACAATCCTATGGAATGACAATATTAGCTTGGGACAACGTAGTTAGTTTTTATAAGACGCCAGCCCTGACCCAACTATAGAGAGCGAATTATAAAGGGAATCTGTGCGAAATGATACTCTGGGCTGAAATGCCAACCTAGTATTAACTATCTGGAAGCAATGCCAAGCCATATTTAACTATCTTGGGAACATACAGTAAGACAACCCCTTGTCTTAGGATTACAATACTTGAATCCACCAGCTTCTCTAGAGAAGTTGAAACATTATAATAAATGGGCCAGAATATCCTGGCAAGCTCGCCAATAAATTGTCAACCTCGGTGTAATGTCAGTGGAGGAAGGACTAGCGCACAGCCCAAACACACTCACAGCTTGCTTACGATCTCATTCAATATCATGCATTCGTCACATCAAACCACTAGTAAAGTCTATAACTTTACTACACATGTTCATAGAACGAAACATCAATGCATATGGAATCAAACAAAATAAAACATTCTCTCTTCCTGAACTTCACAAAATCATTTATCTAAAACATCATTAACTAACCCGGGTATAAACAGATTTCTACTTTACCTGGCCAGGTGATCTTAACTATTCACGAATCACTGTCTTTTCTTTTCTTTTCTTTTTCTTTTCACTGTCACTTTCACAACACGACACAACTGCCGGCACTGGTGTTGGTCTGATGGCGCCTGGTAGGTGAGACTGTTGGCGTTGGTCTGTGGTTCTGCTTGGCGAAGTGACGCTGCCAGGTATGAGGTCGAACCCCGGTTAGGTTAGAACAGTGACTATCAACATCGATCTGTTCTCCTTTCTTTCTTCCTGCATTAACGCATTGCACTCTCTCTCTCTCTCTTCTAGTCTGCTCTTATTCAAATGGACATGGTTGCTTTTCTTTTCTTTTTTTTCTTTTTCTTCTTCATTAATTAGCAACTCTCTCTCTCTCTCCACATCTCTCCTCAGTCCTTCCTCTGCAGACTATCTCATGCTAATCTCTCGACTTGGTTCTCTTCTCTCCTCCCCTCATCTCTCTCTCTCTCTGCCCTTCTCTCTGCAGAGCTCCACTCAGAACCTCTCTCTCTCTTCTCTCTGTTCGTTCTCCCCTCGTTCTCTCTGTTCGTTCTCCTCTCCCTGCCTTCTGTAGGCGAGAGCCTCTTCCCGAACTTCTCCCCCTCTCTCTCTCTGTCTGTTCCTTTCCTCCCCTTTCTCTCTCTCACTCACGCATCGGCTCTGCGACTCGTCTCGCTAGACATCGAGGCGTCGGTCAAAACGGCTTAGTCAGTCTGGGTGGGTCGGACGTCTCGGTGAAACCTCTCCACTAAGCTTAATTGGCCGGATCCGAACACGGGCCGGTCTACGTGGCGCCAAGATGTCTGCGTTTGGACTTATGTCCAGACAAATTGGTTGGCGATTCCCCAAGTTGGGTTGTTCCTTTTTTTGTCCGTGACAATCACGATACGACACGACACAGAGATACACAACACCACACCATCACGATACAACTATCACGACACAGAGATACACAACACCACACCATCACGATACGACTCTCACGCGCCTCTCACCAGCTTCCGACGACGATTTTTTCTGACTTCTTGAGCCTCCAGGGTCATCTCGCGCTTGCCTTTCAGGCCTTTGCCTTTCTTTGATCGCCTGTCCGCGGGCCCTTCTCACGCTTGGCTTCTCCTTGCTCGTGCTTGCGTCTTCTGAGGCGTCGCTTCTTCTGGAGCACGCGGGGTTAACACAGAAGGGAATGAAGTGAAGTGAGGAAGGGGCGCGGGGGGGGGGGGGGGGGGGGGGGGGGGGGGGGGGGGGTAAGTGGGTTTGGGGAGTTGGGAGAGGTGGGTTTTGGGGTGTTTTTGTGAGAGTTTGTGGGGGGGGGGGGGGGGGGGGGGGGGGGGGGGTGAGGGGGCTAGAGTAAGATCAAAAATCTATCTATCTGCTGGGTGTGTGTAAATCTCATTCTATCAAAATTTAACAAACACACCCACTCACCGCGCGGCGCCATTCTCCCCCTCTTCTTATCTTATGTCTTCTATCTACAACATCACAAACATATAATTAAAAATATACATAGTTTTCCTCAACACATTTCATCATGTGTACATACAGATGCGTAACACAGACCACACAGACACAGACCCCACAGACACCACACACACACTCATCATACACACACACACACACACAACACAACACACACACACACACCACACAAACACGCGACCTCACCAAGCCGTTTCGGCCAGTCCTCCAATGTGATTCACCCGGACGCCCAACCCCTGCGACTTCTGTATCTTTCTGTCCGCGTATCCATTTTGCCCGTGTCTCTCTACTATTTCAGGGTATTCCGTTTCTGAAGCCCGTGACCCCCCCCCCCCCCCCCCACCCCCCCCCACACCCCAACAACCTCATTCCCTTTTCGTTCCCACCCCCCTGTCCCGTACTCGCAGTCGGCCATATCCCATGTGTAGGTAGTTTCCCATCCTCATTCCAACCACCCACAAGCAGTCTACTCACTCGGCGCCTTCTCGTCAAGGGGACCCACCTTCGCTCCTCTTTTCCTCTTCTTCTTCCCGACTCGCCGTCTCCGCCGGTGTGGAGGGTTTGGACTTTCCCGGCAGTACCGGCTTGGGAAGCGCAGGCTTGAGCAGCATGGCCAACGTGTCCCCGCGTTGTTCTTCCTCGGAGGGCGTTTTGCTGGCCATCCGGCTCTTTGCCTTCCGCTTTCCCTTCGACTTTCGGCTCTCTACCGAGACCGGGCGGGAGGCAGGCCTGGTGGGGCGCTTGGGCGGGGCCTTGGATTTAAGCGGGGTTTCCGTTTTGGGTGGGGTTTTCTGGTCTTGTACTTTGCTGGCCGGAGGTTTGGTGGCTGGTTCGGTTTGTGATTCCGGTCGCATTTCCCCCTGGGGGCTGATGTGACTGACGTCTGGCTCTAACAGAGCTGGGAATGAAAGAGGAGGAAGCCAGGAGGGGAAGGTGGATGGCGAGGAGGGAGGCGAGTGGGGGTTGGGGGGGTTAAGAAAAAAGTAGATGAGTCATTGAGAAAAGTACACAGCAGCGCAAACACACGCACACACATGAGGGCAGGATTTTAAAAAGCTTAACAGCTTATTCTTCAACCCTCAATAAAGATAACATTGACTTGACTTGACTTTGACACACACAAGCACACACACACGAGCCCGCACGCGCACGCACACACACACACACACACACACACACCACACCACACACACACACACACACACAAACGCGCGCGCGCACACGCACGCACGCACACACACGTACGAACACACACACACACACACACACACACACACACACACACACACACACACACACACACACACACACAATAACCTCACAAGGGCTCTATAAGAGAAGTGCACGCACCCACATGCTCATATACGCAAAGAAACACTCATTAAGAAAGTCGATCATAAACACACTCTCTTTCTGTCTGTCTGTCTGTCTGCTCCCTAACAAAGAGAGAAAGAGAGAGAAAGAGAGAGAGAGAGAGAGAGAGAGAGAGAGAGAGAGAGAGAGAGAGAGAGAGAGAGAGAGCTTTCATTACTCTCTCTCTCCCCCCTCTCTATCTCTGCCCCCCAGCAGAGAGAGAGGAGAGAGAGAGAGAGAGAGAGAGAGAGAGAGAGAGAGAGAGGAGGAGAGAGAGAGGAGAGAGAGAGAGAGAGAGGAGAGAGAGAGGGCGCTGTCTTCTCAGGCACCAAGTTTAAAGGTTTGGCAAAAGGCAAAGATGGGTTGTGTGCATCCAATTATCTGCAGGACGGAAGTAAAGATGCTGTCTGTGTGATCAATAAAGACAAGATAATGCTTAAGGGAGTAACAAAAAAAAAATGAGCAGCAGTATTTGGAGTATTAGTAGAAGTAGCAGAAGTGCTGGTGCTAGCAGAAGCAACAGTAGTAGTAGTCTGAGGAAGAAAAGTGGGAGGTGGTGGAGGAAAAAGAGGAGGAGAAGGAGGAGGAGGAGGGGAGGAGTCGGATCAGCAGAAGTGGTGACAGGAGTATCATGCAAGACCTCGTGGTAACTTTGTCATCAACGCGCTTCGTTTGCGACTCATGGGATCCATGTCTTCCGGCAGTTCTATCCAGAGCTCTGATTCACATGGGATAAATTCAAAACATTCATTCTCAAGTAAGATTGCACAAGCACAAAAGGAATCGCCCCCCCCCCACCCCCCCCCCCCCCCATTCCAAACTTCTCTCGGCCCGGAATACAGTCTCATGGATAGACCTTCCGGGAACACATGCATCCCCACAGGCGTATGTAAATACAAGCAACTGGACCCCCCCCCACACACACAACACACACACACACACACTGCACGCGCATACCTATACATACACTGCACAAATGCACACCCAAGCACACATACAGAGAAATAAGAGAGAAGAGAGACAGACAGGGCAGACAGACAGACAAAGACGTAGAGAGACAGGAAGCGAGCGAAAGAGAGAGAGAGAGAGGGGGGGGGGAGGAGAGAGAGGGAGAGAGAGAGAGAGACCGAAGGGGGAGGGGGCAAGCACACATAAAGAGAAATAAGAGAGACAGACAGACAGACAGACAGACAGAGACAGAGAGAGCAGACAAAATCATTTATTCTTTAAAGCACACATTTCCTAACGAAAGCGTATGTAAACAACATACAAGAAATACAGTATGAAACATGGCAAAGTATCTCAAAGCTTTGAAAATACGGAGAGGTTGTCGCGAAGGTGATCCGTTACCTCCTTCCCTCTCTGTCTCATGTGCTGAAATACTTACTTGTAGCAGTAGAGAAAATGCAGATATAAAAGGTATAAAAATAGCGGAATCTGAAATCAACATTTACCAGCTGCTGACGATGCGTTCTTTACATTAAACGGGGACAGACAATCTTATGAAAAAACATTCTATAACTTTAAATTATTTTGAATCTTACTTTGGGTTAGGCTACATTTTGTGAAAACCTTAAATGTGTAGTTGGGAAGTAATGAATGCCCTACAGGTGTATTTTTCGCCTACAAAAAAAATGGAAAAGAATTTCTGAAAATTAAAAATCCTAGGACTCTGGTTAACGAACGATCTTTTAATATTGAAAATTAATAAAGATAAATTTGCCAAAGCAATGACTCTTTTCAAGACATCGCTGCAAAGGCCTCTAACACCTTCTGGAAGTTTTGCTCTATTAAA
>CM031609.1:38615143-38627643 GCA_018398815.1 Conus ventricosus | reverse complement strand
TGTGATGCACCGTATTGTTTTGCCATGTATTACGTTGTGGTGCATAGTTTTGTATGGTATGATAGTTTGATGTATTTGACAAACAATGCGAAAAAGTTATTCGGATTGTTAGCCAGCACTTTTCCCCAGTACCCGTTACCTGTCAACACGCCCCTGCTCACCCCCACCCCCACCCCCATCCTGTACCCAGGAGCTAACCACTGATCCTCATGGGCATGCCGGGGGCTTTTTCAATACTACCCGCCCTCTGAAGGTTCTAAAAATTCCTCTTTTCTGTCAATCTCTTCGACTCTACTTGTTTTAAGTGTTTGTCTGCTTTTTGACTGTGGTCCGCTGTTTTTCTGTTTTTCTACCTGTGTAAGCCATTCTCCTATATTTGTTCTTGAAATTCCTTTGTTCTTATTTCTGGTGCAATTCATGACATGCCAAACTCACACTCTCTTGTGTGTGTGTGTGTGTGTGTGTGTGTGTGTGTGTGTGTGTGTGTGTGTGTGTGTGTGTGTGCGCGCGCATGAGTGAGTGCGTGCGTGCGTGCGTGCATGTGTGTGTGTGTGTGTGTGTGCGCATGAGTGCGTGTGTGTGTGCGCGCGCGGTGTGTGTGCGCGTGAGTGCGTGCGTGCGTGCGTGCGTGCATGTGTGTGTGTGTGCGTGAGTGCGTGGGTGCGTGCGTGCGTGCTTGTGTGTGTGTGTGTGTGTGTGTGTGTGTGTGTGTGTGTGTGTGTGTGTGTGTGTGTGTGTGTGTGAATCTGGTGGCTGGGTAGTAAACATTGTACACACTGTCCCAGGTAGACACTAGCTGCCTTATTGCAGTGTTTAAATGCCTATATCACATTCCATGTGTGCGCATTTGTTGTGTGTGTGCTTACATTTTTTTTCTCCATTTCTCCACATTTAAAAAAAAACAACAACATTAGGGTTCGGAAAAAAAAAACCACGCGGAATGGCAGGCCCTCCCAGTACTGCCTAGCTTTACCTACCGTAGGGATGTAAATAGTCCAGCTACCATGTCATGAATGGCTTTTTTCAAGGTGTATTCTTTTCATTTTCTTACCTTTTCACAATGTGACCATTTTACCTGTATAAGTTTGACAGTCCTGAAAAAGCCCAGTGCTACAATGATAAAAACTATACTTTTGATTGTACCCCTAGCACTCGTTCTTCTTCTTTGCCCTTCCGCCCGTCACCTAACTTGTCTGTTTTGCCCTAACCGACTACACAGGCTTCTTTCAGGGCTGTGCCCACACACAGAAAAAAGTGCTGTAAATGCTTCCCCTTCCAAACATAAACAAGAACAAAATCAAAAATCAGAAGTCATTGAGACGCCATTGCATATATTTACTGTTACAGCTAAACAACTGATATCCTCACAGGTACCTAAAGTAAACTGTGCTCAGGGTATCAGCTGTTCGATGGACATTTCGGCCCTCGACTACTTTTAAAGCGTGACACATGACATGAACATATGACAGTGCCGACAGTGCCACGTGAAAACAATACATGGAAAGGCAATACATGGAAAGGCAATACATGGAAAGGCAATACATGGAAAGGCCATTTTTCTGTACAGACTTTTGCACAAGCGACAGCCAGAATCCACTTTGAATAGCGTTTACATTTTCGCTACTCAGTCATCAGAAATGAACAATAAAGATGTTATATGAACAATAAAGATGTTATAGGAACAATAAGTGTTATATGAACAATAAAGATGTTATATGAACAATAAAGATGTTATGTCATGATATGGAATAAGAGAGGAACACGAAAACCACGTAATGACTTTCAAGATCAGGGTAAACAAAGAAGGGCAGAAAGAAAAAACAACAACAACAAGAGTACAGACCCGACATAAAAAAGCAGAGTCAAAGAGTGGACAAAAGAGAAAGTTACCAGCACAAAAGTTCCAGAAGATAAGCATACAATTTAGAACGAAAGACAAACAAGCAGCAAACCCACGGGCGGGACGACCCTGCCCCGTATCTCGCTCGTGCATTGAAACAGTAGGCAAATCCTACCCCCGTCACCCATGCGTGCACTCAAAACGCACCCCGTCACCCATGCGTGCACTCTAAACTCATGGGCATGCATACACGTGCGTCACAGTCTTATCGGAGCAGCTGATCCCACACGTTGATGAGCAGTGAGAAGTGCAGGCCATTGCGCTGTCTCTGTCTCAGAGACGTACTCTCACACTCACTCTCTGTACTGGTCAACACGCGTCCTGTCAGAGTTCTCTACTTTCGCCGCCTGTATTCTGACCGCTTACATAATTATTTGCCACCTGTACTGTCGCCGCTAACTGGGGCATATTTCACAACACAGAAAAACCGTTTTTCAGTGTGGATCTCTCTCTCTCTCTCTCTCTCTCTCTCTCTCTCTCTCTCTCTCTCTCTCTAATGGAGAAACAACTCATTTACATTTTTTTTTAAGATACGTATTTTTCAAGTTTTTAAAGTTTAAGCTGCTAGTCATGCTTCGTTAGCTTTTAGTCACGTTAGTCCTTCATCAGGGCAAGGGCTAGATTAACGTATTTGCTTATCTGTTAGCCTTAGAAATAAAGATTACTACTCAATCAATCGATCAGTTCTCTCTCTCTCTCTCTCTCTCTCTCTCTCCTCTCTCTCTCTCTCTCTCTCTCTCTCTCTCTCTTGTGTTGGTCTTCTGTCCGCCTTCAAGACTAAGATTATGACACTGATTGACAGATATTCAGTACCAGGGTTTGTCGTCCAGGTTAAATTTCTCTTTAGCTTGCCTTCAGTGCTCTCACGACTTCCTAGAAGCCTTTAAACAGGCAGCCTCAGAATCCCACTTCCAGGATACATTTGCTTTTCTTTTATCAATGCATAAATCGTGGTCAGTTAAGATCAGCGTTTGCCCCCATTTGATTTAGGACTTGAACGTTACTCAGTGTACTCCATAACTGAAAATTAATAACACAGTGATCATGCTCTGTTGGTTCACTTGCTCTGATACAAAGAAAAACCCGCTCGATATTGACAAAAATTCCTCGTCCAAATCTTTCAAGATGGTTGCAAAGTGAAACGTTTCTCCATCGAAGACGGGTACCTGTTGCGGCAAAAAAATGTATGCGGCAAAAATACAGAAAACGGCGGCGACATTACCAGCGACGAAAGCATCGATCGCTGTCCTGTCTCTGTCAATGGCACATTAAAAACACGGTTGCGTACACGTCTCAACACGCGGAGCCTCTCTGTCAACACATAGTTGCCGTTCAAGATAGGAGAAGACTCACTTGGGCCGAGGGGGTCGGTTGGTGTCGATGGCATTCCGGCGCTTATGAAGCTTCACGAGCATTCCATAGGTGAACTCAAAGGCGGGCTTAGAGCCCATGCGAAGGGCGTAAAGCCTTATGTCCTCATCCTCCTCAGGCTCTATCTCCACGGTGAGGATGGTATGGCTCTTCAAGCTCAGCGTTTCTACCTGCTGGCGAGTGAGGCGTTGGAAGGGCTGTAGACTGCGGAGAAAGCCTGAGGAGAAGGGGGAGATCACACAGTTAGGACGTTCTGGTCCCGCCTTCATTTTGGTGACAAGCGCATTTAAACAGTTGAGTCATACCAAGCTTTGGCAAACAGGTCATAGGGGTACCGGGACTGGGCTGACACATTCACAGCTATGTTCTGTTACGATTTTGCTTCATTTTTTTTCTTTTCTTTTTTTTTCTTCTTCTTGTTTTACAGTCTGTAACACTGTACTTTACACGATACACGATATACACGATATTTTATTTGTCCTCATAGAATACAAGGAAAATTTGTTTGTGGTGCCATTATCAAAATTCACATATTGCAACAACTTATAAACTAGTATATCATTAAAAATATTCCACTCGTTGCACTGTGCTCAGTCATTCCTTGTCAATTCATTTATCCATCTTGTGTCACTCTCTATATATAAATACTAACACATGCACACACACATCCTACCACCCTCTCCCCCACCCCCCACCCCCCAGTTACACACACACACCCACCAATACAGAATCACACACACACACACACACCCCGCCAAAACAGTGTCATACACACACACACACACACACACACACACACACACACACACACACACACACACACAGGTGCACACATCACCACCACAAACCACCATCACATATGCAATATTATAACAACACTCAAATAAACACTCCAACTGTAAAACAGAATGCTCCAAGATAAGCTCAAAGTTAAGTATAAAAAAGAAAGAAAACAAAAACAATAGCACCATTCAAAAGATCAATAATATTGCAAAATGTATAATTACGTAAACTGTAAAAGTAACCTGCAGAGTTAAATACAAATCAGGAATAAAAAGATTTACTGCTAAGTAAGATGTTTGAAGTTGGGGAGAGAGAGAGAGAGAGAGAGGAGAAGAGAGAGAGAGAGAGAGAGAGGGGAGAGACCGAAGGGAGATAATTCATAGGGGTGTGAAAATTGAAAAACAGACTTGTATGAACATTTAACTATTAAAAAAAACCATATCATTCTCTATTAAACCAAGTATGGAATAAAAGAGCACAACATTTCAATGCCAGGAAATTATATCACAAAACGACACACACCACCACCACACACACACACACACACACACATATATTATATATATATATATATATATATATATATTATATATATATATATATACATATACATACATATACATACATATAAACACACACATACATATATACACATACCATATACACACATATACATATACACATACATACTATATATACACATACATACCACACACACATACATACATTATACATACACATACATATACATATACATAAATATATATTATATACATATATATACATACACATACATGCATACACACATACACATACATACATATATATATACATACATATATATACATGCACACATACATACATATATACACATACAAACACAGACAATGAGGAGTGCTGGTTGTGGAAAATTCCTCTTCCAGTACCCTGTGCATGCCAGGACTTTATATTTCGATGACCCTCCGCACATGGAAATAATTTTAGAGGATCTTTAGCCTTTGTATCTAATCTCGTGTCAGAGTACACTCATCACGACAGGGGTCAGCCATAAGCAGGTCTGCCGAGGCCCTATAGGTTGACTGGGGAGATGGGATGCATTTCTCCAAGAAGGTTAACTACTGTAAGTAGTAAATAATAAAGAAGTGCGGTCATTTCTGTTCCTACGATGACACAAGAGCGGGCAACTCAAAGCCAATGGCACTAACGTGATCAAAACAGCGCCCATCAAAAATAAAAAGCGACTATTTAAGTACACGATATTTGCAAAATGCGGTCGGGTCTCTCTCGGTGTTGTTCCTCCCATTGTGTCAGTGTAAAGAAACGGCTGACCAAGACAACGGACGAGTACAGCGGTGTTCTGGCTGACAAATGCCCACCGAAAGAGTGCCTCTAACGACACCGGCTGCGCGCTACATATTCTCTGCGAGCGCAAAACATGGACATCGCCGGCCGGTTTGCAAGAACACAATGTCAGCGCTGAATGTTACACGACAACAATGGCTATCATTGTGGAAGCTAGACTCGTTATCTGAACAGGTTGTCTGACGAAGAAAAATTCCGCTGTGTTTGAGTTGTCGCTTCATTACAGCCCTGCCGTCCGTCCACACATGGTCCTTTCAGGCCCGCCACCCCGTAAAATAAAAGACGAATAGTAATTGCTGGACGATATGAATACGAATACATGTTAAAAATTGAGAAGAAAAAAAGAAATAAAACGAGAATAAAATTCTGCGAAATGTGGATGAAAATTACAATTAAAACGAATGACAATTATTCGGTTGCCGAGTGCTTCCATCGACCCCTACTCTCCACCCTCGCCCCCCCCCCCCCTCCCCCACCCCCCCCCCAAAAAAAAAAATAAAAAGTCAAATGCATAGCCTCCGTCTCTTTTCGTTCTGTCTGAATCTTCTGTTGGCAGGGTCAACTCACTGTTTCGTGCTTGTGGGGTTGAACAGATGTGTAAGCTGCCATAGTCAGACCAGATCATCTCCGTCAGGTCTGTCAGGTCAAGCAGTTCTGACGTGTTGAAATCTGCACACACACACACACACACACGGTCCATTGGCCAGTGTACATAACCTTGTCTTTGCCGCATCACAATGGTCAAGCCAGGCGACGGCACTCGTCAGCCCTCGGCACACAGTTGCCAACAGAAATGAGGGAGTGTGGCAATGAAATCCCATCATTTAAAATGAGGGATTAACGAATGAAAGATCAAACGGAGAAACAAAAAATAAAACTATTATTATACCTTTCACTTCTGCTCGAAATGTTATTACAGAGTGTACTTGACAAACTTCACCAGCGCACCAAACATCCTAACCGAAAGAAAAAAGGGATGTAACCCTGTCATATCAAAGCAAATATTTTAAATTACCTCTCTTTTTTTTTCTAAATTTACAAATGTTGTTTCCCAACTCTTATGTTTGCTACTGCGTCAAAAAATCATTCCTTTGACAATGGTAGTTAGGAGTCCACTGAAATTGATGTTCAATTATGCGTGTATGATGATTTAACAGAGAAACATTCTGATACTTTATGACGATCCGCTCAATTTGGTTCAAAGACACATTCATACAGAGAAAGAGAGAGAGGAGAGGAGAGAGAGAAGGAGAGAGAGAGAGAGGAGAGAGAGAGAGAGAGACAGACAGACAGAAGACAGACAGACAGAGTCATGAGTCACGAATGTTTAATTGTCAGGCCAATCGCCCATACAATGGAGTGAGGTTAATGAAACACAGTATTAACAGCATGTAACCACATTCATTCTTTCCTGTCTCAATTTTAAGGCTTTGAAAATAAAAAAGGCCATTTTTCTTACACTTGTTTCGTTGTTACAGGAGAGTAGCAATCACATTTAAACGTAGATGGGCGGATTTAGTACTTTTTTTGGATCAGTTCTTTCCGAAGAGTTTCATATGGATGACAAACAAGCAAAAAATGCACTTCTGTCTCTGGCACATTGGTACAAAATGGACAGTTAACGTCTCTGCTCGAGCCAACTTTGTACTGCATAAAATGACAATTCAGTGGGGACATCCCAATTCTAAACCTGGAAAGCGTGTTACGCACCCTGATGTTCATAATTTGACATAAATGAGTACTAATTGACAGGGATTGTCTGAAAGATGCATAAAAATTATAGAAAGTATATGACTCCAATTTTGCATGCCAATCCTGTTGAAAACAATCTACAAGTCTCTGTTTAAAAGTTGCCATAAACATACTCATATTTCCGACCCCTTGAGCTTCCCAGACTACTCCAAACCCAAGTCTATACAAAACATTTCTAATTTTACAAGCCCAAGTTGGATAGTTTTGACTCTGTAGGCTGAGTAGCATATGGTAAGCTTTCTTTGGATATCTATTGTCATCCATGTAAACAAGGCGTAACCAGAACTTTATACATTTCAAATTCGTTGTAACATACAGGGGGTATCTGCCTGTTTCGCCGTATATCAAATGTTTAGGCGATTTTGGGTTAACACCATCAATCGTTTTAATGCAAACAAGTGGACCTTCTCGATTAATTCTTGATTTTCAACTAAACCCCATATTTCAGATCCATAAGTCAGGATCGGCTGTATCTGGTCATCAAAAAGCTTAAAAAAGATCTTGGGTGAGTGTTCATCAATGCTACTGTTCTCTTCTTGGCTCTTTCTGCAAGATCAGACATTGTATACACAAACTCAATCTTGTTGACAAATAAATGCCCAGGTACTTGTACATGTTCACAATTTTAAGTTCATTTCCATTAAACCACCATTTTTCATTCGCCGCCAAGTGTCCGCCGTTACGAAAAATAACAACATTTGATTTTTCCATATTTACAATAAGACCCAGGCGTTCTGCTGTATCAGACAGGATATTCAGCTGTGTCTGAAGGCCAATGATGCTGTCAGATGTTAATGCCACGTCATCAGCAAATAACAGTATCAATATTTGGATAAAGTCTGGGGACAACTGGATACCATGCCGGCCAAAATTAACTACGTGTTTTGTGAGCTCATTTATGAATAAGGAGAAAAGAACTGGTGAACACACCTCTCCCTGCTTCAAGCCTCGAGGGCACATAAATACATCAGTTAATTCACCATGGACACGTACCGTTGCTTTAACGACATGATAAATCGATCTTAGAGCATTAAATATCTTGCCTTGCATCCAGACTTGCGTAAAACAGCCCATAATTTCCCTCTGCACACATATCGAAAGCTTTGCGGAAATCTATAAATGCCACGTAAAGTTTTCTATGCCTCAAAAGTTGCTTTTGAGCCATAGCGAACATAGTGAAAACATGGTCTGCTGTGGAATAACCTTCCCTAAACCCAGCTTGCTCCTCGCCAAAAAAACCATATACATCAATCTATCTTGAGATACGTTTGTTTAATATAAAACTGTACAGTTTACTACAAATAATAAGAAGCGAGATTCCTCGATAATTGTCAGGAATATTTAAGTCACCCTTTTTATGCAGGGGCTGGATAACTGACAAGGACCATTCATCTGGAAACAGTCCAGATCAAACAGGTAGTTAAAGAATTTCAATAGGAAAGGCAAAATATGTTCTATACCATTTTTATAAAACTCTCCTATGAGACCATCCGGACCTGCAGCTTTTCGGCTTTTGAGTGCTCGTACTGCCTCCCGAATTTCTCCTGCAGTGATTGCCTCATTCAGTGTGTCACAGTTAAATGTGACTTGGGCTGCATCATGAGCGTCAAAATTAGCATCTTCATTACCCTCAATGCTACCATCATCGATACGGTCATTGCCACTGGCGTTGAAAACATTGGTGAAATGCTCGAACCATTCAGTTTTAGTTATTGTGTTTTGTCCACTAACTGAGGATTGTGCAGAACGGACTGTATCCCAAAACTTTCTTGGATTATTCAAATTGTCGTGCAAGGAATGCAAAACATTTTCCTTGTAAGATTTCTTTTTACATTCAAGTAGCTCTTTGTACTGCCTTCTTTTCTCGGAATAAGCTATTCTGTCGGTATCGAGGTGAGATCTGCCGAACTGGTGCAGTTTCCTGCGCAAAAGAGTCCTAGTCTGTTTACATTCAAGATCGTACCATCTTTTTCTCTTTCTGACCCAAATTGTATAGTTTTTTTCATACATTCACCAGCATATGTAAAGCATTCGTTGAATTTGCTTAGTGCTTGATTTATATCAATTTCAATAAGTGATACAGCTTCGTCCATGATATTTTTCACATTTTCATTATGCATCAGGTCAGAGAACGTTTCATACTTGTTCTCGTCCCATTTATACATACATACTGAAACGACTTTATGGGTAAAATCAAGTTTTGGGAGAACCGCATCGGCAAATACATTTAAAGATATTTCGATAGCCGCATGCTTCGATTCAACCATAGGAACAACGTTAAAACAATAACATCTTTCTAGCAACCGGTTTGAGATCAAACAGTAATCCACAACACTACATCCAGTTGCAGATATATATGTATATTCCCCTGAAAAAGACTTCGATTCCAATCCGTTCAAGATGCAAAGCTCATACTGGTCACATACAGATAGTAACAAGCGACCAAAAGGGTTGACTATGCTATCTGAAGACGTACGTAATCTATCATGGGAACTAGTTGCATCCTCCGTGTCAACAGGTGCTCGTAAATAATAAAATTCGTTTGATATGTTGCTTTTTTGTGAATTTAGGGAACCAGTTCGTGAGTTTAAAGCTCCACAAATCATAATTGGAACATCATTATATACATTTCCAAGATCGAGCAAGCAGTCTTCCAACAGACTAACACCATTATAAATGTCCGTTTCCTGGTAATAAGGCGAGTTTTCAGGGGGAATGTAAACTCCAATTACCAAGCAATCAGACATGGTTCCATGAGCTGGCGGGACACTTTCAGAATAACAATATTGTCCATTTCACATTCAACTCTACGTACATATTTACTAAGTGATTTTCGAACAAGGAAAACAACACCACCTGATAGACGACCATGTACACTGCCTGATACTTTAATACCATGTGAAACATATGCTACATGCGAAGGAGCTAAATGATCAGGAAATGTGTGGGAAAAAGTTTCCAATTAGAGGACAAAGTCATACTTTGCAACAAAATGGGGTAAATCAAGTTCATTCGCAATCCTCCATATGCCTTCTACATTAAATGACACAGAACGTAGTCTTTGATGTGTACTGACGAACAAGGCTGATTTAACAGCACTGTCAAACGGCACCGAGTCACTTCGGACAGTGGACAGTCATTATCATCGACACTAATGACGGCATGCACATTATCGTCATAACAGTTGCCACATTTCACATCAGAGTTATCGTCGAGTTCAAAACAGTTTGATATTTGTTGTGTCACTATTAAGTCGGTAAAAGGATCAAAGCTAGGGCGATGGCCTGATTGCTATTTCACACAACTGGAATTCGGCATGCCAGAATTTTGAGTTGGTGTGTTCCGGTGCCAGTCCTTGGGAAGTGTTGCTTGGCTGGACGCAGAGAGAGAGCAGACCTCTGGTGTCTGGTTCGCACAGGTGTCGCCGGGAGCGGCTGATTGCAATCAGAACGTGGCTGTCCCGCCAAACGTGACCTCCCTCGTCCCCTCCCTCCACTGGCATCTTTCTTTGCCGTGGCTGAACTTGATGACTGCTCCGTCGGAGTCCTCAGAGGAGAGCCCCGACCATGACCACGGGGAGGCAATGAGAACGGCTGGAAGCTGGTACCCTCCTCGGCAGTGTCGTCCTCGTCTCCTGCACGTTGTGGACTGTTTGCGTTGGCACGGTGCTGCACTCCGCCTGATGCTGTGTCCTGCGTGTGATCCTCGGAGAGACCGGCATCGTCGGCATCTTCCATCTGACGGGGACAGGCAGCTGTGGTGTCCTGGCTTTGTGCCACAGCATCAGCGTAGGTACGGGCCGGGGACACTGGTGGGAAAAGGGTGGTAACAGAGGGGCGATGATCAGCGGGGTAAAGACTGGGGTGGGGCCTGTTGTCACGGCTGTAACTGCTGTCTGGGTGTCTTCGGGATTCTGTGACGATCAGCTTGCCTCTGGAATAGTAGCCATGCTTGCCTTCCTGATGGAGCTGCGCCATGGTGTTCCTCTGCTGCCTCGTCAGGTCCCCTGCCACTCGTATGCCGTCCGAGTCCCGCATCTGGCTCTTCCCTTCGCGGTCTTTCATAACAACCATAGCGTCCCTCCATCTGTGGAACTTCACAATGACCGGGTGCCGTGGACAGACAGACAGAGAGAGAGAGAGAGAGAGAGAGAGAGGAGAGAGAGAGAGAGAGAGAGAGAGAGAGAGAGAACAAAAAAACATAATCCAGCACGAGGATTAACTGTCCCTGAAGCTCACCTTCACCAATCATAACCAGATACTGGAACGCCAGAATACGATGCTGCTCTCTCAGGGCAACGACGGGATGCCCATCTTCGTATTCCAAATGTCTTCGCTTCAGTTCCGTTTCCGGTTCATCCGCCCATGGGTCAGAGAGACACCGACGTTGCTCGAAGGACTTCAGTCCAATACATGCGTTGCGCCGGAATGCCAGTTTGAACACCGAAGACGGCACACGCTGAACGGGTAGACCCTAAAAAACAACAACAACAACAACAAACTGAAATACAAAGAAAAAATCAGCATCACATCAATCACGTCTGCTGACAACACATGCTCTCATTCAAGCCCCGTAAAAAGAATCAGAGTCGAATTGATCAAATCTGTAGACAATGTACGTTTTAGGCTAACCCTGCAAACAAACGGTTTGAGATCAGTGAGCTCTTCCTGCGGCAGGCGCTATTATTGGCAAACTTGGAACAAAGTCCTCAACACATCAACCCATCAACACTGCTGACAGAACACAGTTTACAGGCAAACCTTAAACAATTTCAACATGAAACCAACCATTCAAAATTGTTATATCATCACACACCTGATGCAATTCTTAAACACATTCGGTATCAAATCAACACTGATCAAAACTGTTGTTTGTTGACGGCACACACTCTTAGAGGCAAACGCTGAACAATTTCAGCATCAAAGAAAACAAAATCGATCGAAATTATTGACTACTATAGGCAAAACCTGAAAAAAATTCAATACCAAGTCAATCCGTAGTACCGATGGCATGTATTCTACAGTCAAAACCTGAGCAAATAATTCAATGCCAAATTAATCAGTTCAAATTGTTGATTGCTCGCAAAATGCGGCACCCTCACCCCCACCCCCAAAGAAAAATCGAATCAAATGAAATTAATCAACAATCAGAATTTCAAAAGGCACACGCTCTGCAGTGATTGACAGTACTTGACTTTAAAAGAGGGGGAGGGGGTACGTTTTACGCTGATTTTCACTTTTTTCGGGTTAAATGTCGTCCTCCGACACACAGGCTCCACACGGCTGTAGTACTAAAGAGATCCTGAGACCTCAACACAGCAATTCTTAAAGGC
>CM031609.1:38600143-38610143 GCA_018398815.1 Conus ventricosus | reverse complement strand
CTGGAGGGTGGTGTTTTTCGCCGGTGGGCTATGCAGTCATGAAATACGGGCTGGTACACCCATGGGGATGCTACTTTAAGGCTGTTATGAGCTGCATCCTGTAGTCTAATTTACCTCTGTTCAGGAGCAGTTATGTCCCTTGATATCTTAATGGAGTGTCCTGCGCGTGCCTGTACCCATCGTCAACACAGCGCAGGCCTCCAAGGGTGGTACAGGACTGCTCTAAAGGCAGGTGAAGACAGTGCTTCTCTGGGTCCTCCCCAGCACCTTCGGGTGTTTCTTTTTCTTCTTTGCCTTAACTAGGCTGACCCTGGAGAAAGGTCCAGTGACGGTGAGGAAAGACCCACTGACCACAGGGAAAGTCCTGTTGACAGTGGGAAAGACTACAACTTTGGATTCTCTCTTGAGGGCACATAAGACCGTATGGCGAAAGCTTGGCAGTGTCTGGAGTGGCACTGTCTTCATCTGTCCGCGGGCAGGGGTGGTTGGGTCTGTGGGGTGTGCTCGGCAGCTGGAGGGTGGTGTTTTTCGCCGGTGGGCTCTGCAGTCATGAAATACGGGCTGGTACACCCATGGGGATGCTACTTTAAGGCTGTTATGAGCTGCATCCTGTAGTCTAATTTACCTCTGTTCAGGAGCAGTTATGTCCCTTGATATCTTAATGGTGTGTCCTGCGCGTGCCTGTACCCATCGTCAACACAGCGCAGGCCTCCAAGGGTGGTACAGGACTGCTCTAAAGGCAGGTGAAGACAGTGCTTCTCTGGGTCCTCCCCAGCACCTTCGGGTGTTTCTTTTTCTTCTTCTTCTTTTCTTCTTCTTTCTAGGCCTACAGAGTAGGGCCATTGGGAGCCTATTCAAAATATCATAGACAACTTCTCTTTTAGAAAGTTTCTATACTTCAGTCAAATATTAACTTACTAAAGTCGGAATTGTTAAAATGTACATCGCCTTGTTTATTTTTTTTTAATTGATATTTGCTTGATATTGTGGGAGCAGTTTTTGTTGTTGTTGTTGTTGTTGTTGTTGCTTTTTTTCCATGGAAGGAAACTATGTTGGGTATGCAGTTTCAAAGGTAAAGGGGGCACTGAAGTTTACAGGCCTGAGCAAGTGGCCACTGTGCCTACAAAACAGCGCCGAAAGTACACCTCCGTACGAAAACGATGGACGAATACACATACCTGTTTTTCTTTACAACCTTTAATCCTTTCAGGCGGACGAGGACGTTTGCCCATTTCTTTCAAAGTTTCTGGACGGTAAAAAAAAACCACCAGCCAAGACTGTTCCGTGGCTTTTAAATCAAGATATTTCTTCACATTGGTTTGCTCTAGAGATGAGCAGACGACAGTTACGGTACATAACTGCGAAATGTCTCCACACTTACAATCGACGGTTACTTCCCCCTAATCAACGACACATAGTGGAGGCCAAGTGTCGGCGTATTGATTGACTTATATCATGGCGACGTAACTAGATTTCCATACTAAAATTGACATTTTTAACTTATAGTAAACGAAACAGATTTGTAGTCGGTACTTGCGTATATGGATTCATGACTACGCAAGTCTCGACAATCATCCGGACCTGCAGTCCCAGACTCTGAGACTCCAAAAGCGAATTCAGATCATTCAGGCCATGATAGAAACTATGTCATAATGAAATGATAGTAACTGATAGATCCAAACACAGTGAAGGAAAGAGTAAAAGACATAAAGACAAGATTAATTATTGCTCATTATAACAGTTTTTAATCATTATTAGTAACAGCAACTGTATCAGAAAAAAGAAACACATTTGGTATAACTTTTTTTTTTCTGTCCCAATCTCTGCGCCACCTCAGAGGCAGTGCACCCACCCCGCTCATTCCGACACCCCGTCCACAGCCACAGCCCGGTCGGCCCCGCCGCAGCCCTGGCACCGGCAATCCACAGAGAGCAGTCACTGTCAAGTCGTCAAGAGGTAACCCACCGGAGGCAACACTGCACTGCTGCCGAGTCACTTCGGTGGTGTTCAGTGGCGCCTGTTCTGATCTAACATACGCAGGACACCACCTATTAAGCCCCCTACTGACGACAATAATTGCTTAGTCGCGGAGCCGGCGTGAGTGAGCTCTCCCTCCGGAGGGCGCCACCACGTCCGTCCAACGACAGCCCCCATGGACTCGCCGATACTGGTGACCCTGACGGAACCAAACCAAGGCCACAGACGTGGAGAGGACATCGAAATTGAGGTCACCATGAGAGCAGGGCATGAAGGGCCGCAGAATTTGAGGCTTTTCTTTATGCTGATCGATGAGAATGGGGATGATTAAGATGATGCTACGGATTTCCATTTCAGTCTGAGACTACATGACAGGGCTGTACTCTACGCTTCATTTCATAATATATCCCGGCGTCAACCAGGCCCGAGAGATACAGGTACCTACAGTGTTGATCAGGAAATTTGAGCAACACTCTCAGAAACGCATCTATTAAGTGGGTGAAACTCGACTGTGTGGTCCCAGTCTTCCCAATTGAGTCCGCAGCAAACTCAACTCTGGGTAGGAGCCGGTCGGGGCAGAAAAACCCACATGACTCTGATGGGATTCGAACCCACGACCTCCCAGCCGGGAGTCCGCGACGCTAACCACTTCGCCACGGCGGCTGGTCATTTGGTATAACTTATTCAAGACTTTCTCAGAGACTGGAAAAAAAAAACCTTGGCGCTATTATAAAAAAATCTTAACATGATTCCTCATAAACCGAACTGACCACATGACGCCGTCTACACCAACGCCTTTTAATAAATCAATCGAATCACACCAGTCAATCATCCAGTCAGTCCTACGAGCTTACCACAACAGAGTGAAAAGCGTGCAGATCGTGAAGGATGTACTGCGTCACTGATATGCTCAGCACCTGCAGACATGAAGAGATCAGGACTATCTGTCTATAGAACTATATGATACACTTAAAGAAAGGCGGCTGTTATCGTGATCTACGGTCTAAGGTGGCCATTACAACGATCAAAGGTCTAGCTAGCCTCCCTGCGACGGCAAATTATAGGACCCCCCAGTTTTGGCTTGTCTCTTGTCACGCATTATCTTGACGGATTGTTTTTGTCTGTCTGTTCTATCAGTGGAAAGTATTGTTATATTACATCATCAGAGAGAGAGAGGGGGTGGGGGGGTGGGGGTGGGGAGAGAGAGAGAGAGAGAGAGAGAGAGAGAGAGACAGAGACAGAGAGACAGAGACAGAGACAGAAACTGAGAGAGGGAGAGCAGTCCAGTGGCACATTATGTGACCAATGAGAGTACATTCTATTTCTGACAATGACACAGCCTCCGAATCGGATTCGATTTTGGTACAACACACACACACGCACACGCACACGCACACACACACACACGCACACACACAAACCCGCGGGCGCACTGCAAAATACTATCCCCACCACGGATCTCTCTCTCTTTCTCTCTCTCTCTCTTACACACACACACATACACACACAGTATGCACGCGCACCACACACACACACGAGCGCGTGCTCACACAACACACACACACACACACACACACACACACACACACACATCACACACACCAACCACACACACACACACACACACACACACACACACACACCAACACTCAACACACACACACACTCACAACACACACACACACACACACACACACACACACACAAATATACAACATTATCCCACCACTAACCTCCGCTTCCCCCCCCCCCCCCCCCCCCCCCCCCCCCCCCCCCCCCCCCCCTCTCTCTCGTTCTGTCAATCTCTCTCTTTTCTTTTCGCATACACACACACGCACACATACACCACACACGCACACGCATGCACGTATGTATGCACACACACACACGCGCGTGCGCGTAAGTGCGTGCACGTACACATAAATACACATCAAACACACACACACACACCCTATCCCTACTATTAACCTCCGCTTTCCTTACCTCTCCTCCCCCTCTCTTTCTCACACACACACAACACGCACACACACATGCGCACACACACACACACACACACACACACACACACACACACACACACACACACACACACGTGCGCGTGCACACATACCGTGCGCGCATGCTCACGTATGCACGCACACGCACAAATTATGTAAATTCTCATTTGGAAAATAAATATAAGGATCATCTGCAAATTTTTACAGATGGTTCAGTGTTAGATGACATCGAGCAGGAGCAGCTTTTATAATACCAAAATCAAAAGTGGAGGAATTATATTATCTTGGCAAACACTTGTCAATATTTACTGCAGAATTAGTTGCTATTTAATGTCCCTGAAGTATGTTTTAAAGTCTTCCATAGAAAATTGTCAACTTTTATTGTGCAGTGATTCAAAGTCAGCCCTTTCTGCCTTACAGTCTCTAAATCCAAGATCCGCTGTGAGACTATTACAGAAATTAATTATGTGACACATCTCCTATCGATGAAAAGAATAAATGTGACTTTCTGTTGGGTGCCCTCACACTGTGGAATTTCCACAAATGAGAAAGTTGACCAAGCTGCTCGGAGAGCAGCTCGCAACATTGAAGGAACGACTTCTCTGAACATTCCACTAGACCTATCAGAATGTTATACTTTAATTACTAGAGTATCCTTTAACAGTTTCAAGAGGTTATTGGAAGACACACATAGCCAATATTATCACAACTGTATACAACCAAATCCCGACATCCAGCCCAAGACTCAATTAGACAAATTTGAAAATACGACATCTAGAGAGGTAGCAACTTTAATTCATAGGATGCGTTTAAATTCACTCCGAACCAAATACAGTAAAAATGTTACATGCATGTGTGGGGAAACTCTTTCTGTACGTCACCTGCTACTAGATTGTCCAGGAGTAAAGAATACAGTGCTCAAAACTGGTTCTAATATTTCACATAATAGATCGACTCCACTGACTTTACCAAAATATTAAATAATTATGCTTTACTTTGTTCGTTATGCCCCCATCTACTACGTAGTCCAGTAGGAATTTATCTTAACTTTCAACAACCCCTCATACACAAAAAGAAATTACACACACACACACACACACACACACACACACACACCACACACACACTCACACACACACACACACAAGCGCACACGCACACTCACTCATCCAAATACACAGGCGCGCGCGAGTGCGCTCTCTCTCTCTCTCTCTCTCTCTCTCTCTCTCTCTCTCTCTCTCTCTCTCTCTCTCACACACACCGTCTGAAATCACCTTGTGTGGGAAGACGTTAAACTGAAGAACAACAACAACGCACGCACGTACGCATCTTTGCACACACACACACACACGCACACACACACACACACACACGCACGCACGCGCGCACGCGCGCACAGCGAGAGAGCCTCCCTATCACACCCCCTCCTCACATTAGCCACAACGTCCAGCACGGCGTTCATCAGCGTGGACTGGCGTTTGTGGAGGACGTCCTCCCGGAGCTGCCCCTGGAGTGAGGCACTCAGGAGCCGAGATCCCCGGGGAGTCAGAAAGGACCGGAAGAGGTGCCCACCTGCTGCTCTAACAGCCGCAGGATCATTGGTCGGTTCTCGCGGCTCGTCGAGTCGTCCGTGCAGCACAGGTCACGTAACTATCCACGTGGAGCGTAGAGCGATGGGATCTTTTAAACAGCGGTAATAACAATGGGGTGGTGGAATAGGATGGGGTGCGGTGGGTCAGTGTTCTCACGAGACATGACAGGACTGGACTGAATGAACAGGTTAGGAAAGAAAGAAAAAAAAAAAAGCAAAACAAAACACGAGCAAACAAAGACAGGATAGTGTCGGATCTTGCCCTCTCTCTCTCTCTCTCTCTCTCTCTCTCTCTCCACACATAACCACACACACACATACATACACACATACATGTATATATAAAACACTCAGACTGTTCCATATCTTTTGACCTCCCTTGCACCCTTGAATGGATCCTCAAGCATAGGCTCAAAGATTGTCCCTTCCCTTTTTTAACTGTTTGAATAATGCTTTTAGTTTTTCAGCAACTTTTTTCCTCTCCACACTTTTGTTTTGTTCCATTTTACTACCCTTCGCTGGCTGCTTTGGGGGTGCTGTTGGATTCTTTTTTGAACCCTTGGCGGTGAGAACACCACAGAATTATGGACTGTGGTGTGTCTCTATTTGACACCAAGAGCACAGACACAATCAGTCGTGTCTCCCTGATGAGTCCGATCCAGCGGACGAAAGGCCTATGAGCAGGCAATACAAATAAATGTGCTTTCGAGAGAGATTATGATGGTTCCCTCAGGCAGCTAGCGAAGGGCATCTCATAGTTATAATATATTCCCCCATTTTCTTCATCTTCAATTTTTTTTTTTTTAAGTAAAATCTTTGCCAAGTCATTACTATCACGACTGAAGAATTGTTAACCTGCACTTGTTTTCCCCCACTACTTAACTGTTCAGCATTCTATATATAGAGAGAGAGACAGAGAGAGGAGGAGAAGGGAGGTGTGACGGTTGGAGGGGAAGAAGAAAGTAAAGAATCACGAGAGAGGATATGTAAGAGAGAGAGAGAGAAGGAGGAGAGAGGGAGGGAGGGAGGGGGTGACAGTTGGTGGGGAAGAAGAAAGTAAAGAATCACAGAGAGAGGTATGTAGGAGACAGAGAGAGAGAAGAGAGCACATCATGTCGAAATGATCTCTACACCAAGGCACGCTCGTGCCCACTGATTTTTTACCTGAAAATATCGTCTCATGGCGGTCCAGAAGTCCAGGTAATCCTTGTGCAGGTCCTGATCCCTGCTCACCAGGTAGTTCCTCAGCGGGAAACCGGCAGATCCATCACAGGCCAATAGACACAGCGTGCGTCTACACACAGTGAGGATAAAAATACCATCTAAAAAAAAATCTACCGACCAGAAGGCATTTCTATTGATGGTCACCTGAAACAACAACTACACCAGCAGAAAGAATTGGGGGCGGCCACAACACCATCTTCACTATTATCATTTTTGTCCATGAACAGATGCTAGGAAATGTTCCACGGTTCATTTAACCGGGATCCAAGCCAGAAGTCCTCTCAAGGACAGCAAAGACAAGTTCAGCACTGTCCATATAGAAATCTGTACACAAGGAGAATAATATATATCCATGAAATGCAAGATCAGGCTCCCGCGTGCCTTGGTGTATTCTAATAATCCTGTGCGAAAAGCGAGGAACTGACCCTCACAGCGGATCTGGAAAGAAGAATCCAAACCATGGAGATGATGCGTTATCGCTAGATAACTTACATTAGATAGACTGATCATTTCAATGATGGAAAGGTGTACAAAAACTGTCTAGTAGCATATCGTACCACATCATGATTTTTTGACATCAGTTAACAAAAGAAAAATTACATCGGTAAGTCAGCGTAACAGGATCTAATAGCTTTGCTGAAACAATCTTTTTGGGAAGGTGACAAGAGGGAGAAAAATATAAGAGAACACACACACACACACACACACGATGGACAGACAGACAACACTGCAGAATGGGGCAGGTGAACCATTTGTAGAGACCCAACTGTGGACATTCAATTGACAGTGCCGACGGAAGCTGGTGTACAGTTCTTAAGCGCGGCGCTCAGTCGACGATCCACAGAGTGAAGGGAAGAGAAACAAAGAGAAGAGAGACAACAGCAACAAAGAAAGAAACAAACAGCAGTGAACAATGAGTAAAGTTTTACTTTTAGACCTCTAAATCTTAAAGAGGTTAAGCCGAAACTTGATTTAACATTAAAGGATAATTTACAATTGGTCGCCGACTATTTGCAACAATTGACCAGTCACAAGAAAGGTTACAATACTCCGGGAATCGTACAGCCCGAAACGTACAGTGATTATATACATGAGAGAGAGAGAGAGAGAGAGAGAGAGAGAGAGAGAGAGAGAGAGAGAGAGAGAGACAGACAAGACAGACAGACAGAGACAGAGGCGACGACGACGTCGACGACGACGACGACGGACACAGACACAGACACAGACCAGGAACCTGTCTGTTTTGGAATCCTCCACCTCGAGGTCCCTGGCGCCGAAGATGAAATGAATCAGCAGGGAGTTGAGCTGGGCCACCTCCTCGTGTTTCAGCACCATGTCGTGCAGCGCGACCTTGGTCAGGCTGGCGATGTCGACCGACTTCAGCGTTTCCTTCTTCCACTGCTCGTACAGGGTCTTAGCCTGCTGCTCCTTCTTCTCCTTCATCTTCTTCTGCGTCTTCTCTCTCAGCAATCTCATCCTTCGCTCTCTCTTTGACCTGTCAAGGATCATATCTATCGAAGTGGGTTGCACGAACGCTGCTTCCACGCTGTCAAGGTGGACGTCTTCTGAGGAGGCGATGTCCTCGTCATCGGACAGACTTGTGGAGCTGCCCTGCTCGAACAGACAACGGAGTTTACCGAAGGACCTGACGGTTTTGCCTCCGGTGTTGCTTGAGTAGTTGTAGTTGTTGTTCGCCTCTTGAGATCCGCTGGTGGCGGAGTAAGTTGAACGACTGATGCTGCTGGACATTTCGCTGAATGACGAAGCACGATCAGATCTTCTTTCAGAGTCGTTGTCCTCTTCCTTTCTCTGAGGCCTTAGTCCACGTCCGCTAGACTGTGATGGCTTTCGGGACTCCTTTGCCCCAGACATGAACTCACTGTTGACGTTTCGTGAAGAACTTCCCGAACTCTGTTGGTTGGGACTATGGCATGTTGAAGGGGATGCAGAGCGTGTCTTGTCATTGTCAACGTCACTATCCTCCAGAAGGCTGCCAAGACTGAGTCTGCTTGAGCGGGAAGAGAGTAGACCGTCAGAGTGTGTACTTTCCGTCTCCACAGTGTTCCTGTTCGTGCTGCACAAGTCAGTGTTCCGCCTGTCAGGGGTGTCACATTTCAGCGAACTCAGTCCCTCACTTTCTTTGCCGACAAACGAAAAACGGGTGTCCACAGTTGTCAGTCCTCTGAGGCTGGTGTTGTCTGCGTTTCTGCTGGAATCTTGGGGACCGAATTCATCGCATGGTTTGGAATTCGAAGAGTCTGCAGAACTTGACAGGCTTGAGCGAGTTCCTCCGAAATGGAACAAGGCAGATGGAGAACACGATGAGCTGTTCTGACGGAGGGATCCGGGAGAACTTTGAACTGACCATGACGTGGACGGCGCCGATGGGTTGATATCTGTTTCTGTCAACGAACTCTCTTTCAAAGATGCTGTCTCTGTATCTCCACGAGACGACTGGGATTCGCCCGACCTGGACAACTTCGTGGAGTAGGAAGTGAAGGAGAAGGCTTCGGTCAAACAATTCACATCCGCAGAACGCACCTGACTTTTAGGGCTACTCTCCTCGGTCAACATCTCCGTGCTGATGTTCTCCCTGCCGTGAGAAGAATTGGATACGTTCTGATGTGAGGATCTGACGCTTGCTCTGTTAGTGTTCTCATCGGGGGTGGGATCTGTATTGGTGGTACATTGCGGGTTGTTGCACAAACGAGTGGGGGAAGATTTGATCCTGGGCAGGACGGGTTCTTCTGAGCTTCCATTCCTTGCCTGCTTCGTGTCTGTTGCGCTTCGGTCGAAAGTCCACTGGGCCCAGCAGAATTGGGTGGCTGATCAGGCACTGGGTATCCTACAGCACATACAACCAAGATGGTAAGATTCTGTTGCGTTCGTGGAAGTTTGTGTCAAAAGAAATAGCAAACTTAATTCACGCAGACTGATACAATGTTATACACGTGTATACATGCACATATCATCAGAGGCTGAATCACAGAAATTTTGAAAGCATGCCAAGGGATAAAGGAGTGACTTCTCTTTGAAAACAAAATAATAAACGTTAATGAAGACAAGCATATAACTGATAAGAATCAAAATTCAGATGTTGAGTTTCAAAGATTGAGGCCCTTGCAAGAAAGAGATTTACATGAGTATGCCATAAAGTACAAACATACTTCGTAATTTGTTATACGATCGCATGGCCGTTTGAAAGCCTTAT
>CM031609.1:38590143-38595143 GCA_018398815.1 Conus ventricosus | reverse complement strand
CAGAATGAAAAATCCACAGTTATTCTTCATTTGGTCAGTCTGCAACCTTGGCGCTAGCCACTGCATCAGACTTACTATGCAGAACTTCTCTGCCTTTATTTCAGGCCAAACCGGTCGCGGAGATCGTATCAGGGCTGACAAAGTACAGAATAGTATGTATAAACTCAGAACAAAGGTAAACGAATATTTGTGGGGAAAAAATCGGAAAAAACAGGTCGGAAGCCGTCATTTCTGTTTAAAACTGTTGTAATATTCATATGACATGAAAATTTAAGACATTGTTTGAATACAAAGAACCACATCCTGGGACAATTGTTTCAATACCCAGTGCCTCATGACGTGTAACTTCCAGTGGGTCATCTCATAAGATTGGGCACGGGAGGGGAGGAAGGGGCATAACCTGGGTTCAAGCCCCCTCCCCTCCCCCCTCCCCGCGCATTCTCCCTCCACGTTCCCCTCTGAGAGAGAGAGAGAGAAGAGAGAGAGAGAGAGGAGAGAGAGAGAGAGAGAGAGATTCGTTTTTGAGTAAAGAAAAAAGCAATAAGCACGGCTTAGCATTTCTTTGCACCGCCCTCAGTACAGCGATATACAGAGGAATTAGTAGAGCCTGTTGACAAATTTCCACATGAAAATAGAAAATACAAAATGTAAAGAAAAACAAGACGCAAAGCATATAAACGTACTCCCAGTTTATCTTCCTGAAAAACGTCACAATCAAACATGCGTCATAATGTATTTGACGTCACAATCAAACAAGCGTCATGATGTGTTTCGTCACTGAGATATTCCATAAAGAAGAAAACCGTTTTGGGCCGTTATAGCCGTTAGTAACGGCTATTCTAGTAAAATAAAACATCGGGTGTCATCCGTGACTCATAATGAACATAACCTACAAATTTTCAGAAAGATCGGCCCAGAAATTTTGTCTGGAGCGACTGGATCACATTTTGACCACGGACTGACAGACAGAGACAGACAGACAGCATTTCTTCGTTCCCATTGTAAAGTATTCCCTGTTCTATAAGAACTGTGAGTACAAAAGAAAACAATGTAGTACATAAAACAAACTTAAATGACTGATGAGAAAAGTGCTCAGAGAGAGAGAGAGAGAGAGAGAGAGAGACTCACTTTGAGAATGGTCAGCTCCTGGGTGGCTAGCACGTGCAAGACGTAGCAGGGAAGCCAGTAGGAGTGCAGGGCAGCCAGCAGCACGCGCTGCACGCCCTTGAGAGCCTCATTTGACCTGGGATCTAGCTCCTGGGGAGAGATAGGACGGCCGCCGTTGATCTTGGATTTGAGGAGGCTGTCTTGGACTGGCACCACGGGGAAGTTCAGCAAGTCTGAAATGAAGAACGGTTGAGCCATTCTCTCTGCG
Source organism: Conus ventricosus (assembly GCA_018398815.1). NCBI lineage: Eukaryota > Metazoa > Mollusca > Gastropoda > Neogastropoda > Conidae > Conus > Conus ventricosus. The sequence goes on along the minus strand of CM031609.1, from coordinate 38,593,768 downwards.
ATCTCTTCAGCCCACCTCTGACCCCCGCCATCCTCAGTCCACCCCTGACCATCCCGCCTCCGGCCCCTTCCATCTGTCTCCCCGTCCTTCACACACACACACGCGCACACACATACACATACATAGCCACACATACACGCGCGCGCGCGCGCACAGACACACACACACACACACAAACAACACACACACACACACACACACACACACACACACACACACACACACACACACACACAACTATGTTTGTATACCCATTGGAATGCCATTGGGCTTTTTCGGTATAAATGGCAGAAATCCTGTGCTCGCAGTTTACCCTTTTCTGCTATACTTCGACTACTTTTCAGTACTTTTGTGTGTTGCCGCCGAATGCTATTTTTAAGCCTTCATGATCCGTTCACCTCACTTTGTTTTAGAAGATTCTGAATGTATATCTACCGGCCACGCTTGACTTGACTTACGAGGGGAATTTTTTTTTTGGAACACAGTTGTTCCCAAAAAAAAATGTTTCCCCTCGTAAGTCTGAACAAATTTTGCTCTGGGGACAAATCTTTCTTATGCCAACTGAACGTTTATCCCACAATCTGCTAGGTGTTCTTGAAATTTGCATCGTGTCTGAAAGCTGGCTTGTTTGCTTGTTTTTTGTACTCCCAGTTCTTAAAGAACAGGGAGTACTTTAGAATGGGAACGAAGAAATGCTGTGTGTGTGTGTGTGTGTGTGTGTGTGTGTGTGTGTGTGTGTGTGTGTGTGTGTGTGTGTCCGTAGTCAAAATGTGTTCCACTTACTCCAGACAAAACTACTGGGTCGATCTTTCTGAAAATTTGTAGGTATGTTCATTATGGGTCTAAGATGATGCCCGACGTTTTAGTTTACCGTTACAGCCGTTACTAACGGCTGTAACGGCCTGTAACGCTTTTTCTTCTTTATGGAATATCTCCGAAAGTACTTGGCCGATCTTTGTGAAAATTAGCAGGTATCTTCATTATGGGTCACGGGTGATGCCCGATGTTTTAGTTTACCCCGTTACAAACATCGTGTCAGCAGGTATGTTACTAACGGCTGTAACAGCCTGTAACGGGTTTTCTTCTTTTTAGATTATATTAAAAAGTACTTGGCCGATCTTCCTGAAAATTTGTAGAAATGTTCATTATGATGCCCGATGTTTTAGTGTAACGCTTTTCTTCTTTATGGAATATCTCAGAAAGTACTTGGCCGATCTTTGTGAAAATTAGCAGGTATCTTCATTATGGGTCACGAATAATGCCCGATGTTTTAGTTTACCGTTATAGCCGTTACTAACGGCTGTAACGGCCTGTAACGGTTGTTTTTCTTCATGGTGTATCTCAGAAAGTACTTGGCCGATCTTCCTGAAAATTAGCAGGTATGTTCATTATGGATCAAGGATGATGCCTGATGTTTTAGTTTACCGTTATAGCCGTTACTAACGGCTGTAACGGCCTGTAACGTGTTGTTTTTTTTCTTTATGGAATATCTCAGAAAGTACTTGGCCGATCTTTGTGAACATTAGCAGGTATGTTCACTACGGGTTACGGATGATGCCCGATGTTTTAGTTTACCCTTATAGCCGTTACTAACGGCTGTAACGGCCTGTAACGGTTTTTCTTCTTTATGGAATATCTCAGAAAGTACGCGGCCATCTTTCTGAAAATTTGTAGATATGTTCATTATGGGTCACGGATGATGCCCGATGTTTAAGTTTACCGTTAGAGCCGTTACTAACGGCCCATAATGGTTTTCTTCTTTATGAAAAATCTCAGAAAGTTCTTGTCCGATCTTTCTGAAAATTTGTAAGTATGTTCATTTTAGATCACAGACGATAGCCGATGTTTACCAGAATAGCCATTACTAACGGTTACACCAGCCCAAGACGGTTTTTCCTCTTTATGGAATATCTCACGCGTATTCAGGATAAACTGGGAGTACGTTTATATGCTTTGCATCTTGTTTTCTATGTACGCATTGCTCTCCTTCTTCTCTTCTTCTCCTTAACTCCGTGAGAGTCACTGCGGCACCACACTGAAGAACAGTTCATCAGATTCTTCCAGATTCCTCCAGTTCCTTGGTTGTGTACCAAGGCCGGGGGTGGAGGGGGGTGGGGGGGTGGGGAGGTCTTTGCTCATATTCTCCCTGTCCTTTCTGCAACACTGTCATTCTATCGATTCTTTTTTGTCTCCTCCTCAGTCTGTCTCCTTCAATGTTTTCCTAGCGTATTGTTTTAGCGCGGCCATTGGATCTGTTAGTGGCCACAACAACATAGTGTTCTTTTCCCGACTGATGTTGGTAGATCTTTGTTCGGTCCTTCATGGTGCCTGATAATTTGGTCGCTGTATGATTTGTTGATTGATAATATGATCAGAGTATCCGGTGTTTTGTCTCTTTCAGTAACATCTCATTTCCATGGCTTGACTTCTTCTAATCAGATCTGCTGTATGGGTCCATGTCTTGCATGCATACAGGAAGATGGAATATCCCAGCGCATGTAATCATATATTGCAAGTGTTGACGTCGGTAGACATGAACAAGCTAAGTGGGAAAAATTGGAAGGTAGGTAGGCGGGTGATGGATGGGTGAGGAACTGCGGATGAGAGCAAAATATCTGGTTTAATTCTTGTTTTAATGAAAACTATGTTATACCTCAAAATGCTTTTTAGGGAATTTATATCACTTGGGTGCATATTTGTAACTGTGGAGTGCATCCCTTTTTATCTCTCCCCCGTTTCAATTTCTTTTTGAATAAACACTTGTCATTCTCTCTCTCTCTCTCTCTCTCTCTCTCTCTCTCTCCTCTCTCTCTCTCTCTCTCTCTCTCTCTCTCTCTCTCTTAGTTTCTATCTCGTACCCGAAGCTACAATATCTGTCCAGCAGCTGCTGCCTCTGAGTACAACGATCACAGGCTGCATGTAGTATCGCCGGATGGCCCGAAACAGCTCCACGCGCCGCTCGGGGTCATGTGTCTTGCGGAAGACCTGCACGTGCATCCAGCACGCAATGACGCGCGCGCCGCTGGTGCCGCGCAGGTACTCTCGGAAAAGGTACATGCCAGCAGCACTGCCGACCAGGTTGGTGACAAACACGCGGAGCTGGCTGAAGCGGTTGCTGTCTTCGACGTCTGATAGAAAGAAAGAGAGATGATGAAGGGGTGGGGGGAGGGGGTGGGGGGGGGGGGGTGGGGGGGGGGGGGAGGTGTGTGTGTGTGTGTGTGTGTGTTGTGAATCAAATCAGATCATGTTGCTTACAGCCCAGGCAATTCTCCACACGAGAGGATTGAAGAAGAAGAAGAAGAAGAAGAAGAAGAAGAAGAAGAAGAAGAAGAAGAAGAAGAAGAGAGAGGGGACAACACAAATAAAGAAAAAGAAAGTCTTTCAGTTCCTCATTTTCATTGCTTACCCACCACATGGCCTTCGCAGAATTGTTAGCACACAGGGACTCAGTTAATGTTGTTTATAGCCCAGCCGACCACGAGAGGACGTGCCAGGTCTATTACGTCGTTAAGATCAAGTTAGTGTGTGTTTGTTGCGAAAACAAAAATGATATTAATGAACAAGTTTGTCATCCGAAAAAGCGAGCGCTTGTAATTGAAGCAGCATTGTACAAAACGTCAGATTA
>CM031609.1:38562643-38585143 GCA_018398815.1 Conus ventricosus | reverse complement strand
CAAGACACAAGGTTAGAGACTTTAGGCTGATGACGACCATTGCGATAGCCGAACGCCCAAACAGACGACGTGCGGAATTCTGCAAGGAAGGTAATCTTTGTAAGAGTTCGCTAGTTTTTTTGTTGTTTTTTTTTAAGTCGGCAGCAAGAGCATGCAGGAAAAATTAACAAAGGTTGAATGATTTCGAATCAAGTTGGCGGAAAATGTAATGTGGTCCAAGGGTGAAGCCATTATAATCTGGAGCGGATGTGATGCAGATGGGAGGTCAGAAGATGGAGCCAGATTCGATGAGCAAGATTCGTCCAAACTTTCCTCAGAACATGACCAGTTTGAAGTTGCTGTTTACCACTGAAGGATTAATGTCTAACACGTAATATACTTAATGGAATACAAAACTTTCAGCTGATGTGAAATGTACATGATGTATCTTCCAGATTATATTACAGAAAAGTACATGGAAACTCTTTCGGTCCGTCCCACTATTACTTCCCTGGTAGAAAATGGTTTTGTATGGCGGAGGTTTGTGCTCTCCTGAATATCCCTCCAGTTTCAGATAAAATGCATACCCATAAAAGGCATGCCAACTGAGCACCTCGCGCTCAGAACCACACACGGCGACCACACTCACATGTAAGTCAGCCCCAACCGGAGGATTGAAGATGAAGATCTTGGAGTGCAGTTTGAACAAAGCTCTTTGCCCGAACACCTGAAAGACAGATATAAAAAAAAAATCAAGCTTAATGGCAGCAACAGCAGCAGCAATAGGATCAATTTAAAAGACGGGGAAAAAACGAGATTGAGGGGAGTGAAGGTCAGTTTCAGAAAATCGTTGTCCAACCAATACCGCACAGATGGCAAAGTCAAACAAAGTATAACAACAAAAAATTTTTTTTCTTTTGTGTCTATAGAAAAATCTTCACGGTCGAAACGCGTTGTTTTTGTGTAACCAATTGGTTTTCGTTCCATAGATGATCACAGGCTTGTCATGGTGGAGAGAAAAAAAGACTTGTCATGAAATTAAAAGACAACCAAACAAACAATTTAACAAAACTTCGCCTGCTTTTCCTTCGTCCAAAAGTGACTGTTACTCACTGGCAGGTTCAGGAAAACATTGAAGTAGTCACAAAGGTAGGATCACGCAGTAAGTTCTTCAGGGCTTCCCTTGCAGGCTGTTGGTGACCATCTAGGGCAAACGTCATAATGTTGAATGAAATAATGATCCTCTCTCTCTCTCTTAAGATTTTTTTTTATCATAATATTTAAATCAGTAATTAGTTTACATTTCAGCGAGTATATACACACCACCGCCCCATCAATTCCACAGTAAGGAAGCAGAACTAAAATGTTGCGAGCGAACACACACACACACACACACACACACACACACACACACACACACACACACACAGAGAGGAGAGAGAGAGAGAGAGAGGGAGAGAGAGAGAGAGAGAGAGAGATTGATTGATTGATTGATTGATTGATCTTCAGTACGCAAGGATGCAGATTTTAGGCCAAAGCCTAGTCTTGCAATCTGTCCTTGTCATACATACATTATTTCAACACATATTATTCGTACTGACAATTCAACATAGCGACACTGTAATCTCATACTACAATGATAAGCCATTGGTGTCAACCCAATTTTCCTCATGTCACAACTTCCATATTGAAAAGTACTGTTTCCCTTATTCCGAGTCCAAAAACCTTATACATTACGGAAAACGCAAAAACATAAACAAAAATTGCCGTAAATACGATGTAATACTCAATATCAGGCAGAATTTCTTAAAACAAATGACAGTTTAAGACAGTTTATGAAGAGCAATAACACTTACCCATCCAACAGAATCTCCTCTTCCATTCCAGCAGAATGCATCACTTGAGACAGTTTGTAGATCAAATCACATACCCTATAGTGAAACGCTGATAATGATGCAGAATTAAAACTGTTTATAAACCCATTGTTTACACACGCTTCCACTTTACTAACATCATGAGTCCATCAAAGTCACAAACCAATTTGTTCTATGCACTTTCCACTCCTAACAACATCATTAGTCCATTGAAGTCAGGAGTACATCATAATTTACTATGGTCCCAAAGTCTCTATTCCCAATCATACCAATTTCCCAAGAACACACAGCCATTGTTCTGTTCAACACTGCCACTTGCAAATGACAGTTACTGATGTTCATCGTTGCACTGCTTGGTTGCAGACTTTGCTGCCTGCAACAAGGGGCCTGAAGGGTTGATCTCAAAACATGACCGATTATCTACTTAGTTCGTTCCGTTTGAGTGCTAAGAGTCCGTGTTGTCTGCTATGAAATTTGTTCACCTCGCAATTTGCCTCAAGGATTTAAGATTTGCCCATTAAATCAGTTTTACCCGTATTGAAACTTGTATGCGGCCGTACAGACCCGAAATCGTAGGTTTCCCGTACGGGAAAACCGTATAGGTTGACACCTATGATTAGCAGACTATTCATAAACGTGATAATGACATGGTTGGTTGTCAAACAGAAGGAAACAAACAAACATACAAGCAAACAAACAAAACTACAGAGAGAGAGAGAGAGAGAGAGAGAGAGAGAGAGAGAGAGAGAGAGAGAGAGAGAGAATCCGGATTCGGAATTCAGAATCCCGTTTAATTTCATTTAGGCCAAGGCCCTTATGAGGGGAATGTAAACAACAAAAGAGCATTGAAGCAGCGCTTGTTATGACTTAACAAAGACATAGCAATGGTGATACAAACAAAATTCTTAAGATGTGGCAGTTTCTCTGAACTTGTATGCTTTTGAAAGAAACATTGAAAGACCTCTAACAACTTCAACTGATTGAGAAGACATTAATAAACACAATTTAAATAAACACGGTTGACTATAATACTTAGGTTTGATGAACTTTTCACGAATACCATTAAGAACTGGACAGTTAAGAACAAAATGTATTTCATCTTCTTGTGCTACTTTACATAATGAACAAATCAGATCCTCGTTGTTAACCGTTCTGTATCTATAAAGGTGCACTTTTAATTCTGATATTCCTAATCGAAACCGTGTTGTAACATACTGTAAATGTCTCTCAATATCAGCGGTCAAATATGGTTTCAAATCATGCACACTGCAAAAATTGGTATAGAAACTAAATATATCACTATTGTGAATATGGTCAGACCATTTTTGCCATGTACAATCTATTAATCGTTGTCTGAAAATACTTATAAATGCTTTGATATTTCCCACTCCCTGATTTAACCAGACATATCCAAACCCATATTCTGTCAAACAAATACGAACTTTGGAGGCCCAGTTATTATTACCTTTAGAGTCCATATCAAGAAGCATATTGTAGGCTTTTCTTGGAATTCTATCGTTACACATTTGCAATAACTTAAGCCAATATCGAATGCAATTAACAGCAGATAAAACAAATATTGGGTAGCGATTAGTTTCTCCGTATATCATATCATTCGGCGTACGTCTGTTTACACCAAGAAACTTTTTTAGAGCAAATAAATGAACAGATTCGCAACAAGTTGCAGCTTTGTATAAGCCCCATAATTCAGAGCCGTAAAGTACAACGGGTTGTACTTGGGTATCGAATAACTTGATGAATACCTTAAAGGATGTATTATTCAAAACATACAACTTTTTCATAATACATAGTAAAGCATTCTTTGCCCTACTTGCCAAATCTTTACAAGCACCTGTGAAACTCAGCCGTGTAGAAAACATTATACTAAATACTTGTATGCATTAACAACTGGCATATTAACATCATCATAAACCCATCTTTCCCTTGCACCAAGATAGCCCCCCTTACGAAACACAATGATATTACTTTTTGACATATTAACTTTTAATTGAAGTGTACCAGCAGCACGTCGTAAATTATTCAACTGAGTCTGTAGACCAGGCGTTTCTGATATCAAGATAATATCATCAGCTAATAAGAGAATAAACAACTCTAAGGTATCGAGAGAGAGAGAGAGAGAGAGAGAGAGAGAGAGAGAGAGAGAGAGAGAGAGAGAGAGAGAGAGAGAGAGAGAGAGAGAGAGAGAGAGAGAGAGAGAGCACGTATTGCGATTCCGCTTTCGATCGTGGTTTCACACAGAAACACGAATGCCATTCATTGCTTCCCATAGGAACTGATGCTGCTCTTGCTAGTAGGCGGTATGTTTTTCTAGGTTGCACTCTATACCTGGCTGAGTGTTGAGGTCTTCAAATTCCCTTCTGCATCGTACCAACTATTTTCTTTTTTCTTTTTTTTCTTCTCCAGCTGAACGGTTGATAATCAGCAGTGAAAAGCACAATACGCAAAAAAACAGCCGCCCTGGCGCAGTGGTTAGAGTCGTAGAGTCCTGGCTGGGAAGTCATGGGTTCGATTCTCATTAGAGCCATTGATTTCAGTTGTGGGGTTTTTCGGTCCTGGCCTGGTCCTTCCCAGAGTTGAGTTTGGACATGATCGGTGTATCGGATATTTACTGTCCTGCGGTAAGCACTAGGACCGTAATATACTGAACAACTTTAAAAACGCACCGCTTGCCAAAAGACCCAGACAACGTTGGTAGTACAGAATTATTTAATGAAAGTAAGCATATTTGATTACGCATCCATTTTTCAATTAAACAAAATGTCTGTTCTTGACAAGAATGGCCGAATTCATCTGAAATTAGCTGGTGACTTCACTAGGGTCCCTGTCAAAAAGTACACCACGACGAGCATGTCCGTCCGCGAGCTCTATACCGAGTGTGTCCGCCATTTGCCCCGATGCACGCTTGGCGGCGCCTCCTCATGGAGTAGACAAGGTTGTGCAAGAACGCCTGTGGCAGTCCATCCCACTCCTCGGTCAGTGCGCGCCTCAAATGATCGAGAGTCTGTGGACTTCTTCCACGGGCCACAAGACGCCCCAGCTCATCCCAGACGTGTTCAATGGGAGCCATGTCAGGGGACAGAGATGGCCAGGGCAACACGGCAATGTTGTTCGCCTGGAGAAACGCAGCGGTGGCTCTTGCGGTGTGGGGTCGTGCATTATCATGCTGGAAGAACTGCAGCTCCGGGTGCTGGCCAAACAGTGGGACGACGTGGTTCTGCAGCACCTGCTGGTACGTGTTGGCATTCACATGGTTGTCAAAAAAGTACAGAGGTGTCCAGTAGTCATGACTGAATGCCCCCCAAACCATCAGACTGCCCCCTCCCCATCTATTGGCTTCAAACACGCAGCAGTTGGCGTAGCGTTCCCCGACACGCCTCCAGACTCTCATTCTCCCGTCAGCATGAGATAACGCGAATCGACTTTCGTCAGAGAACAGCACAGCTCTCCACTGACATCGTGTCCATGGCAGATGCTGGTTGGCCCACTGCAGGCGTTGCTGACGGTGTCTACGGGTGAGGACTGGGCCACCATGAGGGCGTCTTGCATTGAGCCTGATTCTTGCAATCGACGTCGAACGGTTTGTCCAGACACTGGACCCGTCGACCAACCACCTGGCGACATGTTTCTGCTGCTGTAAGGAATCTATTACAAAGATGAAGCTGGCGAATGTATCGATCTTGCGCTGGTGTGGTAACACGAGGTTGGCCCGTTCGGCGCCGATCAGTGGTGGAACCAGTTGCTGCCAAACGTTGTGATAGCCTTACAATTGTAGAGTGACTGCAGTTCAGTTGTCTGGCTGTCTCTCTCGATGACATGCCGACCATAAACATTCCAATGGCTCGCTCGCGTTCTTGCATAGACAGTCGCGGCATTGTTTTCGGACCACTTCGCCTGGTCGAATGACAACTGATACCGTTTTCCAGTCGGCATGACTTCAAACTCACCATTTGAGACAAAGAAACAGATGTGCTACGTTCAGTTTCGGCCCCAGTGGCAAGAAAAGTGTTTTGGGCGAGTTGCACGTGGGCGTCACACGAACGTCGGCAAGCGCGGAAAAACCGAGGCAGTGTGAATCTGTGTCCTTAAAAATTGTGTTAATATACCAAATCCAAATACACATTTTTTCCAAATGGGAAATCGGCAAATCAAAACGGTGCGTTTTTAATGTTGTTCAGTATACTTCAATGCTGCTCTAACTTCTCTTGATAACTTCTCTCCAAAAGAAAGTTTCCTCGGCAGGCCTGGGATAAAGAGGCCCATCATTCGTTTGACACTCATTCGACTTCAGACATGTTTTCAGGCCGTGATGTTTTCTTTACGTCGCAGATCAAGTTAAATTTGATTAGAAGACAGCCTAGAGTTTCTATTCAAGCATGCCGAGTTAATATAAATGCACACGTATTTTAGATAATTCGACCTTGATATCTGACGGAGAGAAGCTCTCTTTTAAATGGAGGTAGTCTACTGATGCTTTCGATAGGGGACCCTTAGAAACTCCAGGATTGCCAAACATTAATCTTGAATATATTTTTTTCCTGACCATATTTACATTATCGGAAAGAAAATACGACAGATCCAAAAATCTGCTGGAAGGTGCGAGTGTCGAAAGCAGTGGTTCCTAATTAAAAGATTTCCCCTTCTACTAAAACTGCCACTGCGCTGCTGCTGCCACTGACAGGCCTACATCTGTGCTGCTGGCTTCTGCTGCTATTAGTATTAGTATCTCGTGAAAATCTCTTAAGGTTTGACACTTCACTAGCTTCCGGCATGTTGTCTGCTTAGATGCTCGAGTGCTGATTAAACTGCAGTTCACGGCCGGAACCCTTACTTTTGAAATTAATTCGCTTTCAAACCTATTTATGTCCAATTTGTTTCCTTACCGTCAAAGATCAAAACACATTTTATTAGAAAGCGTCGTAATTTTTCGGCAAACACCAAATATTTTTTAATGACATACATGTTTATAGTTTGTTGTTATCCGTAAATTGTGATGATGGCACCACAAACAAATTTTCCTTGTATTCTATGAGGACAAATAAAATATCATGTATCGTGTAAAAACACATGTTGGCACACTTCAACTAATCCAGCAGAAATATCTGCGGGAAGAGGCTTTGAAGTGAGAGATCCCTTAACTCCAGTAATGTACCCGAATCCTTCTTTCTCTGTCTGTTTCATCCAGCAATAATGTCTGCATGCCAAATATTCAGGACACCCATGAGCCCACCTTTCGTCGGAGGACGCTGTCTGCCAAGACCCATGGCCCCGTCCCTGCTCCAAGCAGATGGCGGTGCAGTTCCTCTGGCTAGGGCTTGTAGATCTAGGCCTAGTCCCTGGCGTCCACATTACACAGGATAGGCCCTACTGGGCTTTATGAAAAGAGAACGCGTGTGTTTGAAAAGAAGAAATAAGGGTTACGCAGTTTGGCGCATGACGTCTCATCTGTTCTTTACGTCATTTTGATTAGTTTTTTTTCTCTCCCTTTTTTTAAACCTCAAAAGAGGCTATTGAAGGTGCACGTTTACGGTGTTTGTTTTGTCTTATTAGCTTGTGGCACCTGTTATTTTTGCAGCACTTCGATCATTAGAAACCGAGCCAGATTTGGGGTTGACGGAAGATGATGTTAGGTGGAAAATTCAAATCAAAACAAACAAAAAAACAACAAAAACCAACAACGAGAGACAAAACAAAACAAAAGAAAGAAAGAAAAGAAACATCCTTACAATCAAAAACATGGCCTTGTATAACATTACAGGGATGTGGCAACACGTCCACATAAAGCCGACGCGTGAGCACACGAACTCTCTGTTTTTGTACGTAATGCGGTCGATGTTGAATTTTACCGCGGCCATTTTTCGTTCTTTCTTTCTTTATTTATTTCTTATTTTATTCTATTCTGTTTTGTTTTATTTCATTTTTTCCACTTTTTTCTTTTTTTTTTTCTTTTTTTTTTTTGTCTGATGCTTACGAGTTGAGCAAATAGTGTATGGCATAAGCACATATGAACTACTCGTCTGCACGCAGTGGCGTATCCTTCATAACACTAAAAGTGAAAAGTAGCCAACTTCTATCATTGTACCTTTTATACTTTCACATACTCTCCACCGCGATCTTCCTCTCCATCTTCCGACCCCCTTTCCTCCACCCCTCTTCACCCTCACTCCTTGCGCCTTTCACCCATCATTTCCATCCTATTTTTCTCCCTTAAAATTTCCCCTTGGTTTGTAACAGCCATCACACGGAAACCATCATCAAGATGCCCACAGAACAGTAAACAGAATATCAGATACTGGCCAGTCAAGTCATACTGTCCATTGCCGATTAAGGATATCATGTCGGGTCAAGCCAGAATCAGAAACGTGTGAAGACAATTGTCTTCCTAAACATCGTCGGCCCTTCTCCCTTTTGTGTTTCTCATTTACTGCTGCTTTCAAGTCGCATTGGCAGATGATCAACATTATTTCAAGAGACACATAGAGGAAATCATAATCAACAAAAGTAACACGCGATGTGTGTTTTATAGGTTAGCAGCCAAGAGTTTAGGAGTAGAAACACGGATCTACCTTTCTTTTTCCTATTCCCAATTTTCTTATCTGTGTAACAATTATGAAATAAACATATTTCGTAATCAAAGAGGATGTGAATGCTGTTTTACACCTTTAGTGCAGTATCTAACTACATCTGTCTATATCACTAAATGATTATATTGTAATGAAACAGACGTACGTGTTCATGTGTTTGCTCTTTATGGTGCACGTCCTACGCGTTGTCTGTGTTCCTGTGCAGTTCAGGTACCGCACGACATCGTGCAACAACAACAACAACAACAAACTGATTAGGATCCATTTGGTCAACACTTATCTGAAGGAGGCTAAACATATTGCCGCCAACAACCCCACACTCAACCGGGACCGGGGCAGACACACCTTGCCATAGGTGTACAACACTCTCATTGTTCAGTCACATGACCAGGGTTCGACCCGTGGTATTGTGCACTGAACTCCGATTCACCCAGTAACAACACAACCGCTGAAGAAGACAGACGGAGGCCTGTCGAAAGCTCCAAGTAAGTGCTATTCCTAGCTGAGTGATCTGTTTAAATCTGGTAGTCGTTAACACTTATCTTGTTTTATGAAAGACGAAGTGGATTTTAAACAGAAAAAGTCTGAATTGGAGACCAGGTTGCTTCATTTTAAGTTCACGTGTGACGCAAAGTTTCGTGCAGTGCGTGATCTGGGTTGGAGTATGCATTACGTGTAACAGATGCGCAATGAATGCACAACAAATCATGTTTATCAGCTCGTTTGCCCAAATGGAGTTTATTTACATTTATTTATGATTTTCTTATCATCATTTTTTTTTGTTTTAGTTATTAATCCATATCTGAAATACACCACCAGAAATGGGGTACAAATAACAGGTACACGTGTGGTATGATGCTATAACAAAGGGCACAGACATTAGCACAAATAGGTCAAATTGTTGTTATTTTCAACGGAATGGGAAAACAATAAGATGGCATGAAAGAAAGCTGAAACTCCAGAGATATCGTATCAGTACGTGAAATGACTGTCTATTCAGAGATAGCAGAGTCAAACACAAAATGGTGTTCATTCCAGGGGTATCACATTTATAATGTACAAAGTGGCTGTCCATCCAAAGGGGTCATTTTTGTGTACAAAATATCGTCCACTCGGCACATTGAAGAACAAAATGGCTGCCCATCCAGAGATATCAGATTGATGTGCAAAATGGCTGCCCATCTGGAGATATCAGATTGATGTGCAAAATGGATGCCCATCTAGAGATATCAGATTGATGTGCAAAATGGCTGCTCATCCACAGACGTCAGATCGATATGCAAAATGTCTGCCTATCCATTGATGTCAGATTAATGTACAAAATGGCTGCCCATCCTGTGATGTCAGATTAATGTACAAAATGGCTGCCCATCCAGAGATAGAAGATTAATGTGCAAAATAACTGCCCATTCAGAGATAGAAGATTAATGTACAGAATGGCTGCCCATCCAGAGATAGAAGATTAATGTGCAAAATGACTGCCCATCCAGTGATGTCAGATTAATGTACAGAATGGCTGCCCATCCAGAGATGGCTGCGCATCCGGTGATGTCAGATTAATGTGCAAAATGGCTGCCCATCCAGAGATCTCAGATTAATGTGCAAAATGGCTTCCCATCCGGATATGTCAAATTTATGTAGAAAATGGCTGCCCATCCGGAGATATCAGATTAATGTACAGAATGGCTGCCCATCCCGAGATGGCTGCGCATCCGGTGATGTCAGATTAATGTGTAAAATGGCTGCCCATCCAGATATGTCGATTAATGTACAAAATGGCTGCCCATCCAGATATGTCAAATTTATGTAGAAAATGGCTGCCCATCCAGTGATATCAGATTAATGTGCAAAATGGCTGCCCATCCAGAGATGTCAGATTATGTAGAAAATGGCTGCCATCCAGTGATATCAGATTAATGTACAGAATGGCTGCCCATCCAGAGATGGCTGCGAAATCGGTGATGTCAGATTAATGTGCAAAATGGCTGCCCATCCAGATATGTCAGATTAATGTACAAAATGGTGCCCATCCAGAGATCTCAGATTAATGTAGAAAATGGCTGCCATCCAGAGATATCAGATTAATGTACAAAATGGCTGCCCATCCAGAGATGTCAAATTAATGTGCAAAATGGCTGCCCATCCAGAGATGTCAAATTAATGTGCAAAATGACTGCCCATACAGAGATATCAGATTAATGTACAGAATGGCTGCCCATCGAGATGGCTGCGCATCCGGTGATGTCAGATTAATGTGCAAAATGGCTGCCATCCAGATATGTCAGATTAATGTGCAAAATGACTGCCCATCCAGAGATGTCAGATTAATGTACAGAATGGCTGCCAATCCAGAGATGGCTGCGCATCGGTGATGTCAGATTAATGTGTAAAATGGTGCCCATCCAGATATGTCAGATTAATGTACAAAATGGCTGCCCATCCAGATATGTCAGATTAATGTACAAAATGGCTGCCCATCCAGATATGTCAAATTTATGTAGAAAATGGCTGCCCATCCAGTGATATCAAATTAATGTGCAAAATGGCTGCCCATCCAGTGATGTCAGATTAATGTGCAAAATGGCTGCCCATCCGGTGATGTCAATTAATGTGCAAAATGGCTGCCCATCCAGTGATGTCAGATTAATGTGCAAAATGGCTGCCTGTCATGTGACGTAGCCTCACATCAAGGCATGTGACGCTCCATCACATGTAGTTAGTGATATGAATCATTTCCCCATGCACTACTGGAAAGGAAGAATATTCATGTGGCTTGACTAATGTAGCGGGGGTCCCCAAATAATGGTGAGAATGACTCGGTAAGAAAGAAGGGTGGTCATTGGGGGGAAAGTGCCCACTGAGAGATAGTTTAACAAGGGCTGGTAAGGTGCTGGTCATGTGTTTTGAACACTGAGTATGCACTCACTAGGAGGAGGGAGGAAAAGAATCAGTTTTAGCCCAGCAGATGGCTAGACACTCGAACCTGTCAGGACGCTGGTCTCACTGTGACCAGTCATTACCAGGTGAGCGATAGATAGTTGGAGAAAGCTACAGGGGAAAACTTAAAGAAAAGAGAAAGAAAGAATTCATATGGTGAATTAAGAAGCAGGTTATTTACACGACCTTATTCGTGTTTCAGCCCTTCGCCTTCACCTTTCACCCGTGAGGTGGTTAAAGAGGCCATGGTGTGGGGAACACACCGGTAGTTCAGCCCCAGTTAAAGACTCCAGGGAGAGGAGTCGGAAATCATCATCTCTCCAGTGACAGGAGAAGACGAGGAAGAGGAGTTGGAATCATCATCTCTCAGTGACAGGAGAAGTCGAGGGAGAGGAGTCGGAACTCATAACTCCAGTGACGGGGAGAATTCAAGGGGGCGAAACGCTGTCTGAGAGAGACAGGGAATCATGACAGTATAGAGCGAGTCTTAATTCTGATGCAGGTATTAGGTTTTATCTTTACTTAAACCCACTACATGTGAGAAGTTCGCCAGGTTCTTGACTGGACGAAAGTTTCGGTTGCAGACTGACCACAGGCCATTGACTTTCTTGCAATCGTCAAAAACTAAGAACAGCAGATTATTAAGGTGGTCTTTGGCATTGCAGGAATTCCAATTTACTGTTGAACCAGTGCCTGGAACACAAAATGTCATGGCAGAATTTATTGTCACGTGCATGAATATTCATGGACAAATGTAACTGTCTTCAAGGGAAAGACTATTCCTGTTTTTTGTCTTTCTTTATGATTACGGTGTGCATTGTATGCTACTGACTGTTTAAATCAAGTGGTATTTATGCTTAATTTGCTTGTTGAAGTGACTATATGTTTTACAAGCAAACAACTACTTGATGTTGATGTATTACATATTTATTCTTTGCTTTATTCTTTGGTAAACAATGAAAAAATCATGTACTATTTATGTCTAACTTGCTTGTGAAGGTGAATATATATGTATGTGTGATGAGCAAATAACTCTTTAGAAATGTATATACAAATGTTTTGATTGTTGCAGTGAGACAAACCTATTGTTTTCATTAGTGAATTGTCAACCATGAAAATATGTTTCACTTTTCAATGGACTATAAAATTACATGTGGGGAAAAACTATGTTTAAACTATGTTTATTTTGTTTACATGTCTATTGAGAAACATTTACATTTAGAAATATTCTCATTTCATGAGGGTTTTGTAACATATGATGTGAGATAAAGATCAAGGGAAAATATGTGCTTCACATCTTAATATATGAACACAATTTGTACTTTGAATTGTTAATATCCCTAATTGCTTTATCCATGTAATTTGTGAAATGTATTTTGTGAGATGTGGTGATCAATTATGAATTTCTTTTTTTTTTATAGAAAGACTGAAAGTTTGAAATATGCTATTATGGTGGATCACGATGATTGATTCTATACGTTGATTGTTAATTTGGTGAATCATGTGTGATGGGGTACACATTTTGAGATTCATGGCTGAAGATGTGTTTTAAGTGAAGTTGTATATCCTTTAAAAAAAAAATTTCTGGAGAAATTTTTTTCATCCCAGGATGGGGGGGTGTCATGTGACATAGCCTCACATCAAGGCATGTGACGCTCCATTCACATGTAGTTAGTGATATGAATCATTTCCCCATGCCACTACTGAAAAGGAAGAATATTCATGTGGCTTGACTAGTGTAGCGGGCGTCCCCAAATAATTGTGAGAATGACTCATTAAAGAAAGACGGGTGGCCATTGGGTGAAAGTGACCACTGAGAGATAGTTTAACAAGGGCTGGTACGGTGCTGGTCATGTGTTTTGAACACTGAGTATGCACTCACTAGGAGGAGGGAGGAAAGAATCAGTTTTAGCCAGCAGATGGCCTAGAGACTCGAACCTGTCAGGACGCTGGTCCTCACTGCTGACCAGTCATTACCAGGTGAGCGATAGATAGTTGGGGAAAGCTACAGGGGAAAACTTAAAGAAAAGAGAAAGAAGAATTCATAATTAAATTGGGAAGCAGGTTACTTACACGAACCTTATTCGTGTTTCAGCCCTTCGCCCTTCGCCCTTCACCTTTCACCTTTCACCCGTGAGGTGGTTAAGATGGCCATGGGTGTGGGGAACACACCGGTAGTTCAGCCCCAGCAAGTAAAGACTCCAGGGAGAGGAGTTGGAATTCGTCATCTCTCCAGTGACGGGAGAATTCAAGTAAAGACTCCAGAGAGAGGAGTCGGAACTCGTATCTCCAGTGACGGGAGAATTCAAGGGGGCGAGACGATGTCTGAGAAAGACAGGGAATCATGACAGGATGGAACGAGCCTTACATCTGATGCAGGTATAGCATCAATGATTGAAGGAATTAATTATTCTCCTGGTCTGGATCTTGGGCCAGTGTTATGTGAAGGCCATGACTTTACAGAAACGTGTATTGATGTAACTGGGAAAATTGGTTACAAGGATGCATGTATAAAATCTGTTTATAAATTGTTTGATGTGATTTATAAAGTTTTTTTCCCTGAAGGGAGGGGGGGAAAAAAAACTTGGGTAGTGCCCCTTTTTTGGTGATTGGAAAGATTGCGTGTGCGTATGGAGTAAATCTGTCATGAATGCATGGTGCAAAAAGTGACAGTGTGACAGTGGCGATGATATGATTCCAACTCCCCTTCCTCGTCTTCTCCGTACTGGAGAGATGATTTTTCCGCCCTCTCCCGGGGAGTCTTTAACTGGTGGGGCTGAAAAACCGGTGTTTCCCCCCACACCATGGCCTTTTTTTAAAAAAACCCACCTCACGGGGGAAAGGTGAAGGGCGAAGGGCTGAAACAAAAATAAGGTTCGTGTAAATCCCTGCTTCTTAATTTCCCCATATGATTTTTTTTCTTTCTCTTTTTTTTAAAATTTTTTCCCTTAGCTTTCCCCAAACATCATGCCCACCTGGTAAGACGGTCAGCAGTGGGCCCAGTCCTGACGGTTTGAGTCTCTAGGGCATTGCTGGCTAAAACGATTTTTCTACATAATGTGGGCGGGGGATCGTTCCCCTTGTCTTGTGAGTACCAGATAAACATCATAGAGCGGGGGAAAGGCTCAAAGCCCTAAAATCCAAAAACGGATGAACTCCAGATTACCCCGTCACTAAAAGAAATCAGGAAAAGACAGACGCTGCGACAATACTTTCTGCGCTAAACAGATGTCCGACATTCCAACGGAAAAACATCACTGATAGAAAAACAGATGTATACAAGGTCTTTTGCTGAAAAAAAAGCAAAGGTACTTCCTTCGGTGGGGGAAAAAAAGTCCTTTACTACTCACTGATGAACAAACAAGTTTGTGTTTTTGGGGAAAGGGGCCCTTTTTTCGATGGTCGAAAAACTTTCTGCAGTTAATATAAGATCAAAAGGCAAACACGGGAAAAGGGTATTCCATGTGAACATGTTGAAGAAGTATTTTAACGTAAAATGTTGCCATAAACCCTCAGTTGAAGGGATAGTCCTATTCAGAAACTGATGTCAGCAGACAGATATTATCAGTGAGATTTTGTACCCATGTAACGTACGGGGACAGATAAAAGGTTGTGAAAACAGCAAATGTAGGAGTGTTAACATCTACCAGTGCAGAATTTGAAAAACCCCTTCCTACTCTGTCTTAAAGGGTAAACCTATGACGTGTGGTTCTTCAAATTTTTTTTCTGCAAGTCAAACAAAACAGCTCAAAAAAAATTTTAAAAATTTTCAGGAGTGTTGACAATACCCCAGGTACAGTGACGGGTATTGAACCCCATAGTTTTCAGTTAACAATGAAATTACCAGTCCCAACCAACCAACCCCCCCCATTTGAAAAAAAAAAGGGGGTTTCGAGAGAAAAATCAAAGTAATGCGGTTTTAAAGGTCAAGAACCTTTCAAATTTCCCGTAAGCTCCCAGTTGAACTGGTAAAAACTGAGGATCGGTCGTTTCTCCCTCGTTACGGGAAAATTAAATAAGAACTGTGTTCGATGCCGAGCCCACCCCAGACATTAAAGAACTTCTGTGTCACTCTCAGAAGGAATTATTTTTTGAAATAGACTTGACAAAGGATACTGGCAGATCCAATGTTTGAACTGACAAGGAAAAAAAACAGCATTTCAAACACCTTTTTGGTCTTTTCCAATGGACAAAATGCCTTTTGGTTTGCAAAAGCCCCAGCTTCTTTGCTAGAATATGCAGCCCTGAAAACTCCAGAATGTTTTTGCAGTCATTTTTTTTGACGATTTTTTTGTTGGGCTGCAAAGTCAGGGTTTTGACCCCCTTTCTAACTTACGACTTTTTTTTTTTTTCCCAGACTCAAAGTTTTGGTTTGACTGCGAGACCATCCAAAAAATTCGTGCCGGTTTTCAAACTCTCGAGTTTTTGGGGTCACTATTTCAGGGGAAAAATGTGCCAAAAAAAGAAGTGGAAAAGTTTTTATCTTTATTTAAAAACCCCACTACAAAAAAACAATCAGGCATCATCGGATTTGTTTTACAAAGACATATGTACCCCACTTTGGTCCCTGAGGGCCCCCTTTTGACGAACACGAAAGGGACAAAGGGAAACAAAAGTATTGTGTGGTCGATGAGTCCCAAAAAGGCTTGGGAGTGTGTTCAGAACCCCCTCAACCATTTCTTTTCTTTTTTTACCCCCCCCTTCAAAGACTTTATTTTGAAAACCGATGCCATTTCCAAAGGAATGGGAGCGGTACTGTTGCGGGAAAAAAAAGTGCTTTTTTACATCCCGTCAAAAACGCCAGAAAGAAGTTCTAAAGACACGGGAAAATACTCCACTTTTGAGAGAGAGTGTTTGGGCTATTGCATGGGCATGGGAGAAGTTCCCCAGGTTTTGAGGGGACGAAAGTTTCGGTTAAAACTGACCAAGGCCATTGATTTTCTTGCAATCGTCAAAAACTAAGAAAGCATTTTAAAGGGGTCGGCATTGCAGGAATTCCAGTTTACAATTGAACCAGTCCCTGGAACAAAAAAATGTCATGGCAATTTATTGTCACGTGCATGAATATTCAGGGAAAATGTAACTGTCTTCAAGGGAAAAAACTTTTCCTTTTTTTTGTCTTTCTTTAATTTTACGGTGCTAAATTTTGACAATGCATTGTTGCACGGGACTGTTTAAATCAAGTGGTTTTTATGCTTAATTTCTTGTTAAAAGTGACTGTATGTTTTACAACAAAAACTCTTTAGTTGATTTTATTACATATCTATTCTTTTCTTTATTTTCGTAAACAATGAAAAAAAAAATCATGTATATTTTTTCTAATTGCTTGTGAAGATAAAATTATTATGTTGTAGCAAATAACTCTTTTGAAAAATTTTATACCATGTTTTGATTGTGCTGAGACAAACCTATTGTTTTCATTAGTTAATTGTCAACAATGGAAAATATGTTTCACTTTTCAAAGACTTAACATTTCCCTGGGGGGAAAAAAAATACGTTTAAAAATGTTCATTTTGTTCATGTCATTGAGAAACGTTTTCACTTTGAAAAATTCTCTTTTCATGAGGGGTTTTTTAACAAAATGTGTGAACAAAGATCAAGGGGAAAAAATTGCTTCACTCTTAATAAAAACACAATTTTACTTTAATTGTTAATACCCTAATTGTTTTTCCATGTAATTTGTGAAATTTTTTGTGGATATGGTGATCAATTTTGAATGTTTTTTTTTTTTTTGAAAGATGAAAGTTTGAAAAATGCTATTTTTGGTGGTTTATGATGATTGTTCTATCGTTGATTTTAATTGGTGAATCATGTGGAGGTTACCATTTTGAGATTCTGGCTGAAGATGTTTTTTTAAGTGAATTGTATATCCTTTAAAAAAAAATTTTTCTGGAAAAAATTTTTTTTTACCCCAGGGTGGAGGGTGATGTGACGTGCCCCACATAAGGATGTGACCCCACACATGTTTAGTGATATGAATCATTTTTCCCCTGCCACACTGGGGAAAAGGGAAAAATATTCAGTGGTTGATAGTGTACGGGCGTCCCCCCAAAAAGGTGGAATGACTCGGGGAAAGAAAGAAGGGTGGCTTGGTGAAAGTGACCACTGAGAATAGTTTAACAAGGGTGGAAAGGGCGGGGGATGTGTTTTGAACACTGAGTATGCCCTCATAGGAGGAGGGGGGAAAAAAACGGGTTTTAGCCCCAATGGCCCAGAGACTCGAACCTTCGGACGCTGGTCCTCACTGTGACCATCTTAAAAAGTGACGATAGATGTTGGGGAAAGCTACAGGGAAAACTTAAAGAAAAGAGAAAGAAAGAATTCATATGTTGAATTAAGAAGCAGGTTATTTACACGAACCTTTTCGTGTTTTTGCCTTCGCCCCTTTACCTTTTCACCCCCCGGAGGTGTTAAAGAGGCCATGGTGTGGGGAACCCACCGGGGTTCAGCCCCCCATAAAGACTCCAGGGGGAGGAGTCGGAAATCCTCATCTCTCCATGACAGGAGAAAACGAGGGGAAAAGGGGTTGGAACTCTCATCTCTCCCCTACGGAGAAGTCGAAGGAGAGGAGTCGGAACCAAACTCCATGACGGGGGAAAATTTAAGGGGGGGAAAAAGCTGTCTGAAGAACGGGAATCATGCAGTATAGAGCGAGTTTAATTCTGATGCAGGTAAGCATAAAAGGGTGAAAGAATTATTTATTCTCCTGGTCTGGATCTTAGGGGCCCAAAGTTATTTGAAGGGCCAAAGTTATAGAATCTTGAATCAATTTGTTTATCTCCGTGTAAAGAGAGATACATTATAAAACTGTTTAAATTGTTTGAGGGATTTAGTAAAGTGTTTTTTCCCTGAAGGGAAAGGGGGGGAAGAAAAACATTTGGTATGCGCCTTTTGGTTGATTGGAAAAGGGGTGTGCGTATGGGGTAAAAAGCTGTCATGAAAGCATGGGCAAAAAGGACAGTGTACATGCCCACCGGTGATGTCAAATTTTGTGCAAAAAAGGGGTGCCCTCCGGGGATGCAAATTTAAAGGAAAAAAGGGTGCCCTCCAGTGATTTTAATTAAAGTGCAAAATGGCTGCCCCTCCGGGGATTCAAATTTTGTGCAAAATGGCTCCCATCCGTTGAGTCAAATTAATGGCAAAAATGGCTGCCCATCCAGTGATGCAGATTCATGTGCAAAATGCCCTCCAATCCCAAAGGGGTCAGCGATTCACAAAAGGCTGTACTTGGATATCGGATTAATATACATATGGCTGCCCATTAGATATCAGTTAATATCAATAGCTCCCATCGAAGCTAGAAGATTAATGTGCACATGGTCTCATCCAAGATGCAGATTGATTGTATATGGCTGTGCATCAGAGATCTCATTTATGAACAAACCACGTTCAGACCGAGCTGCCAGTAGCCTAACCGCTGAAATTACAAGGAATTCTTGCTTTAAGCTACTTTCGTATAGATCCAACGAAAGCCAAATGAACCTTATGTTCCCACGTGCCGCGCGCCCCTCCGTCCGGGGTGTGTGTGTGTGTGTGGGAGGGGGGGTGGTGTGCGTGTGCGTGCGGTGCGTGCGTGCGTGGTGTGTGTGTGTGTGTGTGTGTGTGTTGTGTGTGTGTGGGGTGTGGTGTGCTGTGTGTCTGTGTGTCTGTGTCTGTGTCTGTGTGTGTGTGTGTGCGCGCGCGCGCGCGTGCGGTGTGTGTGTGTGTGTGTGTGTGTGTGTGTGTTGTGTGTGTGTGTGTGTGTGTGTGGTGTGTGTGTGTGTGTGTGTTTGTGTGTGTGTGTGTGTGTGTGTGAGAGAGAGAGAGAGAGAAGAGAGTGGTGTGTGTGTGTAGTGGTGTGTGTGTGTGTGAGTGTGTGTGTGTGAGTGTAGTGGGGTGTGTGTTTTGCATTTATGTGTGTGTGCATGTGTGTGTGTGTGTGTGTGTGTGGTGTGTGTGGTGTGTGTGGAGAGAGAGAGAGAGAGAGAGTGTGTGGGGTGTGTTTGTGTGTGTGTGTGTGTGTGTGTGTGTGTGTGCGTGGGGTGTGTGTGTGAGCGCTCGCGCGCGTGTGCGTGCGTGTGTGTATGTGTGTGTGTATGTGTGCGGGCGGGCATTCGTGCGCATGCATACGAGCGTGCGCTTTTCCATTTACCTGAGCCATCGACTGAAAACGATTGTGAAATTCAAACAGTCATTTTGACACTACCCCCTCCCCGCCCCCTTCTCCTCCTCTTTCTTCTCTCCTCTCTCTCTCTCTCCCCTTTCTCTCTCTCTCTCTCTCTCTCTCTCTCTCTCTCTCCTCCATATTCCTGAACGGTGATACTTTTTACTTATTTTAAAGGAACACACACACACACACACATCACCACACACACACACACACACACACACACACCACACACACACCCCACACACACACACACACATGCACGCACACACGCATATGCACGTACGCACGCGTGCAGAGAGAGAGAGAGAGAGAGAGAGAGAGAGAGGGGAGAGAGAGAGAGAGAGGAGAGAGAGAGAGCACATGTGAAATAAATCACCCCACATTCTGCTCTTAGTTCATGTCCTTTTATTCCACCGAAGACATACCAGAAACAAGGAATTAAAAAAATGAAAAGAAAAGTAAAGGATGAAAAAGAGCCAAAAGAAAAACAGCGCCACCGAAAGAAGTCAAGAAAAGACAACCCAGCACTCAGACAGACGAGACAGGAAGTGCTGGCGGCTGTTCCGTCAGCTACTCTCGCTCCCCCCGTGCCGTAATTGGCACCCCCTGCCTGGTCCAGGCGGGCCCTGACATGCTTCAGACACACCTCGTCCTGTGACACTGCCGAGATCTCCAAGGCAAAGTTCTGGAACCAATGTATACTGTCGGTCAGATGGATTGTATAGCGATGTTATTGCTAGGACGTTTGATTCTGGTGTGTGTGCGTGTGCGTGTGTGTGTGTGTGTGTGTGTGTGTGTGTGTGTGTGTGCGCGCGCGTGTGTGTTGTGTGTGTGTGTGTGGTGTGTGTGTGTGTGTGCGTGTCCGTGTGTGTGTGTGTGCGTGTGTGTGTGTTGTGTGTGTGTGTGTGTTGTGTGTGTGTGGTGTGTGTGTGTGCACGTGTGTGTGTGTGTGTGCGCACGTGTGTGTGTGTGTGTGTGTGTGTGTGTGTGTGTGTGTGTGTGTGTGTGTGTGTGTGCACGCGCGCGTGTGTACTGTGTATGAGAGAGAGAGAGAGAGAGAGAGAGAGGAGAGAGAGAGAGAGAGAGAGAGAGAGAGAGAGAGTTTCTTCATTGGCATACACCTGCGAACGTTTCTCTTTCCACTTTAAGCTTTTGTAACTATTTTTTTCTCCGTGCAAGAGATAATCTTCTCATGGGGAGAACAAATTTAGCAACCCCTTTCCACCCCTCGTCACACCCTCCCCTGTGAAAAATACAATGAAATAAAAGCAAAGATGAGAAAAGAAAACCTGAAGATAAGAAAGAACTGCAAAGCAGCCCCTCCCCTTCCTTTCCCCATAAACATGCAAACGTGCATCCCTTTTTTTTTCTTCAGGAGACAGCGTTCAGTATTTTAATGTTAGAGAAACCCATAATAGAGAACGTCACGACTAAACGCTGAGCGATGCAACACAAACAGTTCAACAAAACACGATACAAAAAGTATGAAATATTACATAAGTCAATGTAGTACAATTCAGCTAATACAATGTACTAGGGTCAAGTGCAACGCAATACAATTAAGTTAAAAAAAATCACATGAAAATATTACGATACAGTTTAATGAAATGCACTGTGCTACAACTTATAGTGCATAACAGTGCGACACAATACTATGAACATAATACAGTAATGCCATGTAATGCAATACGGTACAACTGGAAAAGA
This sequence comes from Conus ventricosus, assembly GCA_018398815.1. Lineage (NCBI taxonomy): Eukaryota > Metazoa > Mollusca > Gastropoda > Neogastropoda > Conidae > Conus > Conus ventricosus. The sequence goes on along the minus strand of CM031609.1, from coordinate 38,563,895 downwards.
GTTCAAACAGTACAATACATCGCGACACAGTATAGTGACAACTATAGACTACATCAAGACAACTGAGCACATCACCTTGCAATATTCAGCAATGTAGATAACATATGAAATACATTCCATTACACACCAGTTGGGCCTTATACTTGTTAAAACCACAACAACTGTACAGTGTATTCACTCAACACTTGATACCTAGAACCAGACGGATGCATTTGACCAGACTTTTGACCATGCTCAGTTGTCTCCCCTAAGTTCCTCCAAAAGAGAAGACAACCCATCTCAATCTAACGGACCACACAAAAATACACCTACCGATCCTCTGGCAACGCTCTTTCCATGCTCAGCCTCGCTTCCTGAAGAATCTCCAGACCGGCTCCAGCTCAGGTGATGTACACAATCCAACCTCATGCTGTTGGTAAAACTCTTTCCTGTGCAAGCCTTGGTCTCTGAAGTACCTCTAGACCGTCTTGGTGCAGCTGATGAAGGCAATATTAGGATCAAACCCAATTCAACCCGACGAAATATACCTACCATCAGGCAGATACGTTTGACCAGGCACTTGTTCAGCTTACCTTGGTTGGCTGAACAGCTTCTACATCAGCTCCACTGCAAGTGATTATGACAACCATTCCAAAAAAAAAACACGTATTACCTGATAGATGCTTTTGACCAGACCCTTGCCCACGCTTAGCTCGGTTCTCTGAAGAGCTGTCAGGTTTATTTACAATCAAAATGATGAAGCAGCTCAGCCAGACTCAGCCCTACTCTACCTGGGTCATTTAGTACCTGTCGCAGCAGCCAAACCCACCCTAAACCCAACCCAATTCGCCATTACCTGACAGAAGCTTTGGACCATACTCTTGTTCATGCTATGGATCTCTAAGGAACTCCCAAGTTAGTTCCAGTCCAGGTGTTAAAAGCAGACCAGCCAAAGCCAGTCCAACCCAGATCAATGCACCCAACATCTGACAGACGCTTTGGACAGACTCACGTCCAGGCTTACCCTTACTCTCTGAAGAACTTCCAGGATCGGTCTAAGTCAGGCGGTGAAGATAACCCAGGCCAGCCCTAACCCAATGCACATGATACCCGACAGATGGTCTGGACCAGACTCTTATCCAGGCTCAACTTGACGTTCTGAAGATTTCCCGGTCATCTCCAGCCAAAACAAGACACCGCCAAACCCCAGACCCGGCCTGCAAGACGACCTTGCCCGATCAGTTGCCCTGGCCCCGTACGCCGCCCACGTGAT
>CM031609.1:38555505-38561643 GCA_018398815.1 Conus ventricosus | reverse complement strand
AAATTAATTTTAAAATGGCTGCCCATCCAAAAATGTCAAATTAATGTGCAAAATGACTGCCCATACAGAGATACAGATTAAGTACAGAATGGCTGCCCATCCAGAGATGGCTGCGCACCTGGTGATGTCAGATTAATGTGCAAAATGCTGCCCATCCAGATATGTCAGATTAATGTGCAAAATGACTGCCCATCCAGAGATGTCAGATTAATGTACAGAATGGCTGCCAATCCAGAATGGCTGCGCATCCGGATGTCAGATTAATGTGTAAAATGGCTGCCCATCCAGATATGTCAGATTAATGTACAAAATGGCTGCCCATCCAGATATGTCAGATTAATGTACAAAATGGCTGCCCATCCAGATATGTCAAATTTATGTAGAAAATGGCTGCCCATCCATGTGATATCAAATTAATGTGCAAAATGGCTGCCCATCCAGTGATGTCAGATTAATGTGCAAAATGGCTGCCCATCCGTGATGTCAAATTAATGTGCAAAATGGCTGCCATCCAGTGATGTCAGATTAATGTGCAAAATGGCTGCCTGTCATGTGACGTAGCCTCACATCAAGGCATGTGACGCTCCAATCACATGTATTAGTGATATGAATCATTTCCCCATGCCACTACTGGAAAGGAAGAATATTCATGTGGCTTGACTAATGTAGCGGCGTCCCCAAATAAGTGGAGAATGACTCGGTAAAGAAAGAAGGGTGGTCATTGGGTGAAAGTGACCACTGAGAGATAGTTTAACAAGGGCTGGTAAGTGCTGGTCATGTGTTTTGAACACTGAGTATGCACTCACTAGGAGAGGAGGAAAGAATCAGTTTTAGCCCGCGCAATGGCCTAGACACTCGAACCTGTCAGACGCTGGTCCTCACTGCTGACCAGTCATTACCAGGTGAGCGATAGATAGTTGGAGAAAGCTACAGGGGAAAACTTAAAGAAAAGAGAAAGAAAGAATTCATATGGTGAATTAAGAAGCAGGTTATTTACACGAACCTTATTCTGTTTCAGCCCTCGCCCTTCACCTTTCACCCCGTGAGGTGGTTAAAGAGGCCATGGTGGGGAACACACCGTAGTTCAGCCCCACCAGTTAAAGACTCCAGGGAGAGGAGTCGGAAATCATCATCTCTCCAGTGACAGGAGAAGACGAGGAAGAGGAGTTGGAACTCATCACTCTCCAGTGACAGGAGAAGTCGAGGGAGAGGAGTCGGAACTCATAACTCCAGTGACGGGAGAATTCAAGGGGCGAAACGCTGTCTGAGAGAGACAGGGAATCATGACAGTATAGAGCGAGTCTTAATTCTGATGCAGGTATAGGTTTTATCTTTACTTAAACCCACTACATGTGAGAAGTTCGCCAGGTTCTTGACTGGACGAAAGTTTCGGTTGCAGACTGACCACAGGCCATTGACTTTCTTGCAATCGTCAAAAACTAAGAACAGCAGATTATTAAGGTGGTCTTTGGCATTGCAGGAATTCCAATTTACTGTTGAACCAGTGCCTGGAACACAAAATGTCATGGCAGATTTATTGTCACGTGCATGAATATTCATGGACAAATGTAACTGTCTTCAAGGAAAGACTATTCCTGTTTTTTGTCTTTCTTATGATTACGGTGTGCATTGTATGCTACTGACTGTTTAAATCAAGTGGTATTTATGCTTAATTTGCTTGTTGAAGTGACTATAATGTTTTACAAGCAAACAACTACTTGATGTTGATGTATTACATATTTATTCTTTGCTTTATTCTTTGGTAAACAATGAAAAAATCATGTACTATTTATGTCTAACTTGCTTGTGAAGGTGAATATATGTATGTGTGATGAGCAAATAACTCTTTAGAAATGTATATACAAATTTTTTTGATTGTGCAGTGAGACAAACCTATTGTTTTCATTAGTGAATTGTCAACCATGGAAAATATTTCACTTTTCAATGGACTATAACATTACATGTGGGAAAAACTATGTTTAAACTATGTTTATTTGTTTACATGTCTATTGAGAAACATTTACATTTAAAATATTCTCATTTTCATAGAGGTTTTGTAACATATGATGTGAGATAAAGATCAAGGGAAAATATGTGCTTCACATCTTAATATATGAACACAATTTGTACTTTGAATTGTTAATATCCCTAATTGCTTTATCCATGTAATTTGTGAAATGTATTTTGAGATGTGGTGATCAATTATGATTTCTTTTTTTTTATAGAAAGACTGAAAGTTTGAAATATGCTATTTATGGTGGATCACGATGATTGATTCTATACGTGATTGTTAATTTGGTGAATCATGTGTGATGGATACACATTTTGAGATTCATGCTGAAGATGTGTTTTAAGTGAAGTTGTATATCCTTTAAAAAAAAAATTTCTGGAGAAAATTTTTTCATCCCAGGATGGGGGGTGTCATGTGACATAGCCTCACATCAAGGCATGTGACGCTCCATCACATGTAGTTAGTGATATGAATCATTTCCCCATGCCACTACTGAAAAGGAAGAATATTCATGTGGCTTGACTAGTGTAGCGGCGTCCCCAAATAATTGTGAGAATGACTCATTAAAGAAAGACGGGTGGCCATTGGGTGAAAGTGACCACTGAGAGATAGTTTAACAAGGCTGTACGGTGCTGGTCATGTGTTTTGAACACTGAGTATGCACTCACTAGGAGGAGGGAGAAAGAATCAGTTTTAGCCCAGCAGATGGCCTAGAGACTCGAACCTGTCAGGACGCTGGTCCTCACTGCTGACCAGTCATTACCAGGTGAGCGATAGATAGTTGGGGAAAGCTACAGGGGAAAACTTAAAGAAAAGAGAAAGAAAGAATTCATAATTAAATTGGGAAGCAGGTTACTTACACGAACCTTATTCGTGTTTCAGCCCTTCGCCCTTCGCCCTTCACCTTTCACCTTTCACCCCGTGAGGGGTTAAAGATGGCCATGGTGTGGGAACACACCCGGTAGTTCAGCCCCAGCAAGTAAAGACTCCAGGAGAGGAGTTGGAATTCGTCATCTCTCCAGTGACGGGAGAATTCAAGTAAAGACTCCAGAGAGAGGAGTCGGAACTCGTATCTCCAGTGACGGGAGAATTCAAGGGGGCGAGACGATGTCTGAGAAAGACAGGGAATCATGACAGGATGGAACGAGCCTTACATCGATGCAGGTATAGCATCAATGATTGAAGGAATTAATTATTCTCCTGGTCTGGATCTTGGGCCAGTGTTATGTGAAGGCCATGACTTTACAGAAACGTGTATTGATGTAACTGGGAAAATTGGTTACAAGGATGCATGTATAAAATCTGTTTATAAATTGTTTGATGTGATTTAGTAAAGTGTTATTTCCCTGAAGGAGAGGGGGAGAAAAAACATTCGGTAGTGCGCCTTTTGGTTGATTGGAAAGATTGCGTGTGCGTATGGAGTAAATGCTGTCATGAATGCATGTGTGCAAAAGTGACAGTGTGACAGTGCGATGATGATGAGTTCCAACTCCTCTTCCTCGTCTCTCCTGTCACTGGAGAGATGATGATTTCCGACTCCTCTCCCTGGAGTCTTTAACTGGTGGGGCTGACAACCGGTGTGTTCCCCACACCATGGCCTCTTTAAACCACCTCACGGGGTGAAAGGTGAAGGGCGAAGGGCTGAAACACGAATAAGGTTCGTGTAAATAACCTGCTTCTTAATTCACCATATGAATTCTTTCTTTCTCTTTCTTTAATTTTCCCCTGTAGCTTTCCCCAACTATCTATCGCTCACCTGGTAATGACTGGTCAGCAGTGAGGACCAGCGTCCTGACAGGTTTGAGTCTCTAGGGCATCTGCTGGGCTAAAACTGATTCTTTGCTACAGTACATGGTGGTGCTGGAGGATCGTTCGTTCCTTGTCTTGTGAGTACCAAGATCAGACATCATAGAGCAGGGAAAGCTACAAAGCCGCTAAAAGTCTCAAAACTGGATGAACTCCAGATTACCCCAGATCATCTAAAAGAAATGCAGGGAAAAGAACGAGACGCTGACGACAATACTTTCTGCTGCTAAACAGACTGTCACTGACATTCCAACGGACAAACAGTCAGCTGATAGAAAAACAGATGTATACAAGGTCTTTGCTGATAGAAAAGCAAAGTACGTTCCTTCATGTAGGGGAAAAAGTCCTTGTACTACTCACTGATGAACATAACAAGCTTCGTGTTATGTGGAAAGGGTCCTTTTCAGATGGTCGAAAAACTTTCTGCAGTTAATTATAAGATCAAAATGGCAAACACGAGAAGGTATTCCATGTGAACATGTTGAAGAAGTATGTTGAACGTACAAATGTTGCCACAACCAGTCAGTTGAATGGATATGTCCTATGTCAAAACTGATGTCAGCATGACAGATATATCAGTGATGATTTTGTACCCAATGTAACGTACAGGGACAGATCAAAGGTTGTGAAAACAGCAAATGTAGGAGTGTTAACATCTACCAGTGCAGATGATGTTGTAACCCCTTCCTACTCTGTCTATCAAAGGTGAAACCTATGACGAGTGGTTCTGTCAAATTATTTGTCTGCAATCCAAACAGAACAGCTCAAAGAAATTTTGAAAGACTTTCAGGATGTGTTGACAGATACCCCAGGTACAGTGACTGGTATTGAACCCCATAGTATTCAGTTAACTACTGAAATACCAGTGCGAACCAGACCATACCCCCTCCCATTTGCAAAAAAGAGGTTGTCGAGAGAGAAATCAAAGTAATGCTGGATTTAAAGGTCATAGAACCTTCTACATCTCCGTACAGCTCACCAGTTGTACTGGTAGATAAACCTGATGGATCGGTGCGTTTCTGCATCGATTACAGGAAATTAAATAAGATCACTGTGTTCGATGCCGAGCCCATCCCAGACATTGAAGAACTTCTGTGTCAGCTCTCAGAAGGAAATTATTTTGTGAAAGTAGACTTGACTAAAGGATACGCAGATTCCAATGGCTGAAGCTGACAAGGAAAAAACAGCATTTCAAACACCTTTTGGTCTTTTCCAATGGACGAAAATGCCATTCGGTTTGCAAAATGCCCCAGCTTCTTTTGCTAGAATGATGCGAGCCCTGAAACTCCATGAATGTGGTGCAGTCAGTTTTTTTGACGATATTTTGTTGGCTGCAAAGTCATGGAGTGACCTCCTTTCTAACTACGAGCTGTTTTTTTCCAGACTCAGAAGTTTTGGTTTGACTGCGAGACCATCCAAAATTCGTGCCGGTTTTCAAACTCTCGAGTTTTTGTCACACTATTTCAGTGGGAAAAATGATGCCAGAAGGAAAGAAAGTGGAAAAGATTTTATCTTTACTTAAACCCACTACAAAAAACAGATCAGTCACTCATCGGATTGTTGTCTTACTATAGACGATATGTACCCCACTTTGCGTCCCTGACGGCCCCTTTGACTGAACTGACGAAAGGGACGAAGAACAAAAGTATTGTGTGGTCTGATGAGTGCCAGAAGGCTTTGGAGTGTGTTCAGAACACCCTCAACTCATTTCCTGTTCTTTTGTTACCCTCCCTCTCAGAAGACTTTATTTTGAGAACCGATGCCAGTTCCAAAGGAATGGAGCGGTACTGTTGCAGGAAAAAAAGTGCTTTGTTACATCCCGTGCAATACCCAGTAAGAAGTTCTCAAAGACACAGGAGAAATACTCCACTATTGAGAGAGAGTGCTTGCTATTGCATGGCATGTGAGAAGTTCGCCAGGTTCTTGACTGGACGAAAGTTTCGGTTACAGACTGACCACAGGCCATTGACGTTCTTGCAATCGTCAAAAACTAAGAACAGCAGATTATTAAGGTGGTCTTTGGCATTGCAGGAATTCCAGTTTACAATTGAACCAGTGCCTGGAACACAAAATGTCATGGCAGATTTATTGTCACGTGCATGAATATTCATGGACAAATGTAACTGTCTTCAAGGGAAAGACTATTCCTGTTTTTTTGTCTTTCTTTATGATTACGGTGCTCACATTTGACAATGCATTGTATGCTACTGACTGTTTAAATCAAGTGGTATTTATGCTTAATTGCTTGTTGAAGTGACTGTATGTTTTACAAGCAAAAACTACTTGATGTTGATGTATTACATATCTATTCTTTGCTTATT
>CM031609.1:38548005-38550505 GCA_018398815.1 Conus ventricosus | reverse complement strand
TCCTCTGACTACGCTCTTTTCCATGCTCACCTCGCTTCCTGAAGAATCTCCAGACCGGCTCCAGCTCAGGTGATGTACACAATCCAACCTCATGCTGTTGGTAAGACTCTTTCCTGTGCAAGCCTTGGGTCTCTGAAGTACCTCTAGACCGTCTTGGTGCAGCTGATGAAGGCAATATTAGGATCAAACCCAATTCAACCCGACGAAATATACCTACCATCAGGCAGATACGTTTGACCAGCACTTGTTCAGGCTTACCTTGGTTGGCTGAACAGCTTCTACATCAGCTCCACTGCAAGTGATTATGACAACCATTCCAGAAAAAAAGAACACGTATTACCTGATAGATGCTTTTGACCAGACCCTTGCCCACGCTTAGCTCGGTTCTCTGAAAGCTGTCAGGTTATTTACAATCAAAATGATGAAGCAGCTCAGCCAGACTCAGCCCTACTCTACCTGGGTCATTTAGTACCTGTCGCAGCAGCCAAACCCACCCTAACCCAACCCAATTCGCCATTACCTGACAGAAGCTTTGGACCATACTCTTGTTCATGCTATGGATCTCTAAGGAACTCCCAAGTTAGTTCCAGTCCAGGTGTTAAAAGCAGACCAGCCAAAGCCAGTCCAACCCAGATCAATGCACCCAACATCTGACAGACGCTTTGGACAGACTCACGTCCAGGCTTACCCTTACTCTCTGAAGAACTTCCAGGATCGGTCTAAGTCAGGCGGTGAAGATAACCCAGGCCAGCCCTAACCCAATGCACATGATACCCGACAGATGGTCTGGACCAGACTCTTATCCAGGCTCAACTTGACGTTCTGAAGATTTCCCGGGTCATCTCCAGCCCAAGAGACAAAGACAACCCGCCCCAAACCCACCCAGTATCCCGAGTACCTGGCAGATGCTTTGAACGAGGGCCTTGTCCACGCTCAGCTTGGCCCTGGGCAGAACCTCCAGGTCAGCGCCGGCCCACGGATGAAGACAAACTTGGCTCGTTTGCTCAGCTCGTCTCCCGTCGTGATGCGGGCGAACGCGTAGGCTGCTTCGTGATCTGGAAAATCATAGCAAATACAGAGATACCTCTGCGTCGTAGTCACGACTGGTAACTGCAGATCTTCCCAGTCAGATGGAGGATTGTTTTTCCCCGTCCTTGCTGTACAAAGGATAATTGCCCGCAGTCGCGCCGACAAATGAATGCAAGGACATAGGCAAGCATTCAAACAACTGCGATACATACATGCTTAATCTATCACACCTGACTAAAAGTTGGAAACGGTCTTTTCTACATTCTCTGTGTATCCAGTTTTGAAGCGCTCTGTATCCCAGACCCCCCGTCCCCACCCACCTGCTAAATATATCCTTCCGGCCACAACTACACACACACACACACACCACACGCACACGCACACACACAAAACACACACACACACACACACACACAAACACAGAGCTTCCACCTCATATTGCAGCAGTGGTTTTCACGTGCTCTTTCGTCTTCCTTTCTCCCGCGGGCCGAGAGGAGGGTTCAAAAAGAGGGAGCTGGGGGTGGGGGGGGGGGGGGGGGGGGGGGGGGGGGGGGGGGGGGGGGGGGGGGGGGGGGGGGGGGGGGGGGGGGGGAGGGGGGGGTTCCTACCGTGGTGCCAGCAATGCAGCTTTATTCAGCGGCGTGAGGAGAAGGGGAAGTTCCTTAACTCAGGACCCCCTATCCTCGACCCCACACACGCCCTCGTCCAGCTCTGCTCTGCACTCCCCCCCCCCCCCCCTCCTCCAACCCCCAGTCCTCTCCCTGAAGAGAGAGAGAGAGAGAGAGAGAGAGAGAGAGAGAGAGAGAGAGAGAGAGAGAGAGAAGAGAGAGAGAAGAGAGAGTACATACGTTTCATGTTCGGATTATACTTGTTCCTTCTGTAGTTTCTTTTTCTCCGCCAAGGAGTGGGGAAAAAAACTGACGAAGAGGAGATTCAAGTGACTTTAAAATACAGGTTTTGATTTACCTGACGAGAGGAAGATTGGAGGAACGGGATAAGGGTGGGTTTTTCCTCCTTCCTCACGTCTATCTGACACCCCGATCCCCCCCTCCCCTCCCACCCCCCCCCCCCCCCCCTTACACACATACACAAAAGCATTTCCCACTCCCGTCCCCGACCCATTTTTCCATTCCTCTTTCAATTGTTTATTTGTACTGCTAGTGCTGCTACTACTACTACTACACTACTACAACTACTACTACTACTACTGCTGCTGCTACCACCACTACTACTACTACTACCACAACGCCCATAATGTCAAACACTTTGTGTTTAACCTCCAAAACAGCTCTTGTATGTCCTCATAAAACTTCCCCCTTGTTGGCCAGGATGATGTTATTTCCTTCGTACTTGCACACAAACCAAACCTGAAAACAGACAGACAGGACACACATATAAATAGAGAGCACGCGCATGCGCCGCACGCCTGCGCCCTCCAGACATTACAGTCTCTGGCCTCCCGAGAGAAAAA
>CM031609.1:38538269-38543269 GCA_018398815.1 Conus ventricosus | reverse complement strand
GAGTCAAGATGGCTGAGTCGAATCAGGTCAATAATGAAGTGGGTGTTGCATTTACCGTTCACGTTCATACGACGCTAAGCAGAAACCGCCGTGCACAAACCCGCCGTGCACAAACCCGCCCGAGCAGACGACAGTTAGGATGGGCGTGCCCTCTCTCTCTCTCTCTCTCTCTCCTCTCTCTCTCTCTCTCCACGCGCAAGCATCAACGTCTGGAAATATTGTCGAGCGCTGTAAAGATTCAAACAACATAGCTCACTAAAGAAAAAAAAAGAAGAAGAAAAGTATGAAAGAATGACTGTATTGGTATTAGTTTCATGTGCATTCTGGAACTCGCTATGGCTTTTGTAAAAACATACCCCCCCCCCCTCTCTCTCTCTCTCTCTCTCTCTCTCTCTCTCTCTCTCTCCTCTCTCTCCCTGTGAATCCATGTCTCACTGTCATTGCAATCATCGATTTTTTCTACCTTCCAAGTGAGTGTATAGGAAGTGAGGGTTGGGGGAGTATGTGTGGAAGATGGGGGAGGTACGGTATGAGCGTGCACTGCTAATGTAGTGTATCATGCTAGTCTTTACTGCTGCCAGTTCGCTTCTGCATATCAGCATTCTACAAATAAACATCACATCAGCATTTCCAAAATAAGGGTCATAACAGCTTTTTCGAAATAATCACAATAATAGCATTTTCGAAATAATCATCATAACAGCGAATTCAAATAAGCTTCAAAACAGCATTTTCGGGGAAAAATGAGCTTTATAAGAACCATGTCCAAAATAAGCCCAAATGTTTAATTTAGTATGACAAGGTACGCTAAACAATAATGACAAAATCTTTGCACTGTTTTCCCTTTCTCCTAGTATATAATGTAACGAAGCTTCCCCCCTTTACCATTTCCCACAAATAAAACACATACCCCTTTTCTCTCTCAATGTCCATACATCTGTCGCTAAGTCTGTATGTGTGTACATACGTGAAGGAGTGCGCGCGCGCGGGCGTGTATGTGCGTGCGTGCGTGCGTGCGCGCGCGCGCGCGCGCGTGTGTGTGTATGTGTGTGTGTGTACGTGTGCGTCCATACGTGAAGGTTTCTCTTATGTGTGTGTGTGTGTGTGTGCGCGCGCCGCGCGCCCGCCTACTTCCCCTCTACCATGGTCCTCTGTACAGGCAAATTCACCTGACGGCCCTCCCCCCTTCCACCCTGCGCTCCTCGCATTATCAGCATTTGAATTTTTTAAAAAAGTTTTGGTCCTCGCCATAAACGCAAGAAAACAACTGAAAATCTGCCCTAATCAGAAATTTTACTTGAAGAAGAGAGAGAGAGAGAGAGAGAGAGAGAGAGAGAGAGAAAATCTAACTGTGTGTGTGTGCGCGCGTGCGCATGTGCTTTGAATATTTAACACATTTTTTTTGTAAACAGTGTATACCATTTTTTTAAAAAGAGTTATATTCTTACTTAGATTAACCAGCGCTGTTTTCTTCTTTTTCTTTTTCTTCTCCTTATTCCCCTTCTTCTTTTCCACAATAATTCTCCTGTTCCGTGTGTCTCTTATCTGCATGTTTGCCGGGCCAATACCGTGCAACAAGCAGCCTCGGCTTGGAGTTACGTACCTTTAATTGGTCCACTAAAGAATCAAGAGTTAGTGTTCTTGATTTATAATCATCTTTTAACTTCTGCTAGTCGCACCTTAGAACAGCAAAAAGACCTGCGGCTTCTTCCAACCAACCAGTGTACGGTAATATCTATGGTGCATATGAAAAATCACCGACATAATCACTGCAGATTTCCTGATTTTTTTTTGTCTCCGATCTTTAAAGACAACAATGATCTCGTTTGTATTGAAGATGTAGTGAGTTTTGAACAGAAAGAAATGAATCAGAAACTACAAAAACTTCTTCTTCGTTTCTCACCTCTCTCTCTTTCTTTTAACCTCAGTCCCTTTTATTTAATAATTTTACCCATAAATATTAATGTATTTGTCGGATCACGTGACTCGCCGAATCCGGTAAGCTTCCATGCGATTGGTAGGGAGATTCTTTATGTTTCTGCTGTCAAACCCACTTCTGTTCGCCCTGAGCAGATCGCAGAACTGCTGCCGCGTCACAGCTTCGGAAGCATGGTCTTGAAATAAGACATGATTTGAACAAAACCAAACTGCCTAATAATATTTTTACCGCATTTCATTGAAAACATCTTTGTAATTAAGTCCTGACAATATGGAATAACGCTTATGAGTATCGTAGACTTTTTTTCAGCGACGTATTATATGTCATTGAAAGGTCATACTATCAGGTGACGGTCGCTCTGCGTTACTCATAAGGCGAATTTACAGAGCGCAGGGTACACAATGTATTAGTTTTCATGGTATTGATCGAACCAAGAATTTACTCTACCGCCAGCAAACCGTGCATGATGCGCGGACGTGCGAACGGGGAAAACATCTTAGATGTGCTAGGATGATTTCGTTCGGATATTTTTCATATGAGGTGTGAATATCACATGAGAGATTAGTGTATATCACATCATATATATTATGTCATCGTACTATGTTATACTGTATCATATCATAGCATGTCATTTATCCAGTATCACCTCATCATACCATATCATGTGATATTTGTCACAGCACATCATAGATGATATCACGTGGTATCAATTTTAAAAAAAATTGTATTGCCCAGCAGACACGCGCGTAATGAATCATGCCATGTCATGTTATGTCAAAAGTAACGTCAAATCACGTCGTATATTGTGTCACATTCATATCATATGTCATATCATTAACATACCGTGTCACATTTCATATTGAGTAGCATGACGTCACATCGTCGAGTCAAGCAAAGAAATGCCCAGGCCACCCAAGTCAGGTCAGATCAAGGGAAGCCACCCCATAGCTAGCCACTCACACAACACACGCACGCGCGCGCGCGCGCGCGCACACACACACACACACACACACACACACACACACACACACACACACACACACACACACAACACACGTCTAATCACATACACACTCACACATGTATGTACATATACACATAACAGATACACATAGACATACACACACATACATACTAGCACACACATACAAACGCGCACATATACAAACCTACGCAGCCCCCCCCCCCCCCCCCCACACACACACACACACGCATGCACGCACATACACATGCATACATACACACACACTGATATACACAAAGAGAGAGAGAGAGAGAGAGAGAGAGAGGGCATACAAAACACACAGTATTACTACATGCCCAACTTAACAATGTTGACAAACTCGGTCTTAAATCGGTCCTTTCTTTTCAGGACATAACTTGGTTTGGGATTTTAGCCTCGACATGTTTTCTATAGGTCGGTTTCTACTGGCTGACAGCCCCGAAATATCATTACCTCCGACATCGGACGGGCTATAAATAACATGAATTGAGGTGATTTACGTCCCTCTACCCTCTGCAATCACTCACTCACTCACTTACTCACACATACACACACACACACACTCAAAATTCATCCAAGGCGAGGGAAGTGTAGCAAGTTCACCCATCTGCCCTAACCTGCCAAAAGCCGTATTTGCTCTCTGGCCCCCTCCCCCCTCTCTTCACACACATCTAATCTGACACAGGCCGAAGGCGGACAGAGTTGTGGCCGAAATAAGGGTGGTCACTCTGAAACGGTGTCATGGTCTAACATGATCCCTGGTCCGTTAAACGAATATCTGGAACGATGACCACATACACGCACGGACAGACGCACGCACGCACGCACGCACGCACGCACCCACGCACTCACGCACGCCGCACGCACGCACGCACGCACGCACGCACCACACACACACACACACACACACACACACAACACACACGCATGCACCTCGAATTACTAATAAGAAAATGAAGCACACACAAACCTCATGCGCCTTCAGTAAACGCACAAATCTATGGCTTCAAAGAAATAAAAAGCTAAAACGTATAGAAAATTAAAAAAGAAACAGTAGAAAACTGCTTCAATCTATGTCAAATGGATTACTCTCTTAAAAATTGCTGATTTTATTATTTTATCAGCCTCTGACTTCGATAAACAGTTTTTTTTTGTTCAATACAATACAGATATCCATGCAACGTAGTTTTGTTATGTGTACATTGAAACGGATTGAAAGAATATTTATCTGTAAAGTTTGAAACAGGTATCAGTGTTTTAAGCAAATTTTATCAATTTAAGCTAATGTTGAGAGTTTTGATTTACTTAACTATAACTGCAATCACAATGGTATATATTCATTATGCTAGACTCTTCTACGGATGGTTCATGCAAATTGTTTGGCTCTGTATATAGTATAGTGCACAGAGCACATGTACGTTTGATGATCGAAAATATCAAGTAATGATGTTCTTCGATAGGGGAAAAAAAAGAAACTTATTTGCAAGGATGAGGAAAAATCTGTAACGTTATATTTTGAACGTTCCGTCTTCCGTCATTTTGTTCGTACTCTAAAAGTTGAAATTCCACGCGATTGTAATGATGATTTATTCGTCCAGCATATACCGACATACCCAGCTTTGTGACAAGTGATTGAACTAAACAGCTCGTCCGTTTCGTCCAGATTATACACGATTTAATGCTAGAAGATAAGATATTGTAATGATGAATTCTACGAGTTTTCGCTTTCGTTGCTCATCGCTCGTGAAATCTGAATGTTTTCACATGTTTCAGATCCATTCAGTTGACGTTGTTGTTGTATGGTGGACCTCGAGGATCAAGCATGTAGACAACAGCAGGGTATTGTGACGAATTGTGTGGTGCTTCGCTGTGCTGATACTGAACAGTGGATGAGTGAATAAATGAATGAAAATGAATGAATCTATAGATCAACGAATGAACGAGAGAATGAACGAACGAGCAAATTAATGATTGAATGAAATGGCAGACAAACACGGAATGAAGGAATAGACAAATGAATGAATTGATGGATGACTGAATGAGCAGAAGCATGATTTA
>CM031609.1:38523269-38525769 GCA_018398815.1 Conus ventricosus | reverse complement strand
AATTAGAAAAAAGAAAAAACAGTATAAAAAGCAAACATACGACACACTAGTACAAAGTCGTAAGGACAGCCGAATGTTCTGGAGCACCATAAAAAGTGTTAGAAGAAAGAATAACACATTACCATCTATTAATATTACACAGTGGAAAGCACATTTCGAAAGCATCTTGAATCCACAAAACACAGAAATGCTAAACGATAGAGAAGAAGGACCACAAGAAGAAGAAGAAATGTTAAACGTAATTCATGTACAAGAATTAGACGAAGAGATAACCGAAAACGAAGTAAGAGCAGCTACAGAAAAATTAAAGAAAGGCAAATCACCAGGCATTGATGAAATCCCTCCTGAATTTCTCAAAACTATAGGACAAAATATAGTGCCATTCTTAACGAAATTATTCAATAAATTATATCAAGATAGCTACTTCCCCATAGAATGGTCAAGGGCGGTGATCATACCACTACACAAGAAGGGAGATAGACAGGATCCAGGAAACTATAGAGGAATATCCTTATTATGCATCATAAGCAAGATTTACACAGCAATATTTAATAGAAGACTATATGATAGGGCAGAAGCAGAAAATAAAATCAGCAAAGAGCAGGCAGGCTTCAGGAAAGATTTCTCAACAGTAGACCATATTTTCACACTAACATCTATGATAAGTAACTGCCTATACGGCAGAAGAAGAAGTAAAGTGTATGTAGCCTTCATTGATTATCAGAAAGCGTTTGACACAGTAAATAGAGAAAAACTTTGGGAAATTCTACAGAAACACAAAATATCTACG
Organism: Conus ventricosus; assembly: GCA_018398815.1. Lineage (NCBI taxonomy): Eukaryota > Metazoa > Mollusca > Gastropoda > Neogastropoda > Conidae > Conus > Conus ventricosus. Next base: position 38,524,979 of record CM031609.1, on the reverse strand, counting down.
AAGATGATTAACATGCTAAAAGCTATCTATAAAACAGTACAAGCATGTGTAAGACATGGAACTGAACTAACAGAATTCATTGAATGCCACACAGGAGTGAAACAAGGGTGCTTACTGTCCCCTCTAATCTTTTCATTACTAATTACAGAAGTTGCAGACAATCTCACAGCTAAAGGAAGACACGGATATCAATTCTTACCCGGAAAGGCAGAAATATTTTCACTTCTATTCGCTGATGACATAGCTTTAATAGCTAGAACACCAGCAGGTCTGCAAAACCAAATTAAGAACCTACAGGAAGCCTCAGACCGCATTGGACTAAAGGTTAATCTCCAAAAAAAAAAAATCATGGTCTTTAGAAAAGGAGGATACCTTGGCAGACTAGAAAAATGGAACTACAAAGGGGAAGAAATTGAGGTAGTAAACAGCTACAAATACTTAGGTTTCACTCTAACGACTAAACTCTCAGTAGATATTTCACTTTCAGAATATGCAGGAAGGGCGAAAGGGAAAATAGGTGAAATAATGAAAACAATGTATAGCTTAGGACATTTGGATATAAACATATTTTTTAAGCTATTTGATACACAGGTCAAGCCACTGCTACTGTACGCAGCAGAAGTATGGGGTTTGACTCGTTATTCAGCGGTGGAAAATATGTATCTATTCGCATGTAAACGATACATGGGGGTGGGGAAGAAAACGCCAAACAACTTAGTATACGGTGAACTAGGAAGATATCCGATGAGTATAGATAGTTCAATAAAAGCAATCAGATATTGGTTCAAATTAATGAAGATGACTCCAGACAGGATACCTAGATAGGCATATGAAAGGGAAAAAATAGAAATTGACAAGCCACAGAACTGGGCACTGGAAATTAAACATTGCTTGGATATATATGGCTTCTCTGAAGTTTGGCTGAACGAAGGCGTAGGAAACGAGCAAACATTTATCATAACACTAAAACAAAGAATCATAGATTGTTACAAACAGAACTGGCATAACAAAATAGCGAATAGTGAACGATTTACAACATATAATACGTTTAAAACTATACACCAAAAAGAAGAATACTTTCGCGCAATCACAATCGCAAAGTTCAGAAAAGCGTTGACAAGACTACGATTAGGAATAAACGAACTGCATGGCAATAAAAAATACATAGACAATGAAGCTATAACAACATGCCCCTTCTGCCCAACAGTAGAAACAGAAATGCACTTTTAATGTGGTGTCCAAATTACAGGCAATTACGAACAAAATACATTTTCAAACACTTTAGTAACAGAAACGCAATCACATTGGAAAGTCTGCTACAAAACGATAACACCGAAACCATAAGAGATATTGCAATGTACATCTTCTATGCCTTAAAAACCAGAGAAACCCGTATGTAATAGTAATACTTATAGGAAGAATAGAAATTCTAATCAGAAAACAAATTATGTTACAATCAACGTTTCAATCAAACTATTTTGTCATGTTGAAATGTATGTTGCGTACTCCTGTGGACGGGCCGAGTGCCTCACAATAAATGGCGCGGCGTGAAAGCGCGCGTCAAAGTCAAGAGTCAAGAGTCTCTCTCTCTCTCTCTCTCTCTCTCTCTCTCTCTCTCCTCTCTCTCCTCTCTCTTCTCCTCTCTATGATATGATGCTTTTAGAAATGGAAAAAGGTAAAGAAAACTGGGCCCATAAAGTAAAGAAAGTC
>CM031609.1:38518269-38520769 GCA_018398815.1 Conus ventricosus | reverse complement strand
CCCCCATGTCATGATGGCTGTACTGCTATTGACATTAAAATATCAATGAATCTCTCTCTCTCTCACACACGCACACACACACACACACGCACACACGCACGCACACACACACACACCACACACACACACACACACACACACACACACACACACACACACACACACACACACACACACATGCACACACATTGTGAATGTGTGTGTGTGTGCCTCTCTTCTGTGTGTGTGTGCGCGTGCGCGCGCGCATGCGCGTGTGTGTGTGTGTGCGTGCGCTCGTGTGTGTGTATGTGCGTGCGTGTGTGCGTGCGTGCATGTATGTAGGAGAGAGAGAGAGAGAGAGAGAGAGTGTATGTGTGTGCCCGCGCGCGCGCGGACGGACTAAGATATAGATAGAGAAACAGAGAGAGTTCAGAGTGTATGCACGCTTGGATTGTCTCGCATTAACCAGTCAAGATCGCCGTGACGACAGAACCCATCTAATAAGCCTCCATTGGCCCAGAGTGTTTCTACGGCAACAACCAGCACGTGAATGCACACACACACACACACACACACAGAGCGTGCTCAATTCATACCGGAGGATAAAATCGACTTGAGCTAAGCAGCAGTCCTTCGACAACTCACGGGTCCTCAGATGAGCGTAGAGACAAAAAGGAAGGGTGGGGAGAGAACGGAGAGAAGAGGACGTAGGAAGGGGAGGGGTGGTGGTGAATTGATTAAACAGATACATTAGGATTGGGTGATCAGGGACGAAAGTGCATCGTAGATTAGCATTCTCAGAGCATAACCTGATTGGATGTGTTGGGTTTTGAAAGTTTTTCTTTTTGTTTTGTGTGTGTGCGGAGGAACAGATGGAATGAGAACATTTTTCTCTCTCTTCTCTCTCTGTCTCTCTCTGTCTCTGTCTCTCTCTCTCTCTCTCTCTCTCTCTCTCTCACACACACAACACACACAACACACACACACACACGCACACACACACACACACACACACGAGCATGAGAGAGAGACGGGGTGAGGGTGCAGACGACAAATGGACATAATAGAGGCTGGCAATGGAAGCGTAGGAAACAAAGGGGGCAGTGGGCGGGGGAAAGAACAGAGGAGGGCGGTTACATGATGTCCACTGATTCCTAATGTCCAAATCAATTGCTTAGGTGACGTTTTTTCGTGGAGCGGTGGGCTTGTTTGGACAATGCTGTTACGCACTTCCGGTCAGCCACGGGACAAAAGTATGGGCATACTCTACCACTAGCTCATGGTACGAATCATGAAAATTCCGCCCGAAAATAAACTGTTTGTTTGAAAAGAATGAGATGTAACATCAGCAGCAGCGGCTAACACACCACGTTGTGGCGAGTGTTTTCGTGAGAAAGACTGTGAAAGCATCGGACACCGGAAGGGCACCCGGGAGAGCGCAGATCCCTGCCAAGGTCCAATGATTCATGAGTCGGTTCAGATTTCAATGTAGGGTAATGCATAATTAACCAATCCATCCATCCATCAATCAATCAATTCATCAGTCAGTTTAAGTGTATTAATCTCTCCTCTCTCTCTCTCTCTCTCTCTCTCTCTCTCTCTCTCTCTCTCTCTCTCTCTCTCTCTCTCTCTCACAGCGTATTCTGATTCTTCCGGAAAGACTTAACGTGTCGTAAAATGGAAATAATGGGTCGATGATCGGAGTTCTCGATTGAGAACAAGATCTCCTACAGCCACAAATTCTGACTTGACAATTCCTTCTCGATCTTTACTTCCCCGTCTATATCACCCGACCCATTTGAAGGGTAATTGTATTTGGGCATTATTTTCTTTTTCTTTCTTTCTTCAGGACAATAAACTGTGGTACATTTAAAGTACTCACTGCCATGAAGAAGAGTTGTGAATGAATTGCATTTCTAAACAATCAGATGATTAAACGTGGAAAAAAATATCAACAAAATCCGCGGACATCGTTCCTACACGTTGTGCCGGTAGAGAGAGGAGGGAAGAGAGAGAACGGGTGTAGGGAGTGAAGCGGGGAGGAAGTGAACGTTACACGGACAATTCCGTTGTTGCGGTAACGCAGTGCAACACAAAACAATACTAGCAACAGGACAGCACAAAACACAACACGACTCGACGACACAGCCCAACTCTACACAGCTTCACACCACACCACGCGGAGCAGTTGAAACAACTGGAATTGTTCAACAACCATTGGCTCAGACCATTACTCGTGGAGTCTGGCCTGATGTGGAGTAACGTTTTTCATCCCTTTGATGGGAATGCCGGTGTCGTATATAATACTGTCGCTCATAAAATCGTGTCGCAGCGACAGTATTTCCCGGGAAATACTGCATTTTATGGACAGCTACAATATTCTATGGGACATTTTTCGTGAAAAGTTGTCGCGCGACATTTTTTTCCAGCAATTATTGTCGCTGCAACAATATTTCACGTGAAATGCTATCGCTGCGATACAATTCCACGGCGACAGTATTACATACGACACCGCGCTGCC
>CM031609.1:38510769-38515769 GCA_018398815.1 Conus ventricosus | reverse complement strand
TCCCGACAGTCATGCGATGGTCTTCTGATCTTTTCCTTGTTCTAAGTCTTTGACTGGCTGTCCCTCTCGCGTGTGCTCCTCCAAAACCTCTCCGCCTTCCGTCCACCCTTTTGTCGTCTGAATCACGCGTCCGCATTCACCCGTTTCTCTCTCGTGCGCTCCCACCTGCTCCTCCTACTCCCTCAGCAGATGGTTTCAGTGTGGGTAGAGATTACGATTCGACAGGGAACAGGTGTGTGTGTGTGTGTGTGTTGTGTGTGTGTGTGTGTGTGTGTGTGTGGTGTGTGTGCGTGCGTGCGTGCGTGCGTGCATGCGTGCGTGCGTGCGTGCGTGCGTGCGTGCGTGCGCGTGCGTGTGTGTGTGCATGCGTGCCTGTGTGTGTGCGTGCGTATGTGCGCGCACGCGTGTGTGTGCTGTGTGTGTGTATGTATGTGGTCTGCCTGTCTGTCTCTGTCTCTCTCTCTGTCTCTGTTTGTCTGTCTTTCTGTCCGTCTGTGTGTTTGTCTGTCTGTGTGTTTGTCTGTCTGGTACTGTGTGTTGTGTGTGTGTGTGTGTGTGTGTGTGTGTGTGTGTGTGTGTGTGTGTGTGCGAGCTTTTATTCTCAGCAATTTTCTCGCAAAAAGTATGATGGAATTAAACCAACAGATATACAGATGCTTTTAAGTGTCCAAACATCGGTTCAGCTTTACCGTATAACAGAATCTGTCTGGACTTTAATTTGTGCGTATTTGTGTTATACCAATTGACTGACCTCGATCAGACCGCATGATAAAGCCAGCATGAAGCTTGAAAAAGACTCTCTCATCATAAACAGCTGACCTTCTACACAGTTCATGCTACCTACGCGTCCGCGCATTTGTTAAGTGTACTGTGAAATTCCTTGGACCGAAGAATCTGGAATTCGGTTTTGAACTTGAAGACGATTTTTTGAAGTGGTTAGAATAGTCATTTTGACACTTACTCGGTTCCAAATCTCGCTGATAAAGTACGTTTTATAGTATGGCCGTTTTCTTTGGAAACCTATTGTCTGATTTTCTTTACCCTTGGAAACACCGATGCACAGAGAGAGAGAGAGAAGAGAGAGAGAGAGAGAGAGAGAGAGAGAGAGGAGAGAGGAGTATTTAATTCATTGAGATTTTCTTTGTTTCCTTGAATGTGCCTTAATGTAGCAGCCCTATTCAACGAAACTAATTTTCTCTCTCTTTCTGGTTACCCCGGGTAGATGAAGTTGAGACACCACAGATGACGTCCTGACGATGTTCCGCCAATGTCACGATTTTCTGCGAGCCTCCAACACCTGGTTTTTTCTATTCCCTTGTATTGTCCAACCAAGGTTTCGCCAGACGGTCTATTCTTAAAGGATGTCTGTACCGTTGAGCATACATGACCTAATAATACACAATAACAATGCATATTTCTCCAATACAATTGTTCAATGCGGCCATGCGGTTACGTGATCGGACATTGCCACATCATAAAAACCAGGTGAAAGTTCGTATGGCTTGACTATAGATTACGTGTACCGTATGGCGTGGCTATAAATTGTGTGTGCCGGTCAGAATTCGATTGTTGTGACGAAGCATATATAATGCAGAGATTTCTTTTGGCCATGTTCAGTCTAGCTACAGAGACGTGTTCGTAGGTTTTCTTCTTGGTTTTTAAAGGTGGGGTGGTGTCTTTGGCCAGACAGAAAAAAAAATCCCACCAGTGCAGACCATGGTTACCCGAGATTGAAGTTGAATAGTCCCTATCCTTTGAATGAAATTGTGAATCATGACGCTTTGGATGCAAGATAAGAGAAGATAATGCTGCTTATAGCCCAGCCGACCGCAAAGGGCCACATCAGGGCTGTGCTTTGGATGCAGAGCTTGCATGAGTTTTTGAATGGATATTAGCACCGAAACAAACCCAGATCAGAAACAAGTTGGAATAGCCATTTCTGGATATATTCTGTGTGTACGGATTATCATTATTTTTTCAACCTAAAAACGGTTTAGCGAGAACGACTGTTTGTGACTGCCTAGACAAAACTGAATTATTTTAGACATTAATAGGACATAGCTAGTAATATCATTTGTGAGCACCTGGAGAAAACTACATTACTTTAGACATCAGAAAGACTCGGCGAGTCAGACAATTCGCAGGTCAAAACTAGATCAGTTGAGACAGTGATACGACTTAGCGAGTCAGCCTATTCCCGAATAACATCACAAAACAAAATTGTTTTATACATTAATACGACTTGGGATTCAGGCTTGTGTGACTAATAGTAAAATAGAGTAAAACTAGATTATTTCAAGTGTTTATACGACTTACCCAATGAGACCATTCGTAACTTAACAGGAGTTTTACGCTCATGGACAAACTGCGGTTTTAAGACGCTTCCTTATCACACCGTTTGCCTGATTTCTGTTGTCTCCATTTTCCGTGTTGTGTGTTCTCAATGGTGTGACCTAAGCTAAACACCGTTCTGTCCATCTCCACTAGACACAGCCACATTCAGGGTCGTTTTTATCGTAGTTCCAGTACCGACAGTCCACAGGGAGCAATTGGTGTCCAGTCGTTCCCAACCAATTCACCAGAGGAGACGTTGCACTCCTGTATAATCACTTCGCTGTTCTGCAGTTGCACCTGTTCTGATCCAACATGCGCGGGACACCACCGGTGGTCTGCAGTTGCACCTGTTCTGATCCTACATGCGCGGGATACCACAGGTGTTCTGCAGTTGCACCTGTTCTGATCCTACATGCGCGGGATACTACAGGTGTTCTGCAGTTGCACCTGTTCTGATCCAACATGCGCGGGACACCACCGCTGTTCTGCAGTTGCACCTGTTCTGATCCAACATGCGCGGGACACCACCAGTGATCTGCAGTTGCACCTGTTCTGATCCAACATGCGCGGGACACCACCGCTGTTCTGCAGTTGCACCTGTTCTGATCCAACATGCGCGGGACACCACCAGTGATCTGCAGTTGCACCTGTTCTGATCCAACACGCACGGGACACCACCGGTGTTCTGCAGTCGCACCTGTTCTGATCCAACATGCGCGGGACACCACCGGTGGTCTGCAGTTGCACCTGTTCTGATCCAACATGCGCGGGACACCACCGGTGGTCTGCAGTTGCACCTGTTCTGATCCAACATGCGCGGGATACCGGCCATTAAACCGCGGACTGACGACAATAACTGCTCAGTGGCGGAGCTGAATTCCTCTTTGGAGGGCACCCCCACAACAGTCCAACGACAGTCCCTATGAACTTCTCAACACACAGGACTGACGACAACTCACCTCATGGGGTGGGGAGGACCTGTTTACCCGTATGACTTCCTGTTATGTAATAGGCCGGGTGGAAGGGTGGAAGCGACTTCTGTTTTCAGCTTATGGCTAAAATGGATGTATGCCTTTCGACAGTGAATACAACGTAAGGCTGGATCGTTCGGAGATAGGAAGAAAACCGTTTCTGTCTCATACGTCAGCTCTTTAAATCATGTTCCAGACAATGCTTTATACGTCATAAACAATGCTTTGCGTGTACAAAATGGTGCGCTGTGTGCTATAAGCAATGCATTTGCATTAAAAAAAATTTTTTTGTCTTTTACATACACAACGCTTAGCGGTTTCTATGTAATGCTTTGTTTGCTTCACAAAGACATTGGTGTGTGCCTCAAAACAATGCTTTGCACGTTGTAAACAGTGTTTTGCGTGTTCTAAATGCTGAACAGTGTGCTGTAGTCACTGCTCTATGCTTTCTGATTAATGTCTGTGCCTTTTTAGTACCGTTTTGCATTACAAACCGTATTTTGTGCGCTCTGAAGTATGCCTTTGTGTTACAGACAAAACTTTGTGTTACAGACAAAACTTTGTGTTACAACTAGAATTCTGTGCATTTCAAACATCTCTTTGTACTTTCTCTCTTTGTGCGTTGTGAAGAACGCTTTAAGCATTCTGTAAAAATAGGTGAGTGTTTTTTTACGCGTTGCGCTTTGTAAAGAATGGTTTGCACATTCTGACGATGATCTGCGTGTTCTAAACGTTATGTGTGAAATAAACAACACTGTGCACGTCTTAAATATGCTTTGGAGCGTTTTAAATATCTCTTGTATCTGATGGCTCAGATGTGATGTAGCGTGCACGGACTATCCCGCACACCATGACGTGTCCTTGAGTACACTGAAACTGAAACTTTTGGTTGCGTTCCAAGCAAAGTTTTTTTTTGCATCAGTGTTTTAAACCTTGCTATGTACAGAACATTGTGCATTTCAGAGGAAAACGCTCTGCATATTTCATACAATGCTTTATGTATTTCTAAACGACGGTTTTGGGATTCTGAAACATCATAATAAGGGTGATGAATATTGTTAAACGCCTTCCTCTTTTAGAAGAATCAAAGCGTTTCACAATTAACATAATACACCTGAATATACATCACACATCTACCAACAGAAAGAACAACAGAGGTGTAAAATGCAAATACACTTCATGCATTTACTGTATACACACACACACGCGCGCGCGCCGCACGCACGCACGCACGCACGCACGCACGCACGCACACACACACGCACACACATACGGAGAGAAAGAGAGGAGAGAGAGAGGAGAGAGAGAGAGAGAGAGAGAGAGAGAGAGAGAGAGAAGAGATTACAGATTCAGATTCAGATTCAGATGGTTTACTGACTTAAGAAATTTGCTCATATCACAATGATTTGTTACAATATTCGTGTCGGACAATGCAGACTCTAACGTTAATTTGAAAGCAAACACAGACACATAAGAAACACTTACAAAAAAATAACTACAAACGCGCGCGCGCACACACACACACTCACACACCAATGCGCGAGCGTGTACGCGCAGATACACGCACAATCTCTCTCTCTCTCTCTCTCTCTTCTCTCCCCCCCCTCTCCCTCTCTCTCTCTCTCTCTCTCTCTCTCCTCTCTCTCGAGGCGCACATCTAAGTTCGAATGCTCCAGTTCTGAATATCACAATATT
>CM031609.1:38495557-38507269 GCA_018398815.1 Conus ventricosus | reverse complement strand
AGAAAAGCTGTGTTTAGTTCCATCGACTTTAAAACCGAGGAGGAGTCCATGGGGCTGGGATATGAGGACTTTGAAAGGTGACATGTGCTCAAAGTTGACTGGGCGCTACTTGGTATCTGAATTAACTATGTCAACGAAAGAAGGCTGACTGGAATTATTGTGGTGTGTGTGTGTGATGGAAACGTACGGACGATTTCGCGGGAGTGGAAAGATCGAAGTGTGGAGGAAGCAAGGTAGGTGTGTCGATTGTCTGTCTGTTCGTCCGTGTTGTCTCTTTCGGCCGGCCTGTATGGCACGGCTGACATGTTTTTGCTTTCTGTCTGTCTGTCAGTCTGTCTGTCTGTCTCTCTGTCTCAGCTTTTGCCGGTCCTTTTTCGGTATCTGTATGTCGGGCTGTCTTTGTGTGCCCTGACCATCTGTCCCTTTTTATGTGCTTGAACAGGAAAAACACCGGCTGTCGTTATAGCTCTGCCTGGCGTTGTCTGTCTGCCTGTCTGTCTTGTTGACTCGCTCTCTGTTTAAGGAAGACCTGTCTCTGTCTGTCTGTCTGTCTGTCTCTCTGTCTGTCTGTCTCTCTCTTTCTCTGAAAGATCTTTTATGTCTGAAATTCCCCAGAAGGAGGTTTTCTTTCTAAACTCAGAAACTGCTTTGACACACACTCGCGTGCGCATACTCCCCCCCCCCCCTAACACACACACACAGCACACACACACACGCGCGCGCGCACGCACGCACGCACGCACGCACGCACGCTCGCACGCACACACACACACACACACACACACACACACACACACACACACACACACACTCACGCACGCACGCACACACACACACACACACACACACACACACATACACACAAACACACACACACACACACACACACACACACACACACCACATACACACACACACACACACACACACACACACATACACACACACACACACACACACACACACACACAACACACACACCACACACACAAAGGACAGAAAAGGAGGGAAAAGGAGAGAGAGAGAGAGAGAGAGAGAGACAGACGAGAGAGAGAGAGAGAGACAGAGAGAGAGACAGAGAGAGAGGACAGAGAGAGACAGAGAGAGAGACAGAGAGAGAGACAGAGAGAGAGAGAGAGAGAGAGAGAGACAGAGAGAAGACAGAGAGAGAGAGAGAGAGAGACAGAGAGAGAGAGACAGAGACAGAGAGAGAGACAGACAGAGGAAGAGTGGAGTGAGAGAAAAACAAAGAGGGACGTGAGGGGTATGGAAGGTAAGGATGAAAAAAAAAAAAAACAAGATGCAAAGCATATAAACGTGCTCCCAGTTTTCCAAATCGCTTATAAATCGGCCAAGTACTTTCTGAGATAAATAACGGCAAAATAACGGTTTTTTTCGGTTATTTAACCGATGTACACTTTTGAAACTGGTATTTTAGTCCTTACTGGGCTAAGCCTATGTACCTACCAAATTTCATACAGATCGGACAATATGTCAAGAATAACGGTTTTTAAACGGTCAAATTTTGAAACGCTATATGGAAGTGCCATTTGTGTGTGACAACCTTTCTGTATAGTAAATTTCATTAAAATCCACCAATTTGTGAAAAAATAACGCAAAAATAACGGTTTTTAACGGTTTATATAACCGATGTACACTTTTGAAACTGGTATTTTAGCCATCACTGAGCTAAAGCCTATGTACATACCGAACTTAATCCAAATCGGACAATATGTCAAGAATAACGGTTTTTTAACGGTCGAAGTGTGAAACACTATATAGAAGTGCCATTTGTGTGTGATAACCTTTCAGTATATCAAATTTCATTAAAATCCACCTATATATAAGAAATAACTTGTTTTTAACTTGTTTAATCGATTTTTAGCGTTACATCACTTACATATGGAAAAGAGGTTCCGCTTTGTCACAAGATCATCCAAACCGCTTATAAATCGACCAAGTACTTTCTTAGATATTCCATAAAGAAGAAAAACCATTTGGGGCCGTTATGGCCGATAGTAACGGCTATTCTGGTCAAATAAAACATCGGCCATCATCCATGACCCATAGTGAACATACGTCCAAATTTTCAGAAAGATGGGCCAAGTACTTTCTGAGATATGCCATAAAGAAGAAAACCCGTTACAGGCCGTTACAGCCGTTAGTGACGGCTATAACGGGGTAAACTAAAACACCAGGCACCGTCCGTGACCCATAATGAACATACCTGTTAATTTTCACAAAGATCGGCCTGGTACTTTCTGAGATATACCATAAAGAAGAAAAACCGTTACAGGCCGTTACAGCCGTTAGTAACAGTTATAACGGTAAACTAAAACATTGGGCATCATCTGTGACCCATAATGAACATACCTACAAATTTTCAGAAAGATCGGCCAAGTACTTTCTCAGATATTCTAAAAAGAAGAAAACCCGTTACAGGCTGTTACAGCCGTTAGTAACGACTATAACGGGGTAAACTAAAACATCGGGCATCATCCGTGACCCATAATGAATGTACCTGCTCATTTTTACAAAGATCGGCCAAGTACTTTCTGAGATATTCTATGGAGAAGAAAAAGCGTTACAGGTCGTTACAGCCGTTAGTAACGGTTGTAACGGTAAACTAAAACATCGGGCGTCATCTTTGACCCATAATGAACATACCTACACATTTTCAGAAAGATCGGTCCAATAGTTTTGTCTTGAGCGAGTGGAACACATTTTGACCACGGACACACACACACACACACACACACACACACACCACACACACACACACACACACACACACAGAGCATTTCTTCGTTCCCATTCTAAAGTACTCCCTGTTCTGTAAGAACTGGAGTACAAAAACAGAGAAGAGAGAGAGAGAGAGAGAGAGAGAGAGAGAGAGAGGAGAGAGAGAGAGAGGTGTTTGTGGGAGGGGATGGTGAGCATGAAAACAACTAAAACAAGATGCAAAGCATGTAAACGTACTCCCAGTTTACCCTGAATACGCGTGAGATATTCCATAAAGAGGAAAACCCGTCTTGGGCTTGTGTAACCGTTAGTAATGGCTATTCTGGTAAACATCGGCCATCGTCTGTGCCCTATAATGAACATACTTACAAATTTTCAGAAAGATCGGCCATGAACTTTCTGAGATTTTCGATAAAGAAGAAAACCATTATGGGCTGTTAGTAACGGCTATAACGGTAAACCAAACATCGGGCATCATCCGTAACCCATAATGAAGATACCTGCTAATTTTCACAAAGATCGGCCAAGTACTTTCGGAGATATTCCATAAAGAAGAAAAGCGTTACAGGCCGTTACAGCCGTTAGTAACGGCTATAACGGTAAACTAAAACATCGGGCATCATCCGTAACCCATAGTGAACATACCTGCTAATGTTCACAAAGATCAGCCAAGTACTTTCTGAGATATTCCATGAAGAAAAAAAAAACCGTTACAGGCCGTTACAGCCGTTAGTAATGGCTATAACGGTAAACTACAACATCGAGCATTATTTGTGACCCACAATGAACATACCTAGCTAGCTGCTAATCTTCACAAAGATCGGCCTAGTACTTCTGAGATATTATATGAAGAAAAACAACCGTTACAGGCCGTTACAGCCGTTAGTAACGCTATAACGGTAAACTAAAGCATCGGGCATTATTCGTGATACCTGCTAATGTTCACAAAGATCGGCCAAGTACTCTCTGAGATATTCCATGAAGAGGAAAAAGCGTTACAGACCATTACAGCCGTTAGTAACGGTACAACGGTGAACTAAAACATCGGACATTATTTGTGACCCATAATGAACATACCTACAAATTTTCAGAAGATAGGCCAAGTGCTTTCTGAGATATTCTAAAAAGAAGAAAAACCGTTACAGGCTGTTACAGCCGTTAGTAACGGCGATAACGGGGTAACTAAAACATCGGCATCATTCATGACCCATAATGAATATACCTGCTAATTTTCACAAAGATCGGCCAAGTACTTTCTGAATATTTCACAAAGAAAAAGCGTTACATGCCGTTACTGCCGTTAGCAACGGCTGTAACGTAAAGGAAAACATCGGGCATCATCCGTGACCCATAATGAACATACCTACAGATTTTCAGAAAGATCGGCCCAAGTGCTTTCTGAGATATTCTATAAAGAAGAAAAAAGAGTTACGCACCGTTACAGCCGTTAGTAACGGCTATAACGGTAACCTAAAAACATCAGGCATTCTTCGTGACCCATAATGAACATACCAAAATTTTCAGAAATACGGCCAAGTACTTTTTCAGATATTTTATAAAGAAGAAAAACCGTTACAGGCTGTTACAGCCGTTAGTAACGGCTATAACGGGGTAAACTAAAACATCAGGCATCATCCGAGACCCATAAATGAACATACCTGCTAATTTTCACAAATGATCTGTCAAAAACCTACAGGCCTTTCAGCCGTTAGTAACGGCTGTAACGGTAAACTAAAACATCGGGCATCATCCGTGACCCATAATGAACATACCTACACATTTTCAGGAAGATCGCCAAGTACTTTTTAATATACTCAGAGGCATAAAAAACGCGAAAACAAAACTGTATAGAAATTTTGATGTAATTTGGCTACCGATTCCTTTGAACTGGTAATAGAAAGTGAGAAAAGCAATCGAACACCGCAGAAGTGTCCTTTCAAAGTTCATTCTGGTAGAAATAAGGTCACATGAACTTGACCTTGACCCTGTGTTAACAGCAGAATGTCAGTATCTGGTGTGACCACCTCGAGCATTGATCACAGCTGTGCACCTGCGGTACATCGAGCGCACCAGAGTGTTGGTCTGCCTCTGGGGACTTGCCACCACACCTGGCCCACAGCAACAGCAAGCTGAGCTGCTGTCTGGGGTCTGGGTTGAGCTGGTTCAACTGCCTCTGAAGGGCATCCCAGAAATGCTCTATTGGGTTAAGGTCGGGAGAACGGGCTGGGTGAGGCAGCAGATTGATGTTGTTCTGCTCAGGAAGTTCTGCGTAGCACACGGGCAGTGTGCGCCTTGCGTTGTCCTGCTGAAACAGGTTCTGTGGATGCCGCTGGAAATGCGGCAGGATGTGGGGCCTCAGAACTTGGTCGATGTAATGAACAGCAGTGACCCCGTTACCACGTCCTGGACACCACATCTGGAAGATGACTGGCCCAATACGGCGATTTATGCCGATAGCCCCCCAGATCATGATGCTTTCACCACCCCATGGGTCCCTTTCGGTGATGTTGGCATCCGTGAAGCGTTCCCCCGCTCTTCTCCAGATCCGGATGCGGCCATCGCCTGGGTCGACGCAGAACCGGCTTTCATCACTGAAGAGGACTCGGCCCCAGTCCCGATGGCGCCAATGCACGTGATCTGTGCCCACTGCAGACGGTTCTGGCGATGCTGGAGTGTCAGGATAGGTCGCCGGGCTGGACGCCTGCATTGGAGACCAACTGTGTTCAGTCGGCGACGCACGGTCCTGTTGCTGATTGGCCTGCCATGGTTGCCGACGGTGTTCCTGGCTGTGTTGGCAGCGGTTTGGTAAGGCTCCCGTCGATGCTGACGAAGAAGATGGCGGTCTTGGGCTGCTGTGGTGACCCTCGGTCTGCCGCTCCTCGGTCTGTCATCAGTGGTGTTTCTTGCTTGAAAGCGGTCCAGAAGGCGATAGACGGTGGAAATGTGGACTCCGAATGCGATAGCGACCTGCCTCATTGGAACCCCGGCCTGCAGTTGCCCCATTGCTATGCAACGAATCTTGACGAGAAAGTCTCGGCATTATGTTGGCGCCGCTGGAAGGGATGAATTTGAACTTTTTGGGGTTTGGAAATTTATAGCCCCACAATGGGGGCCACATTGAGTTGCAATTCACATTGATGCACGTGGCGTAGGTAGTCCACATGGCAAATGCACTCCTTGTGCCAAAAACGCTGACCCGGCAACATTCACCCAACTGTTACGAGGTTACAACCGGCCAAGACACCACGTACTGCTAATGTTGCACGTGCCAACGACATTGCTTACGTCCTGTTCACAATGTGAACAATCGTGCACTGTCTCTATTTTTTCGCGTTTTTTATGCCTCTGAGTATATATTCAAAAAAGAAGAAAAACCGTTACAGACTGTTACAGCCGTTAGTATGGGCTATAACGGGGTAAACTAAAACATCGGGCATCATCCGTGACCCATAATGAACATACCTGCTAATTTTCACAAAGATCGGCCAAGTACTTTCTGAGATATTCCATAAAGAAAAAGCGTTACAGGCCGTTACAGCCGTTAGTAACGGCTGTAACGGTAAACTAAAACATCAGGCATCATCCTTGACCCATAATGAACATACCTACAAATTTTCAGAAAGCTCTACCCAGTAGTTTTGTCTGGAGCGTTAGTAACGGCTGTAACGGTAAACTAAAACATCGGGCATCATCCGTGACCCATAATGAAAATACCTACAAATTTTCAGAAAGATCGGCCGAGTACTTTTTCAGATATTCTATAAAGGAGAAAAACCGTTACAGGCTGTTACAGCCGTTAGTAACGGCTGTAACGGAGTAAACTAAAACATCCGGCATCATCCGTGACCCATAATGAACATACCTGCTAATTTTCACAAATATCAGCCAAGCACTTTCTGAGATATTCCATGGAGAAGAAAAAGCGTTACAGGCCGTTACAGCCGTTAGTAACGGCTGTAACGGTAAACTAAAACATCGGGCATCATCCTTGACCCATAGTGAAGATACCTATAAATTTTCAGAAAGATCGGCCCAGTAGTTTTGTCTGGAGCGAGTGGAACACATTTTGACCACGGACACACAGACAGACAGACAGACAGACACACACACACACACACACACACACACACAGAGCATTTCTTCGTTCCCATTCTAAAGTACTCCCTGTTCTTTAAGAACTGGAGTACAAAAATGCCTGCGAGGTATGAGATTCGAACCCTCTCCCTGAGACATGTTCGCTCCATAGGCGAGTGCACTATCCACTGCGCCACCATTCTTGACTGTCTGACGTACCTTTGACCTCTAACCACACCAGTTCCTAGGTGAAGGTGATATGGAAATAGTTCTTTTCTGGGACATATCATGGCACACTTAGCCAGTTATGGTTTAATTTACAGCGACACTTGACGAGGTATCTCCTATGAAAGCCTTAAACGTCAGATGATTTAGCTCAGGCTGAGGGATACGGTGTGTGTGTGTGTGTGTGTGTGTGTGTGTGTGTGTGTTGGTAAAACAAAGTGTGTGTGTGTGTGTGTGCGTGTGTGCGTGTGTGTGCGTGTGTTGTGTGTGGTGTGTGTGTGTGTGTGTGTGTGTTTGTACAGAAATTGTGTGTGTGTGTGTGTGTGTGTGTGTGTGTGTGTGTGTGTGTGTGTGTGTGTGTGTGTGTGTGAGAGAGAGAGAGAGAGAGAGAGAGGAGAGAGAGAGAGAGAAGGAGAAGTGCGAGACCGGCGCAGGACACTGTCACAAAACGTGCGCGAACACTGTCACAAAACGTGCGCGGGCGTGTGTGGTGTGTGTGTGTGTGGGGGGGGGGGGGGGGGGGGGGGGGGGGGGGGGGGGGGGGGTTCGAGTTGTGACATTTCCTCTCACTGTTTTTGTCGGAGGTGGGCCCCTCAGTTGGTGATACCAGTTATGTTCACGTATTCCTTTGTTGGACACCGACCAAATGGCGGAGCCACCCTCTCGGGTCAGAAGTAAGTTCTTTCGTTTATTGTGATGCCATTTGACTGTTCATTTTTTTTTTACAATCTACAAGAACCAACCATCAATCATCATAGAAAGGGGAGAGCCCGGAGTCTCTAGTTGTAGTTTCATCGCGGACGGTGGTTTTGTTTTTGGTTTTGTTTTTTTCTCCCTTTCCACTCGACCTTACGCAGAGGCCCGAGTTTCTGCTAGTGTTTTGGATGAGGCCGAAAACCGAGTTGTGGAGCGTGCGCATCGCGCAGGTAAAAGATTTCACGGCAAGTTTTTTTGTTTTTTTCTTTTCTTATAACGACTACCGGCTTTAAGACAGGTCACTCAGCTGGGAAATAAGCACTTAGAGCTTTCGACAGACGTCCGTCCGTCTTCATCAGCGGTGGTGTTGCTACTGGGTGAAGTTTTTGTTGTTGTTTTTTTGCCTGGCAAAATATTGTAGCACAATCCAGTTTAATAGACAAATAAAAATATACCCAGGCTGAAACAATTGGCGCTGCACTGTAATTTCGCGTTGAAAACATGTTATGACGATAGACTAACATTGTACAGTACAGTATAGTACAGTATAGAACTCTACAGTACAGTACTGACCAGCACACTACGGTACACTGCACTTTACTATACAACTTTACACCACAGTACAGTACAACACAATACAAACAAGACACGCAGTATGATACAATGCACTATGATACATTTTGCTCGTTTTCATCTCCATGCTTATCATATGATTTTGTAATGCATCACATCATTACTTTCTGACCAACGAAGTATCTTTATAGATGAACTTTTTTGTTTTCAGTTGTCAAAAAAAATCAACCTTACAGTACGTCATAGCAGAACCTTATCTTACATAATTTTCTTCATTATTCTTTTACCCACAATTTATGATTTCATTCTCAGCTGCATGAGTACAAAATTGATTTTTTTTAACCAACGCATGTCTGCAATTCGCTTATGTTTTTATCTGTCTGTGTTCTCAATCAAACCCGGACAGATTAGCTCAATTTCGGCATCAAAACTTGGAAATGTACTAATACGTATAAAAAAGGGTCAAGTGTTGGTTATCATTCATTCAAACAAGGAAAGATAGTATAGCAGTATACTTCCTTTAACGTTCGTGAGTACATAATGGGAAGGACCGTGGGTACTCATACAGTACGCTGTCCAGAAAGCTGCTCTAGATGCTTTATGACTGATGATGATGATGATGACGGTGATGATGGTGAGGATGATTATGATGACAGTAGTGGTAGTGGTAATAATAATGATAGTAATATTAATGATAATAATTATAGTAGTAATGATAATAATAATAATGATGATGATGATGATAATAACAATAATGATAACAACAGTAATAATGAATGTATACACAACATAAACAATGCAGCATTACACTTTCTATCTATGACATACGTACACACACGAAAATGCACACAGGGAAGTAGGCATGTAAAAGCAATCAAATCAACAAGCATACCGAATACGCACGTCTCCACAATAGCGCATGCATAGATACATGCACATTAACCAAACACATTACACATGAGCAGAAGTATATAGTGTTAAAAAGTACCATGTAAACAAGCGCTGTTGTGTGTCCAAGAATAACGTGAACACATAAACATGTCTTACTGTCCAGGAATAACGTGAACACATAAACATGTCTTACTGTCCAAGAATAACGTGAACACATAAACATGTCTTAGTGTCCAAGAATAACGTGAACACATAAACATGTCTTACTGTCCAGGAATAACGTGAACACATAAACATGTCTTACTGTCCAAGAATAACGTGAACACATAAACATGTCTTACTGTCCAAGAATAACGTGAACACATAAACATGTCTTACTTTCCAGGAATAACGTGAACACATAAACATGTCTTACTGTCCAGGAATAACGCGTACAGATAAACAAGTCTTATTATCCAGGAATAACGTGTTATCATAAACAAGTGTTCTTGTGTGACCAGGAATAACTTCTGCACGAAAATAGGCATTGTAGTATGTCCTGGCATAACGTGTACACAAAACTGTTGCTACATGTGTTAGGAAAACGTGTGCACGACAGTAAGTATTACAGCCTGTCCCGATATAAAAGGTACACGAAAGTAAGCGTTACAGCGTCTCGGAATAACATGTTACACATAAACAACTGTCACGATATGCCCCGGAATAACTTGTACAGGAAAATAAACCGATACTATGTGTCTGGGAATAACGTGGAGACGAAAGTCGCTGTTACAATGTCTCGGAATAACGTGTACGCGAAAATAATCGTTATCAGGTGTCCCGCAATGGAGCGTTAACAAAACAAAACAAACCAAGCATACAAGCAAGGAAGCAAACAAACAAACAAACGGAAAAAAAAAGGGGGGGGGGGGGTAGGGGGGTTGAAATAAAACGAAAAGAGGGAAAAAGACCAGGATCTTCGTTTGAATTACGGATGGTTTTTCCAGTGAAGGCAAGTATATTAACTGTTTGACAGTTGTAACCCCGTTTCTGCCCCGGCAAAAAATTACCTGCCCATCGATTGCTGACAACTATAAATTCCAAGAATATCGTTGTCTGTCAGCAAGTGGCCCAAATCAGACGACCTGTGCGCTTCATCCTGATTGGCCAGTGCCCTCTGACTCGGCCAATCACTCGTCAAGTTACACTATGACGTCGACGTCGTGAACAGTGCTTTAACGTGCTCTTTTTCCGGAAGAGAAATCTCTGGCTGTCGCGATGATCATGCTATTTTAACAAAATTACGTTAAATTTTATTTCTCCGCAGCAGGTGTTTGAAAAGTTGCTGAGGCCCATAGGTTAGGTAGGTCCCAGCTTTCACAAGCTGACCAACACAAGTGATCTCCCCGTCCCATGTTGTGTCCTTTTCATGCTAAACATGAGTCTTTTCATGAAAACAAAGACAACGCCTACTTTCTGACAATCGTATTGTCCCATACTTTACCGGTCCTCCCCTCCCCCCCCCCCCCCCTCCCCCCCGCCCCGCCCCCCACCGTTTATCTATTGAAAACAGGTTGCCGGGTGGGTTGAGGAGCTTGCGTAACGCACTGTTGTTACCATAGTTAGAGATGCGCACGTGTTGTATGAGCGACCTCAGTGTGAACGAGATGTTCACACTGAGGTCGCTCATACAACACGTGCGCATAGACATCTCGTCTATTGATGGCTGCCACTACTCTCCCCCCCCCCCCCCTCGCTCCCAATACCCCCCCCCCCCCCCCCCCCCCCCCCCCCCCTCCCCGCCTCTCCTGAGAAAACGACATGCTACAGATGAAGTCAAAGATTGGTCCGTCGGCCTACCAATCTGAATATTAGATTTCGGCGAATGATGGCGCTCGACACAGGTGTCACCATAAATAGAACAGATATTGCATCAAGGTATTTGTGAACATTTTTTTACGAGTGGCTTTGATGCCACCGAGAAGAGTGAAATTGATTGGTCGGAGAATCGTCGGCATTCACCTGTTGCTGCGGGCCGCTGATTAAACGTCCCAGGGAAGATAACTGTCACCGACTCCTGCACGCCGCTGTCTTCCGTTGCCACTTTCCCCACTCAGGCTCTGTGCGCGTGTATATGGTTCGCAACACGATATCAGTCCTCGTTCGTGTGCGACTCGACCGACACCAGCTGCTGAGGCTCGGGGATGTCCTTTCCGCGTGGAATGGGTCAGTAAGTCTTGTGTTTATACTCCTCCTACTACAACTGTCCCCTGATGGTGGAGTTGGAGGTGGCGATGGTGGGGTCGGGTTTCTGATGTGGGGGGTGTACAGATGTTGCTGGTCGCTTTTCGCACTCAGAGGCTTTTCATCTTCGCCAAGTGCCGCGTGTTTCTGTTTGTATTCCATCCCTTCTGTCTGTCACTGTGATTCTCTCTCGGTAAAATATTTCTTACTGTTTCTGTGTAAACGTCTCTGTGTTCTCCTTTCTTGCGTAGTTTCTATTTTTTTGTCTCTCACTGTGTTGTACCTGTG
>CM031609.1:38488057-38490557 GCA_018398815.1 Conus ventricosus | reverse complement strand
TCCTCTCCTCGTCTGTGGCCTTGGTTTGGTTCCGTCGGGGTCACCGGTATCGGCGGGTCCATGGGGGCTGTCGTTGGATGGACGTGGTGGCGCCCTCCGTAGGGAGAGCTCACTCACGCCGGCTCCGCGACTAAGCAATTATTGTCGTCAGTAGGGGGCTTAGTAGGTGGTATCCTGCGTATGTTAGATCAGAACAGGCGCCACTGAACACCACCGAAGTGACTCGGCAGCAGTGCAGTGTCTCCTCCGGTGGGTTGCCTCTTGACGACTTGACAGTGACTGCTCCCTGTGGATTGTCGGTGCCGGGGCTGCGGCGGGGCCGACCGGGCTGTGGCTGTGGACGGGGTGTCGGAATGAGCGGCGTGGGTGCACTGCCTCTGAGGTGGCGCAGAGATTGGGACAGCAAAAAAAAAAAAAAAAAAAAAAAGACATATCCAGGATCCCTTAAAGCAAGATCATCATAAGTTTTCGACCAGTCATCAGGTTACTGCATACGGATTAATAGGTGTTTTTTAAAGTGATCTGTTTTCAAGGAAACAGGAAACTTTGTTGTGACACAAACGTTGGCATTTTATATATTCCTTGTCCCGTTACAAAAAAAGTGTAAATGGGAAGGAGCCCTTTTAGTCTGTAGCTGATATGACTTCACCGGGAGGGAGGGATTCTCTCTTGAGGGCACATAAGACCGTATGGCGAAAGCTTGGCTATGTCTGGAGTGGCACTCTCTTCATCTGTCCGTGGGCAGGGGTGGTTGGGTCTGTGGGGTGTGCTCGGCAGCTGGAGGGTGGTGTTTTTCGCCGGTGGGCTCTGCAGTCATGAAATACGGGCTGGTACACCCATGGGGATGCTACTTTAAGGCTGTTATGAGCTGCATCCTGTAGTCTAATTTACCTCTGTTCAGGAGCAGTTATGTCCCTTGATATCTTAATGGAGTGTCCTGCGCGTGCCTGTACCCATCGTCAACACAGCGCAGGCCTCCAAGGGTGGTACAGGACTGCTCTAAAGGCAGACGAAGACAGTGCTTCTCTGGGTCCTCCCCAGCACCTTCGGGTGTTTCTTTTTCTTCTTTGCCTTAACTAGGCTGACCCTGGAGAAAGGTCCAGTGACGGTGAGGAAAGACCCACTGACCACGGGGAAAGTCCTGTTGACAGTGGGAAAGACTACAACTTTGGATTCTCTCTTGAGGGCACATAAGACCGTATGGCGAAAGCTTGGCTATGTCTGGAGTGGCACTCTCTTCATCTGTCCGTGGGCAGGGGTGGTTGGGTCTGTGGGGTGTGCTCGGCAGCTGGAGGGTGGTGTTTTTCGCCGGTGGGCTCTGCAGTCATGAAATACGGGCTGGTACACCCATGGGGATGCTACTTTAAGGCTGTTATGAGCTGCATCCTGTAGTCTAATTTACCTCTGTTCAGGAGCAGTTATGTCCCTTGATATCTTAATGGTGTGTCCTGCGCGTGCCTGTACCCATCGTCAACACAGCGCAGGCCTCCAAGGGTGGTACAGGACTGCTCTAAAGGCAGGCGAAGACAGTGCTTCTCTGGGTCCTCCCCAGCACCTTCGGGTGTTTCTTTTTCTTCTTTGCCTTAACTAGGCTGACCCTGGAGAAAGGTCCAGTGACGGTGAGGAAAGACCCACTGACCACAGGGAAAGTCCTGTTGACAGTGGGAAAGACTACAACTTTGGATTCTCTCTTGAGGGCACATAAGACCGTATGGCGAAAGCTTGGCTATGTCTGGAGTGGCACTCTCTTCATCTGTCCGTGGGCAGGGGTGGTTGGGTCTGTGGGGTGTGCTCGGCAGCTGGAGGGTGGTGTTTTTCGCCGGTGGGCTCTGCAGTCATGAAATACGGACTGGTACACCCATGGGGATGCTACTTTAAGGCTGTTATGAGCTGCATCCTGTAGTCTAATTTACCTCTGTTCAGGAGCAGTTATGTCCCTTGATATCTTAATGGAGTGTCCTGCGCGTGCCTGTACCCATCGTCAACACAGCGCAGGCCTCCAAGGGTGGTACAGGACTGCTCTAAAGGCAGGCGAAGACAGTGCTTCTCTGGGTCCTCCCCAGCACCTTCGGGTGTTTCTTTTTCTTCTTTGCCTTAACTAGGCTGACCCTGGAGAAAGGTCCAGTGACGGTGAGGAAAGACCCACTGACCACAGGGAAAGTCCTGTTGACAGTGGGAAAGACTACAACTTTGGATTCTCTCTTGAGGGCACATAAGACCGTATGGCGAAAGCTTGGCTATGTCTGGAGTGGCACTCTCTTCATCTGTCCGTGGGCAGGGGTGGTTGGGTCTGTGGGGTGTGCTCGGCAGCTGGAGGGTGGTGTTTTTCGCCGGTGGGCTCTACAGTCATGAAATACGGGCTGGTACACCCATGGGGATGCTACTTTAAGGCTGTTATGAGCTGCATCCTGTAGTCTAATTTACCTCTGTTCAGGAGCAGTTATGTCCCTTGATATCTTAATGGAGTGTCCTGCGCGTGCCTGTACCCATCGTCAACACA
>CM031609.1:38458057-38480557 GCA_018398815.1 Conus ventricosus | reverse complement strand
CAGAAAAATCCAACATGACTCTGGTGGGAATCGAACCCACGACCTCCCAGCCGGGAGTCCGCGACGCTAACCACTTCGCCACGGCGGCTGGGGCCCTTCATTTATTTATCTGTGCTATTTTTTGTCTGTTTGTTATCCAAACCTCGTTCCATACTGCCCCTCCCCCACCCTCAGCATTCTTCATTTTTCTTTTATTTTCCCTGTAAGTTTATATCTCTATTTTCGCTTCTCTTTTCTAATACCACACATTTGTCTCGTGTTTTCTCTTCTCTGTACCCCTCTGTGCATGTTTGTACCCTCTGTCGTTGTTTTCTCTTCTCTGTACCCCTCTGTGCATGTTTGTACCCTCTGTCGTTGTTTTCTCTTCTCTGTACCCCTCTGTGCATGTTTGTACCCTCTGTCGTTGTTTTCTCTCATACCTCAGTATCTCTGCCTCCCTCATTCTGCTTCTGCCTTGTGTTCTTATTAATGCTATTATTTGTTGTTTCTTGTAATATTTCCTTCCCCGCAAGTTGATCTTCTTTGTTGTTGTTGTTGTTGTTGTTGTTGTTGTGAGGTTGTGTGCGTGTGATTGTGTTATAGGTCTGAGTATGCATCATGAAAGGGCATAATGATATCGTTTTGTGCTCTCCGTCTGTCTATCTGTCTGCCTGTCTGTCTCTCTCTCTCGCTCTCTCCCTCCCTCTCTCTCTCCCTCCCTCTCGCTCTCTCTGCCATTCCGTTTTCTCTCTGCAATCCCTCTACCACCCCCCACCCCTTCCAGTGCCATCAACTCTTTTCCTCCCTTTCCCTTCTCGCTGTCATGTAATTCTGTATCTCATATGTGTTTGCATGCACCGGTGTCTTTTCTTTCCAGCGGACTCTCAAGCTGGAACTCGGTCGGGCACACATGCTCCACATTTGTCATGTGAGTACGGTGCCTTTTCTTCGGGTGCCACAGGCGTCCCTTTTGTGACTCGTGACTGAATCCAGGGATGTTGTCGTATCCAGACTCCGTGGCATTATAAGGTTTATTTGTTATTAGCTATTTATGGATGCTTGCTCGCTATTAATAGATCTATTGGCATATCTGTGCGTTTATATGTCTCTGGGTGCTTATTTGTATTAGAATGGGGCGAACGCATTTGGGCTATAATGTTGATACTACGCGCGCGCGCACGCGCGCGCGTGTGTGTGTGTGTGTGTGTGTGTGTGTGTGTGTGTGTGTGTGTGTGTGTGCGTGCGTGCGTGTGTGTATGTGTGCGTGTGTGTGTATGTGCGCGTGCGTGCGTGCTGGCGTGCGTGCGTGTGTGTAAGAACTAGGTACAACTTTAAAAGGGCATGTTAAAGCTTTCTACCCAAGGTAGGTGTTAGTGTGGCTGAGCGCCTGTGCATGAGTACTGGCGTGTGCGTATGCGTGTGTATGTGTGTGTTATGTAATGTTGTGCTTGGTGTGTGCGCGTGCGAGTGTGCGTGCGTGCGTATGTGTGTGTGTGCGTGTGTGTGTGTGTGTGTTATGTAGTGTTGTGCTTGGTGTGTGTGTGTGTGTGTGTGTGTGTTTTATGTTAGATACAAGGGACATAGGTGACCTAGTTTGGTCAGGAAAAAAAGGGTTTTGTATTTTCTTTTATCAAACACTCTAACCACCCAGTTAAAGGATACTAGAGTTACATTAGTTCAACCTTTGGTCAGTAGTCCTTTTCTTGCATTTTTCTGCTTGGGGCCAGGAATCAGGAAACAAAGTTTTGTGACAAAATAAGCGTTTCCCGTCTGCCGTACGGTTATAAGAAATATGTTTTGAAGCTATTTTAGACATACTCTCTTTTCACGACGTGTATGTTCTAATACGGAGAATGTGGTATCTGTACGCCAGTGAACGGCGGCATTGATGATACGTGATTGTGCCTCGTTTGAAAATCAAATAGCAGACGAGAATTCGGAGAGTGAGAATGCTGGGAGCTTTGGGGGCTTTCCCTATCAATCAGGGAGCGTTACTTTGTGCCGTGCATGAAGACAAAAAAGCCATGGTTGAACACAGATTGGAAATATCTCCTCTTTGATTTCCTGCTTTTTAAGACAACTTTATATTGTTCATACTGAAAAGAAAGTGGATATGTAAGGAAAGAAGCAATATTTTGATTCTATATTGTTTAAATTTTACCCTTGTTTGTATTTTTTCTTTATCTTTGTCTCTTTTATTCGTGAATATTAGTGTATGTGTTGGGCTGCATCTTCCAGTTCTGTTAACTTCCTTTCGGAAGTGACAAAACACTTCCTCTCGGAAGTGACAAAACGCCTCGGTATTCACCCGCTGATCAGAGACCCATTTTCCACTTCTTAACATGGCGAAGTCATCGTTTTAGATCGATGTATACCAAAGCCACTTGATTTAGGGGACGCCATGTTGAAGGTTGAGAGAAACGGGCACAGGAAACCAGGCAGCTAGATTTCACGGAGCATTAATTTTATTTAAGTTTGTGCAACAGTCTGGCAGTAGGCGGCGCAGTTTCGAAGAAATGCCCGAAACTCCTGCATTTTGCTGCGTCATATACTTTGGGAGACGCAGCTTCCAAGTTCTCATTGTCATAGATTGTTGGTGCTTCTTTACAAAGCGTGTTTCACATGGAGACCAGATAGTAATCCACCTAAGTTATTTATCGCCTTTGCTGTTTTTCTGCTCTGTTGCCGGTCCTTCATCTGAAAAAAGTTTTTTTTTAAAATCTTATTGCAGTCAAGAGCATCCTAGACTTTTTGTCATAGACTGACAACAAAGTAACGAAATTATAGACACTGTTCAGAGTGGACACTTTCGTGGCATCACTGTGTTTCTGACTACTTTTGCTTTGATGTAATCTGTTGATGAAAACCGAAAATCGAGCGGAATGACTGACGTCCTCAGCATGCCTTGGAAGAAAAGACACACCCGAAGGTGCCATGGCATCCCCCAAAAGCAGAGTCCTCAACTGCCGAACCAGCCAGCCGCAGTCCTGCACCACCCTTGGAAGCCTGCGCAGTGTTGACATAGGGTGCGGACACGCATGGTACATTTTAGTAAGACGTCAATGGACACGAATGCTCCTTGATGGGTGTCATTGCGTGATTACCATGGGATGCGACACAACAAAACATTAACGGAAGTGTCCCCATGGTAGTGCAAGCCCGCATTGTATGACTACAGAGTTCGCCGGAAACACGCACCACCACCACGAAGCAAGCAGCTGCGCTCATCCGGCAGCCCCGTTCGTCACTGTTTCGTTGACAGTTGAAACCAGCGTAACTCCAGACACGGCCAAACTTTCGCCGTACGGTCCTGCGTGCACTCTAAAGAGAACAGAGAGTTACAATCCTTCCCGCTGTCAGCAGAATTCCGCTGCGGTCAGTGGGTCTTTCCTCACCGTCCCTGGGCCTTTCTCCATCGTCGGCCAAAGGGCAAACAAGTAAAAAAAAATACACCGAAGGTGCCAGTGGAACCCAGAGAAGTACTGTCCTCAACTGCAATCGGGTGGGAACAATCCTGTATCACCTTTGGAAGTCTGCGCTGTGTTGTCATAGGGTGCATGCCAGGAATCGTTGTGTGTGTGTGTGTGTGTATTCGTTTATTTCCGAGTATCCACCCCTTGCCTCACAAATTCGCATGCCTGCCATGATCACTACAGATTCTGACTAGCACGTGTTCCCGGCGTTCTGTTTACAGGTATCACGGGTGGGCCCCTACCCCGAGGTATGGACTACGAGCTGGCAGAGATCCGGTTCCACTGGGGCAGGGAGAATTCCCGGGGGTCAGAGCACACGGTCAACGGAAAGGCCTTTCCCATAGAGGTGTGCATGAAGCTGTGGTGACGGCATCACCGCCTGCAGTGGTTATGATGATGATCTTTCCACAAATAAGATTTGGGACAATCACTTGTTTTTTTTGGGTAGTGGTAGCAACAGCGGCAGTAGACGCCACGCAAGCAGCAGCAACAACAACAAAAATGGTAGTAACCAAAGCAGAAACAGAACGAAAGCAGCAGAAACAGTGGTGGTAGTAGAAGTAGTAGTAGTAGTAGTAGTAGTAGTAGTATCTGCATTTGTGATAAAAGTAACAGTATCAGCAGCAGTAGTTGTAGTAGCCTCTGTGCTAGTAGAAATAATAGTAGTAACATTAACAGTAGCAGCAACAACAGCAGCAACTGTAATCGTCGTTGTCGTTGTCGTCGTCGTCGTCATCGTTGTCGTCGTCGTAGTAGTAGTAGTAGTAGTAATAGTACCATACCAGTACTAGTAATGGCCGTAACAGCAGCAGAAAAACAGCAGAACAGCAGCAGCAGCAGCAGCAGTAGTAGTAGTAGTAGTAGTAGTAGTAGTAGTAGTAGTATCAATAGCAAGAGGGAACCGCTCAGACAGGGACGCTCATTCACGCGGTGTCGTATATAATACTGTCGCTCATAAAATCGTGTCGCAGCGACAGTATTTCCGGGAAATACTGCATTTTATGGACAGCTACAATATTCTATAGGACATTTTTCGTGAAAAGTTGTCGCGCGACAATTTTTTCCAGCAAATATTGTCGCTGCAACAGTATTTCACGTGAAATGCTGTCGCTGCGATACAATTCCACGGCGACAGTATTATATACGACACCGGCACCGCGATTTAGCAATTATCGTCGTGGGTAGGAGGTTTTAAATGGCGGCGTCCGGCAGTGTGGGGTCAGACAGTCACTACACACCACCCAAGTGTCTTGGCAGCATTGCTGGGTCTCCTCGGTGGTCGCCTCGTGAGGTTGAAATTGATAGCTGCCAGTGGACTACTGGTGGTTAAAATCGGTACGCGCGCGCGCGCCGCGGTGTGTGTGTGGTGTTGTGATGTGTGTGTGTGTGTGTGTGTGGTGTGTGTGTGTGTGTGTGTGCGTGTGCGTGCATGAGGGATGGGGCTAGGCGGATGGACGACATGACAGCATGTCCATGGGATTCAGTACACACTGAAAATGAGACAAGTTAGAAGGGAACCATGATCATGCACGCGCGCGCGCGTGCACCATACACACACACACACACGGAGTGTGTGTGGGGTGTGCGCGCGCGCGCGCGCGCGTGTGTGTGTGTGTGTGTGGGGTGTGCGTGTGTGTGTGTGTGTGTGTGTACGCGTGCGTGTGCGTGTGTGTGTGTGTGTGTATGTGTGCGTGTGTGTATGTGTGTGTGTGTGTTTGTTTTGTGTGTGTGCGTGCGTGCGTGCGTGCGTGCGTGCGTGCATGTATGTGTGTGTGTGTGTTTGCGAGGTGGCCGGTGACAGCTGTGTGTGCGTGATGCAGGTGCAGCTGGTTCACTGGAACACACGACTCTACGACAGCATAGAGGGCGCCGTGGGCAGACCGAACGGCATCGTCATCGTCACTCTCTTCGCTCAGGTTGGTCTCCCCTGTTACGGTGCTGGTTTTGTTAATACGTGTTCTTGCTGGTATAATCTTGTCACTCGGCGGCTTTCAGATTCAATATACTGGACTAGCCTTTTGACTAAGTGGGCAACCATGAACGTTTTAAGTGTGCGTTGCTGATTTGAAATTTCCGTATTAAATGACTATTTTGTTCAATATTTTCGTGATTTTGAAGAGGAGGACACAACACACACACACACACACACACACACACACACACACACACAACACACACACACCAAATAACTACAAAAAGAGGAAACAGAAAGAGGAAAAAACCTAATCAACAATACTGACAACTTGCGGACTGCTGGTGTTGAGGATGAGACTGCACAAATTTGAGTGTGACTGCAGGCGTTGGAGCCTGAACGAGTAGTGTGTGGGAGAGGGGGGGGGGGGGGGCATTGAGGGGACGCGAACAATGCAACTGTAAAATATATGGCTCCAATTCGTCCGTTGAATACAATGCTGAACATCCTCACTAGTCTCAGGTGATCATCCAAGAAGAATTGAAAGAAAGGGCCTGCTTTACTCCACATTGAGACAACCGGACCGACCAGAGGAACAGTAAAAAAAAAAAAAAAAAAAAAAAAAAAAAAAAAGAAGAAAAAAGGTCATCAACGAGTGGGTCCGCAGAAGGCGTGGAGCAGTTGGCTTGGTGGTGTGGCGACTTTCGGCGGTGGGCTGTGCGGTCATAAGCTATGGAGTGGTGCATTCAAGGGAACGCTGCCATGGAAGTTCTGGTGTGTCGCGTCTGGTGGTCACACAAAGGCATCTGCCAGGGGAACGTCTTAAAGAAACTCCCCTGTGCGTGCATGAACCCTGTGCCAATACAGCGCAGGTTCCAAGGGTGGTGCAGGATTGCTGCTGGCTGAATAGTTTAGCGGTTGAGGCTGGTGCTTCTCACGGTCCCATTGGCACCTTAGGGTGTATCTCTGCTGCATCGCATCTCTTTCTTCTTCATTTCACGTTTTTGTTTGTTTGTTTGTTATCGGGTGACACCGGGATTCGATCCCGCGACGTCTGACTGCTAACTCCGTGCTGTACCCACTAAGCCACGCACCCATCCATTGTGAACTCGACCGGCCGCCTGGCTTTTTATTGACCTCAGGGCGTCGACTGACATCTTTGGGTGTGCTTGCGACGTCAGCTGTTCGACGTGGGTGTTGTTGTTTTTTTAACCTGCCGTCTCCACAATACGACAATGAGTCAGGCCAACGACAGTAACATGAAATAAGCTAGGAGAACACTCGGGACAGCGCAACCCAGGCCCGGGTCGAACCGATGCTGAACCCTCCCTTCGATCCGTATTCCTATCAAAATTCAGTTGGTCCTATACTTGGACTATCGTCCATCGTTCCTCTAAGTGTCGTTAACTTCCATTGTGTGATGTTTGCGTGGTCCTGTAGAGCCGAGCTTAGGACTTGCCCTTCCATCTTTTGTGTGTGTATACATTTCAGTCAATAAGGAAAGCTGTGGCTGGTAATTGCTCTCAAACGCTGGAATGGTACATACGATATCTCTCTTTATTGACGTACTTTCACGCCGGTTGAGCATTTTGCAGTTGACAAGTCTTCGCTGAAAACTTTGTTCACACACATACACACACGCGCGGGCGCACGCGCGCGCGCGCAACACACACGTACACACACACACACACACACACACACCACACACTTCTTGCATCTTGATCATACGACATTACTTGTGCAATGACGCACACACTCATCACACACACACACACACACACACACACACACACACACACGCCTTGTATCTTAATCATCTGACATTATCTAGGCCTATACATTGACAGAAAACCTCACCGGTCGCAGAGAGAAGAGAGAGAGAGATAGAGAGAATGAGAGAGAGATAGAGAGAGAGGGGGGGGGGGGGGGGATTTGAGGGATGAGGACGAAAGTTTTTTTTTTTAAGGGAGAGGGTAAGAAGGGCAGGAGGTAGAGGAGGGGTAAGGCGAATACACCAAAATTAAGAGGCGGGCCATTTCTTTATGTACTCATTCATTTACTGCAATAGCTTGTTGGTCTTGTGAATGTGTTGCAGTTTTACTTGCTATATTGATGTAAATCATTTATATTTCTAGCCTAATATCACCATCGTTGTGAACAGACGTTAAATTAAATCAGTCAATCAAATCAAATCATTTATATTTATATTTTTCTTCGTAACCTGTGCTACGTTGGACAGCTAGGAAAGGAGCACCATGGCCTCAAGGTGATCACGGACGCCCTGGAAGAGGTGCAGTTCAAGGTAAGTAACCCTCGACGGCGGAGGAACAATCAGAATTATGTCCCTTTAGTTGCTGTGGCCTCCCCTGCTCCCCCCATCCCTTCTCTCTCTCTCTCTCTCTCTCTCTCTCTCCTGTTTGCTTCTTCATTCTGTTAAATGATTTTTTTTGTGAATCTGAAAAAAGGTGTCATTAGTCATCGTGTTTCATAGCAGTGCCGTAAGATAGAGTTTATATAATTAAAGCAAGAGAAAGAGAGTGAGCGTTGTATAATCTCTCTCTCTCTCCTCTCTCTCCGTCTCCGTCTTCTCTCTCTCTCTCTCTCTCTCTCTCTCTCTCTCTCTCTCTCTCTCTCTCTGTGTAACAGATAACTTTTTAATATTCACTCTATTTCAGGGTCGGCAAAAGACAATCACAGCACCATTTAACCCTGGAACTTTTATGCCAGGTGCGTGGAAATTGTATTCACCGTCAAGCTTTCTAGTCATTTTAATTTTCTTTATTAAGAAGTATTCTGGTTATCTTAATTGTGTGTGTGTGTGTGTCATCGTTTCCCCGCCCTCCTCCCACTTTCTTGGTTTACAATGCTGTACGAACGCAGCGCGCGCGCGCGCGCGCCGCACGCGCGCTTATGTGTGTGTATGTGAGTGTGTGTGCCTATGTGTGTATGTATGTGTATGTGTGTGCATGTGTGTGTGTGTGTGTGTGTGTGTCTTTTGTGTGTTGTTGTGTGTGTGTGTGTGTGTGTGTGTGTGTGCATGTGTGCGTGTGTGTGTGTGTGCGTGTGTGTGTGTGTGTGTGTGTGTGTGTGTGTGTGTGTTAGATCAGTTATTAGTTGCATGCTTCTTCTTTTTGCTTTGTTTTGACATTTCTGCTATATGACTGGTATTGTAAGTAACATTCGTGAGTTATGAGCATGTACTTGTCACACCATAGGAGCAAGAAGTCCCCATTTTGTTTGTTATTTACTATTTACTGTACCATGCTTCATTCTCAAGTTTACTTTCTTAATAATTGATCGTTATCAATAACCCTGACAGACCCTCAGCTACGTGATTTCTGGACCTACGAAGGGTCGTTGACTACACCACCTTGCTCAGAGAACGTGTCCTGGATTCTCATGAGGTACCCCCTGATGGTGTCGCACTCCCAGGTAAAGGACTGACCACACACCTCTACTCGTGCAATTTGCCCACATGTCCATCTCTGGCCAGGTTCAGTGTTGGGGGTTCTGTCAAGGAGGCGTTACGGCGTTCAGCCCGATCAGTCCGTAAACGCCAACCTTAACGCTATCTGTTTAACCCCGACGCCACAGCATGCGAACAGTCAGACAAATTTGAAAGAAGAAACGACTTAATCGCTGAACAATCAAATGAACAAGTTTATGTCCTAGAGAACGGCACAATGTTCGGGGACGAGAGGTGGAGGGTTGGGGATTGGAGGGTATCATAAGGATAAGACTCATAAGGATAAGACTTGATAGAGACCTTCTTACCTTGAGGACCATTCCTTTTTCAACGTATCGTTTGAAGAAGAAAAAATATTCGAGCGTTTCTGACCAACTCAAACGAATACACGTCACCACCATCCTAAAACAGTAATCATCGGGGGTGCCCTGATATGTGCATGGACAATCTAGGATCTCTACACCCTTCTGTCTTTAGTCATGCGTAACAAACTAGAGTCGATACCCAACCTTTCCTGTTGTCCATCCTGGGCACCTTCGGTCCGCTTCTGGTGCGTGTACTATACCCTGTAGAACGACCATGGACAGAGAGTCATGGCGAGATACGTGCCAGTGCAAAGACTTCGTTCTGATTCTTAGAAGTCCGCCCTCCACTGCACCCTGTAGAATGGTCATGGACAGAGTCATGGCGAGAGACTTGTCGGTAACAGGACTTGTATGGTCTGTTGCTGGAACGTCCACCTTATACTGTACCCTGTAGGGTGATCATGGACAGGTAGTCATGGCGAGATGTATGTCTTATGATCTTCCGGCGGCTTGTTTCTTTTCTGAAATTGACGCATCGACATTTACGTTAAAATGTTAACGTTGAAGTCCTTTAGCCCAGTGGCCTTAGGGAATAGTGAACTGTTCATAGGCCAAACGTGTCTGGGCCACGACACAATGGAAGGCAGAATCCATCCCTGAAGAAAAGTTAGATGCCAAATGTATGGAATGTTTTTTCCCTTACAATATTCCTTTGGATAGGTTCATTTCTTTGAACTGTGATCTGGAGAAAATTCAAATACCTCAGCTTTCACATACACACACACGCGCGCGCGCGCGCAAACACAAACACACAACCACACACAACACACACACACACACAGGTTTGTTCACCTTATACACAATGGTAATCTGTGTTATTTGTTTCTGCTCATTCTTACCTTTTTTTTTCTCCCCATTTTGTACGTGAACAGATGGAAGATTTCCGCCGATTGAAGAACTACAAGAAAGGAGATCAACCACGCCCCGGCGACGATGGGACGATGGCGGACAACTTCCGGCCACCCCAAGCTCTGAATGGACGAGTTGTCAGAGCCTCGTTCCAGTACTGACACTGTTTTAAAGCGAAGAGGAAGGCTAGTTGTTGTGTGACGCTTCAAAAGAAAACGCATGGGCACATTCCGAAGAAAAGAAAGTCCTGATAATCAGAGGTTGTGACTTGGATTCGACGCCCTCATAATCTTCCGAGATTTGTCGGGTGTGTAAACAAGAACAAAACTCCCCGCTGGCGGCAACTGAAGTGTTTTGTTTGTTTTTATTATCGTCCGTCCACCGACATCAATGCTATGGGGCCATCAACAAACTACGTACGCTTTGTTCTCTTCCTCCTTTTCTTCTTCTCCTTCTTCTTCATCAACATCATCATTATCATCATCACCTTCTTCTTCTTCTTCTGTTATTCATGACGTTCGGAGTGCTGCTACTTGCACCACCGCTTTCGTCGATGTCAATTCGAGTTGTGCTGGGTCGCAAGATACTGATAATTGCGCTTGAATGCATTTTGCTTTTAATTATTATTGTTTCTGAAGGATTTTTCCAACTTTTTGAAATATAAATTATGTATTTCGCTTATATTGCTTCTTTCTGTGCGTTTTCTGGGGGAGGGGGGAGGTGAAAACTATAATTCTGGTCGCATTTTTTTACGTGTCAATACACGTGAGTTTGCATGGATTTAATGTATATGATTACAGCTGAAAAAGAACAATGTTTCGATTATTCCATCGGTATCAATATAGCAGTTGATCACTTGCCCCCTATATACACCCACCATTCATGTTGCCAAGAACAGAATGCAGAAGAAAATGTTTACCAAATTACTGCATTTTGAATTTATTTTGGACGGATTTCATATGTGGGGTCAGAAATTTGAACAGGCGTTGTGACAGAGAAGAAAATAGAAAAAAAATTGAAATGGTGAACATTGTGACAGTGAGTGCGAGAAACATTTCGAGCTGACCTTAAGAAAATACGTTTTTACTATTTTGAAGTAGACTAACAATCTTCATTCCACAGTGTGAACCTTGTGCATTTGAAGACATGAATTCCGTCCTCGAATAAATGACCGAGAGACAGCATTGTTCATCACGGAGAAATGAGAACGAAAAAGGCAGAAATTATCACGACCAGTCAGTGAACCTTGTGTTGAATTTTGTCCTTTGCCCATCCGGCTAACCCTGATTCTAACCCCATCCATGACCCTGACCGTAACGGAGACTAACACCAGCCCCAATACCGACCATTCTAACTTAAAAACTAGCTGTATGAAAACTTTCAGTTAATTTTTGCCTTTTTCCTGCTAAATGGATCGGCGTGCGCTAAAGGCAAAGAAGAGAAAGAGAGAAAGATTGGGAAGGGGGGAGGGAGGGGGGAGGGAGGGGGAGAGGAGGAAAAGCGGAATGAGTCAGTTTTGATGGACTTGCAGCAATAAATTCGTCACGCCTGTATTGAAATCCTCGTCAATTAAAGATTGCGCTTTTATACATCGTAAGAAAAACTGAGTTTCTTGTGTGTTTTCTTGGCTTTAAAGAGAGAGAGAGAGAGAGAGAGAGAGGAGAGAGAGAGAGAGAGAGAGAGAGAGGGGGGGGGGGGAAGAGAAGCGCACAGATTGGACCTAAATGATCAGATGACGTTTACAACAATAACTACAACAATAAGTCTGTGTCAAAACAAGAAGTAGCTTTACTCTCGTGACGCTTTCCCCGGTGCACCATGTCCTCGTGAGAACTTTCTTTGCACACAAGAATACCCATGAGTACATGGGAGAGTAAGTTTTGAGGGCTCTCCCGACCAATCAGAAAAAGTTACTATTTTTGTTCATGAGGAAAAATGATGGCTGAATGTAGACCTAACCAGGGAAAAGACTTCCTTTTTTTTTTTTTTTTTTTTTTTTTACCTTTACTCCTTAAAGACGACATTCATGCTGTTTCTACCGAAGATGTTGCGGATTTCACACGAAAAAAAAAGTTGAATTGAGTT
This sequence comes from Conus ventricosus, assembly GCA_018398815.1. Classification (NCBI taxonomy): domain Eukaryota; kingdom Metazoa; phylum Mollusca; class Gastropoda; order Neogastropoda; family Conidae; genus Conus; species Conus ventricosus. The sequence continues at coordinate 38,468,428 of CM031609.1, read as the reverse complement.
TAGACTTTGTATTTTGTCTGAGTCATTCCTTGTTAAATATTATAGCTATATGTAAGGTAACGTGATACACTGAATGTGTACATTTTTCTTTTTTCTTTTTTTTTTTTTTGCGACTGGTTGGGAAAAACCGTCAGAATTTCAACTGCTGCATTTCGCGCACGTCCCAAATCACTCTTCCCCGCTTCAAATACTTATTCCTTAGATGCAAAGAGCTTTTGTAGGTGAAATTTATCTAGCTTGTTTGAAACGTCGTATGTCAGCCCCGTTCATGCCAAAAAAAAAAAAAGAAATTTTGTGTGTTTTGTGTTGGTGGTGGTAGTGGTGTGTGTGTCTTTTGTGTGTGTTGTTGTCATGCACTCCTAATTCCATGGCATGAAAGCTGTGTTTTGTCCATGTTTAATATTTCAGTCAGGACACTGGCACTGAGGTATGACACGTTTATGTAAGTCAGCCTAAACAACAGTCTAGACTGAGCTTTCAGCGAGAGTACGCGGCTTCACAAGTCGCGTTGATCGACGTACAAAACCGTGGTCAATACAGGAAGTGATTGAAGATCGGAAAGTATGCTAGAATGTATGTTTCGCTTCAATTGAAGTTACCGGATAAAAAACCCTTTCTTTAGTGTTCATTTTCTCTCCGCAAATAAACGTCCAAATCCTACCCAGCTGTGACGTGATAAGCGTCTTGAGGTTTTTTTTGTTGTTGTTTTTTTTTATCGGCGCGCTTAACAAACAAACCGACAAAACACAAAACGAAACAGAACCAACCCAAAAACAACAAACACAACACAACAACAAAAAACTACTATTCAGCACTTTTTGCGTGATAAAATCGCGCGAAGAGAATGAGAGCATTTAATGTGGTGTAAGGGCTCAGCATATTTCTCGTACACAAAAATAAATCTGATTTGGACATATTACAAAAGGGCGGATGTAAAACCAGCTTTTACACGGTTGACGGGTTGAAAAGAAACAAAAGAAAAATGCCAACTAGACATCTGATGTGTCATCCGAGCTTTTGAAAAACGCCGTTTGATTGCATATTGCGAGTCCGCAAAATGAGAACTTGAATGTCCAGCGTGTGACACCGACTCGTCCGTATCCTGTCACAGCCTGGAGTGTCCTGTCGCAGCCATGGCGTAAACAGTCTGCGGGTGTTTGTGAATTACGCCGCAAGCCAACCCATCAGAGGATATCCTGCGCTGGTGCTGAGTCAGCTTTGGAGGCGTTCATTTTGCGTGTGAAGTTTCAAAGGTGTGCAGCACACCACACAGTGAGTCCCTAACTACCGCCACGTTCGCCAGTCGAGAAGCCGGATTAATGTTGGAGAGATGCGTTTATGCAGTTAAAGAACGCACAGACCGTCCTGGACTGTCGAACATAAATGCTTAGATTAGTCACTGTGTGGTCTGCTCACTTTTAGGACCTCTGATCTATACAAAAAATACTAAATAGATTCGCCCAAATTCATGCATCAATGATGCTTTGAACAACCTGCTTATGTGTGTATGCTTTGACTAAAATAAGTCTTTTGTGTCCACCTGACTAAGTTTGAAAAGGCGGTGTTAAAGGAAATGAAATCAAAAGGAAGTACGAATGTGCAGTTCTAATACTTCCTCCGTTCATGACATACGCGCACACATGCATGCACGCGCGCCTGCACACAGAGACAGACAGACAGACAGAGAGCATCAATTACAATCCCTTTTTTTAAAAACTTGCTTTCATATCAGTGGAGATTTACATACTGACCGTACAGCTAAAACGCACACAGTCATGTCTCTGCTGAGATCAATAAGTATTCAAAGTGAAATTAACTTTGCATTGTACGTTTTTATTAATTTGGCATTACTGACGTCGCAACATGCATACAAAGCAGTTTGCATCATCGATAGGTGAACACATTCGTATAAAATATCATGCGGACGTGATTTCACACACACACACACACACACACACACACACACACACACACACACACACACACCACTCACACACACATACACACTTCAACATCCGGGCATGGAAGATGGTAACGACGACAAAGGTGATGATGGTTTGATACGATACATTGTGCATGCAAGCAGGAGGAAGATGACAGGAAGAGGGGGGAGGGGAATGGGGTTATCAGGCTTCCGAGCAGGAAAATGATCATATGCACTCATTTCGTATTCACATCATAAGAAGAACAGTAACGGTGTCAAAATTCAGGTTCACACACACACACACACACACACACACACACACACACACACACAGAGAGAGAGAGAGAGAGAGAGAGAGAGAGAGAGAGAGAGTAATTGTCATCTTCATTACTATAAATGCAATTCAAAAGCTCATCCAAAGAAAATACTGAAAACACAGAATTATCCTCGCTCCATCGATTCGATTCTGTGTGCATTTGTGAAGAAACAACACACAAAAAGAACACACAAAACAGAAGGAAAAAAAATCTTTGCTGAATCCGTGTAGGAAGGAGTCGTGCATCAAAGATTTGAACACCTTCGTTGTTTATGTCTGTTTCTCGCCGTTCATATGGTTTGTGGGTTTCTTGTTAATGCAATTGATTCAATTATCACACAAAACCCGCTTCGTTCTCACACTCCCTTGTCGGTTTGCTCCACCTCATTGTCTCCGGTCAATTGCCACTCGTGTCGTGGTCCCTGCCCCTTCCGAGTGTTATCTACACAGGCTATGTGTTTATAGCCCCACTCGCACTTCATTCTCGCACAGTCCGTCATAATACATACCTAAGCGCTCACGCACTTATGCAACACTCCCGCTCCAGTTCACACACACACACACACACACACAGTACAGGATGGAAGCAACACACATGGATGTACATATAAACTGCACAGTCCGCACTCGCACCACACACACCACACGGGTTACTTTACACTCCGTACACTCTACAAGCGTACACTGACCTTTAGCCGAACATGCTCACCCAGCTCCTCCTCAACATGCAGCTCCTGCCCCGCCCCCCCCCCCCCCCCCCCCCTCTCTCCCACAACCCCTCTCCTGTCTTCTTCCCCACCCTAAAAGGAAGAGGCAAGACAATGGATTGCTTATCACAGGACGAACGTCAAGAGAGTCAAGGCCGTTAGAGCCACCGTCATGCATGACGTCACAATCATGGCGACCTTTGACCGGGACCACGGCCGAGGCAGAAGCCGAGGAATTTGTTGTGACTGCGACCCGTTGCTGTGCACCTGAAACAGACACCAACAGACCAACGTTCAGTCGGGTTAACAGTAGAGGGTGTCGTGTTGTGGGGGACGGGAGGGGCAGAAGAGAGGGTGAGGAGAGGCGGGGTGAGGGGGGTTGAGGTGTATGGTTCTGGTAATTGTTCGTGCGCGCGAACGTGTATGTTGTGTTTTGTGTCTTTTCACACATTTCCCCCCCCAGACCCGTGCAATGATTGTGTGTGTGTGTGTGTGTGTGTTGGTTGTGTGTGTGTGTGTGTGTGTGTGTGTGTGTGTGTGTGTTGTGTGTGTGTGTACGTGTGTGTGTGTGTGTGTGTGTGGTGTGTGTGTGTGTGTGTGGCCCACGTGCGTGCGTGCGTGCGTGCGTGTGTGTGTGTGTGTGTGTGTGCGTGCGTGCGTGTGTGTGTGTTTGTGAGAGAGAGAGAGAGAGTGTGTGTGTGTGTGTGTGTGCGTGTGCGTGCGTGTGAGTGTATGTGTGGTGTGTGTGCGTGCGCGCGCGCTCGCTCGCTAGCGTGTGTGTGTAGTTAGTGTGTGTGCGCGCGCGCACGCGCGCGTCGATTTGCATGTGTCGGAAAGAGAGACGGGGAAATGGGATGTAGGATGGAAGTGGGAAAGAAAGCAACATTGGAACTGATAAATCTGATGCACCTTTGCTAACGTGTAAACTGATCACAACTGATCGGAGTCAGACCAGAATCATTCACACACTGATCATGATTCAATCCGCATTGAACAGGCGAGGTAAAAAAAAAAAAAAAAAAAGAAAACGAAACTTCATTAGCAACCGCACTGGAACAACTATAATCAAACTTTTTTTTTAGAGAGAGAGAGAGAGAGAGAGAGAGAGAGAGAGAAGAAAGAGAGAGATGAGAGGGAAGACGACCCTCGTATGGATTTGGTTGGACGAATGGACAGACAGATATTGTTTAAAACATAGCACGCCCGAACTTCATTCGCAAAGGAGGACAGGTCAGTGCTCTCTGTAACTGTGCCAAGCATCCTAATCACAACCCACTGACCGGCTTTCACAGAGTCCAGCTGTGGTCGGCCTGTGCATGACCGCATTGAGGCTTTCTCACTGTTTGGAGAATGCGGTGATAGTGGTGGTGGTAAATTTGTGTTTAACGTCCACAACCAGCTCGGGTGAAATTGGTGACAGGAATAACCATCCCAGGGGACGGGGCTGGGGCTGGAAGGAGGACGAGACCCGTCAAACAGTATGCTGATACGAATAGCGACATCCGACATAGGAATCAGAGAGAAAACATCAGGCTATGGCGTTGTCGTTCAGTGTTCTAGTCATTCAAAGTGAATGCTGATATTTCGATGGTTTTAGATGGGATGAATGTTCTTTGCACACAAACGTATACAGTTCTTGGTATATACATAAAAGCTGATGCTGGATCTTACTCTTTCTGTCTTTTACAGGGCAATCTGCTACAACGTCGTTATTCTAAAGCATCAATCGCGGTGAGTGAGACTATGTATACTGATGGTATGTCTGCACAGACGTAAGACTGAAAGAAATCTGCACCAACTTTACGTCCCTCACAAAACAGTGAACTAACAGGTACAAAACTGAATTATGTAACGCTTCGAGTATCAGCAACCAAAACAGCTTTACTTTTGCACGGAACCGTTATAAACCAAGGTTTCAAGCTATAACTATGGGAGAACTTTAACATCGCATCCGTATAAAATCATAAAAGGAACCGTTATAAACTGAGGTTTCAAGACATAACCAGGGGAGAACTTTATCATCACATACGTATAAAATTAGAACTCAATTTATCTAGCCCTTACCGCTATACAGGAATTCATTATGAATGCTGTGTTATATACAATTTAATCTTTCGATCACAATTGTCTCCTTCATACGTGTGTGCTGTTTATTTCATTTGCTATTTTCACAAATTGAATTAAAAACTTATTTTAAAAAACATACACTGACACACAAAAACGAGAGCACAGTAAGATACGTAGCAAAAGCAAAGATGCCAGGGGTACAATTGTGAGTGCCTGAGATTCGAACCGGTAACCTTCTGAATACGACCTTTTCGCTCTAACCAACTAAGCTATTCCATAGAAGCCTCCTTCTAGAGATTTTGTTTTCTTGTCCTGGACTTTGCCTTCGTTTCAGCTCGGGGGAGTAATGTTTTGTCTAAAAGATTTACATACACAGCCAAGTAGATTTTACAGCGTGTTGTAAAGACCATGAAATTAGTGTTAGTTTCTTTATAACCCATCAGACTGACAGCACCCAAGAAAGAGCACCAATATACATGTAAATTCAAAATAACACTCTTTCACCTGATGATCCAGATTTATTTACAGACATCGTCAATACCGTCATGTAAATTCAGTAGATTTAAATCATAATCGATATCATTAGTTTGAGCCGTGTCAAAACGGGTTAAAAAAAATCTTTATCAAGAAGATATTAAGTTGAAGCTACACAACACCCAACATTTTATCTGAGAAAGGTTTTCCGAAGCATATCCACAGAATGTTCCCGTCTAAAACACACACACACACACACACACACACACACACACACACACACACACACACACACACACTCACATACACGTATAGGCCTATATATTATTCATATCTTATTTTTCTTTATCAGTAATACTGTTATCACTTCGTAACTAGGTCGTCGGAGAATGGTGACAGACACATGAACAAATGTTGCTGACATCTAAGTGTGCATCAATCAGGTTATTTCAGTGGGCAATGGGAAATTCTTGACGGAGCCTATCTCCTCTCCAAACAATCGGCACATGATGGTTCTTCTGTGTTTCCATCGACAAGGATCACGTGACCTTTGACGGGCCTTTCTGATCTTGTCCCAAATGCATGTACATGAAGAGGAATCGTCCGCCATCGGATCGACCACAGGATGACCCGGTCGCTGGGGGAAAACTCCGCTCCGCCCTTCATCCCCCAGACACTGCCAGAGACTCGAACCTACGTCCCTCAGACGGAGAAGCGAATGTTCTTACCACTCTACCACTCTCTCTATATATATGTATGTGTGTGTGTGTGTGTGTGTGTGTGTGTGAGGTGTGTGTGTGTGTGTGTGTAGTGTGAGTGCGAGGTGTGTGTGTGTGTGTGTGGGGTGTGTGTGAGTGAGTGGGTGAGTGAGTGAGTGAGTGAGTGAGTGTGTGTGTGTGTGGTGTGTGTGTGTGTGTGTGTGTGTGTGTGTGGTGTGTGTGTGAGAGAGAGAGAGAGAGAGGAGAGAGAGAGAGAGAGAGAGAGAGAGTGTGTGGTGTTTTAAACAGAGGGGCCGGTAATCAAATGGTTTGAGCGTTTGCGGAGCTGGGGTGTTCAGTTTGGTCCTCTCGTGTGGTATCCATGGGTTTCTACAGCTTTAAACCCTACCCTGTCCACCCAGCAGTAGATGGGTACCTGATTCACGTCAGAGATGGGTGAGGCGGCGGAAGGAGGGGAATGGCTTCGTGCTCCATAATGCCTTACACTGGACACGTGAACATTGAATTCTTCTCTGACCCCTACGGCCCATAGGCGGCAGGACTTTAACCTTAACCTTTCACCTATTGAAGCAGAGAGATGGAAATACAAACATACGGTCAGGTAAACAGAGATTCTGCGAGGGAGAGAAGGGGGAGGGAGGGAAGTCACAGCGGTTCCAGAATCAAGCCCCTACCTCACCATACCTGCCTCACTTCCCCTCCCTCCTTCTGCCCCCCACCATCTTTCCCCCATATCTTCCCTCACCTCCTAGTCATCTTCAAAAGATAGATGAGGATAGAACGTGTATTATTTACCTTCCTTTGCGTTGCAATGTCACTGTTTCCAGTGTTAATTATACACGCACACGCACAGCACACACACACACACACACACACAACACACACACACACACACAGAGTGAGAGAGAGAGAGAGAAGAGAGAGAGAGAGAGAGAAGAAACTTACATGTACAACGCACGAAGTCGATGAGGGCTCCAGTGTACGGAAAGACACGAAGTCTCCCGAAGTGTCTCCGTAAGCGGGAACCACTCTGTCGGCAGGGCACGACACGGACCGAACACTCTGGTCGTCATCTAGACTGATGTCCGTGAATTGGAGGAACCGGCCGGGGAGCCCGGCTGGCGGGTTGAACACATCCTCGTCTGTCAAGTCAGGATCCAGCAGCTTGAGAGAGGCGGTAGAACTGGCTCGCCGCATCTCGATGTTGTTGGTTTTTTTTCTGTTTTATTATTGTTTGTCTGTTTACTTTTTCACAGCGCCTTTTTTCACTTTTGTCTCAAGTCAATCCATCTCTTTCTCTAAAACATTTTTCTAGTTTCAACTCTGGGGCAACAGACACGGTTAATTTGTTTGATAATTAAGCTTACTAACGGATTGATTGCCTGACTGTTATCGTATGTATGGGATCCAGTTTAGACAGTTTTGTTTTTTGTTTTTTCGAAGAATGTTTAATGAAACGGTTAAATGCGATCGGTGTCGACAAAATCTGTAGAACAGTTAATGTATTTAAAATACAATGTTGACCATTACTATTCCTGATCACAAAATTGAAAAATGCGCTTTGCCTCTTTCAGAAATTGTCCAACAATTCGACTTTGAGTGTGGCAGCTATATCAAGGTCAATACCAAGCAAAATTTCAAACAGCAAAGTGCAATGAACTCTTAAAAACACTCTGCGTTTCCGCTTTGCGCCGTTTCTCATTTGGTCTCCAGTCCAACGGGCATCAACCTCAGCTTTCAAGCCAACAATTGCATCTCAGATCAGACTGACATCATTTCCCATAATCTTCTGACGTACAAACTTGCCCAAATCACAATGGACTGTATTAATTAACCACTCTTTGCAGTGCTCAACTTGAGAGACGTAATCCACAAGCACTTGAACAGGCCTACGTGATACGAACGGTCAGGAGTTATCGTGAAAAGAATACTACTGTTTTGTTATCTGAACGAAAGAAAAAAACAACACCAAGAGCCGCGTTGTCTGACCCTCTTTGCGCCCTCGATAAACAAAGCACACTTTGTTCCACCTTCTGTCTGTCCTGATAGCGGCCGGACTGTGATATGGGGCCGGAGGTATAGGACGAAGCTCACACAGAGCGAGTTCTTCAGTTGACTTGATCCGTGCGATACTTCCTCAAACACTGAAAGCGATGGCCTTGATAAACGTCGGAAGAACCAGAAAGACGAGATGACAACCGTCAAGATAGTGCTGCGCCCAGTATGTCTGGTACCGCCGTTTATCGGACGAATGGCCGTTTCAGAGCGTGGCCGTTATCTGACGAGTCAGCTCTGGGAGTGATGCCGAGCAGTGTGCTGTGCCCTGGCACCGCCTTGACCTGCACAGAGTCAGTGAAACAACGGTTAATGTCGTCTGGGTGACCGTTCCTTTCGGCTGAGATGAGTCATGACAGTTTGTACACTGGAAAGCTTAAAGGAATGCGTGACAATAATTTGGGTATTACATTGAGGAGGTTGAAGGGACAAAATGCATGACAGTTTAACACGACACCGAAAAGTTGATTCTTTATTTGACCTCACTCCAAAGTGTAAATGCCTATGAACAAGACACCATAAAGTTTAAAAGGAATGCGTAATTTAATGGCAATACATTAAATTAAAAACAAAGCGAAAAACAAGAAGAGGAAAAGTGTCACAGCAATGCACTATTTTGTTCAGTAACAATCAATATAGATTTTTCGAAAAGAATGTTTCCATAGACAGCTAGTTCTTGTTGCTATGGTAACAGTTGTTGACTTAAGTTCATCGACTCGATCATTCCAGAGACTATCAATATAATTCAAGGTCGAGTGAATCACACACGCACACACACACACACACACACACGCACGCACACACGCACACATACAAACACACGAACACACACACCAAACTTCTCACCACCCCTTCTTCCTCTAAGCGCTCTTCTCTGCCCGATCTTCCTGCTTGTGCAGAGCGCCTCAACACGAAAGAGAGAGAGAGAAGAGAGAGAGAGAGAGAGAGAGAGAGAGAGAGAGAGAGAGAGAGAGAGAGAGAGAGAGGAGAGAGAGAGAGTATTTATTCTGACCAAGCTACAGGAGCCCATCAGCAAAGGGGAAAACAACGCAACCACCGAAGGCGAAATTGATTATTCTACGCAGTAATCTAAAAGCACGAAACACATCGAATATGTACAGAATATATACGGACGTAACACGGACGTAACACATTCATATTATAAGACATACGCTTATGTAATAGCATCACTATCCTTATTCTGTATTTAGATTAAAGAAGGAATTAAAAGAAAGAAAAAAAAAGCTAGAAAAGAAGTAGACGACAAATCGAAGCCAACTGCAACGAGAATGCACGCGCGCGCGTGCCTCTGTGTGTGTGTGTGTGTGTGTGTGTGTGTGTGTGTGTGTGTGTGTGTGTGTGTGTGTGTGTTGCATGTGGTGTGTATGTGTGTGTGTGTGTGTGTGTGTGTGTAGTGTGTGTGTGTGTGTGTGTGTGTGTGTGTGTGTGTGTTGTGTGTGTGTGTGTGTGTGTGTGCGTGCGTGCGTGTGTGTGTGTATGTGTGTGTGTGTGTGTGTGTGTGTGTGTGTGTGTGTGTGTGTGTGGGAGGAGAGAGAGAGAGAGAGAGAGAGAGAGAGAGAGAGAGGTGTGTGTGTGTGTGTGTGTGTGTGTGTGTGTGTGTGTGTGTGTGTGTGTGTGTAAGTGTGTGTGTGTGTGTGTGTTGTGCGCGCGCGCGCGCGCGCGTGGTGTGTGTGTGTGTGTGTGTGTGTGTGTGTGTGTGTGTGTGTGTGTGTGTATGTGTGTGTGCATCCGAGTAAACTTCAAAGTTTACAGTTTCTAAAGTCGTTGAAAAAAAAAACATTGGCAGGAATAGTAGATCTACGCATTCGTAAGAGCTTCGGTGACATTCCCTTCGTGTTGGGCATTCCTGGTCAAAGTCACGTAACGAAAGGGAGTGTGCTCCTGCACTAACGACGGAAGATTTGACCCACGGATAGCAGTTACAAATTTCCCCAGGCACACCAGAGTTTCAAGTCCGTTGGATTGCGCGTGCTAACCAAGACTCTTCAGTATCAAGGGTGCAGGTCTTCAGGTCGGATCTGCATGTGAGCTCCAGTTAAACTAGTTTGTAACAGCCAGAGCAAAAGGCTGTGGCTCTGATCCTCTGGC
>CM031609.1:38450107-38452607 GCA_018398815.1 Conus ventricosus | reverse complement strand
GGACACAATTTGTTGTCGGTTGGACAGAAAAGATGAAATCAGTTTCAGTGTTTTGTATGATAGCTTATACAAAGTTAGTTTTCTGAGTAAAAGTTCATGACTTATAACGTCGAAGGCTTTTGCGAAATCTACGAAGAGAATTCCTGAAAATTGTTTGTAGTTCATGTTTAATAGCCATCTATCTATTAGTCCAGTTAGCACTGTGTGACACGAATGGTTTTCTCTGAACCCTGATTGATTTGGGTGGATTAAATCGTATTTTACTGCATGGGAATGGAGACACTTATTGATGTGGAGTTCTAATGGCTTAGAAAGAACTGATAAAATCAAAATAGGTCTATAATTTGATGGATCAGTAGTGTTTCCTGATTTGTATATTGGTATGATTTTTGCCTTTTTTAAGGTATCTGGAAAGAGAGAGAGAGAGAGAGAGGGGTGTAACGGAGAGAGAAGAGAGAGAGAGAGAGAGAGAGAGAGAGAGAGAGAGAGAGAGAGAGAGAGAGAGAGTTACACCCCCCTCTCTATCTCTTTCTCCTTCACACACACACACACACACACACACACACACACACACACACACACACACGCACACACTGGTCAAATATCACTTATGGTGAAAAGACGTAAAAACAAAGAACGAACGAACACACAAACTTTGGATTCTCTCTTGAGGGCACATAAGACCATATGGCGAAAGCTTGCTGTGTCTGGAGTGGCACTGTCTTCATCTGTCCGTGGGCAGGGGTGGTTGGGTCTGTGGGGTGTGCTCGGCAGCTGGAGGGTGGTGTTTTCGCCGGTGGCTCTGCAGTCATGAAATACGGCTGGTACACCCATGGGGATGCTACTTTAAGGCTGTTATGAGCTGCATCCTGTTGTCTAATTTACCTCTGTTCAGGAGCAGTTATGTCCCTTGATATCTTAATGGAGTGTCCTGCGCGTGCCTGTACCCATCGTCAACACAGCGCAGGCCTCCAAGGGTGGTACAGGACTGCTCTAAAGGCAGGCGAAGACAGTGCTTCTCTGGTCCTCCCCAGCACCTTCGGGTGTTTCTTTTTCTTCTTTGCCTTAACTAGGCTGACCCTGGAGAAAGGTCCAGTGACGGTGAGGAAAGACCCACTGACCACAGGGAAAGTCCTGTTGACAGTGGGAAAGACTACAACTTTGGATTCTCTCTTGAGGGCACATAAGACCGTATGGCGAAAGCTTGGCTGTGTCTGGAGTGGCACTGTCTTCATCTGTCCGTGGGCAGGGGTGGTTGGGTCTGTGGGTGTGCTCGGCAGCTGGAGGGTGGTGTTTTTCGCCGGTGGGCTCTGCAGTCATGAAATACGGGCTGTACACCCATGGGGATGCTACTTAAGGCTGTTATGAGCTGCACCTGTTGTCTAATTTACCTCTGTTCAGGAGCATTATGTCCCTTGATATCTTAATGGAGTGTCCTGTGCGTGCCTGTACCCATCGTCAACACAGCGCAGGCCTCCAAGGGTGGTACAGGACTGCTCTAAAGGCAGGCGAAGACAGTGCTTCTCGGGGTCCCCCCAGCACCTTCGGGTGTTTCTTTTTCTTCTTTGCCTAACTAGGCTGACCCAGGAGAAAGGTCCAGTGACGGTGAGGAAAGACCCACTGACCACAGGGAAAGTCCTGTTGACAGTGGGAAAGACTACAACTTTGGATTCTCTCTTGAGGCACATAAGACCGTATGGCGAAAGCTTGGCTGTGTCTGGAGTGGCACTGTCTCATCTGTCCGTGGGCAGGGGTGGTTGGGTCTGTGGGTGTGCTCGGCAGCTGGAGGTGGTGTTTTTCGCCGTGGGCTCTGCAGTCATGAAATACGGCTGGTACACCCATGGGGGATGCTACTTTAAGGCTGTTATGAGCTGCATCCTGTTGTCTAATTTACCTCTGTTCAGGAGCAGTTATGTCCCTTGATATCTTAAGGAGTGTCCTGTGCGTGCCTGTACCCATCGTCAACACAGCGCAGGCCTCCAAGGGTGGTACAGGACTGCCTAAAGGCAGGCGAAACAGTGCTTCTCTGGTCCTCCCCACACCTTCGGGTGTTTCTTTTTCTCTTTGCCTTAACAGGCTGACCCTGGAGAAAGGTCCAGTGACGGTGAGGAAAGACCACTGACCACAGGGAAAGTCCTGTTGACAGTGGAAAGACACAACTTTGGATTCTCTCTTGAGCACATAAGACCGTATGGCGAAAGCTTGGCTGGTCTGAGTGGCACTGTCTTCATCTGTCCGTGGGCAGGTGGTTGGGTCTGTGGGGTGTGCTCGCAGCTGGGGGTGGTGTTTTTCGCCGGTGGGCTCTGCAGTCATGAAATACGGGCTGGTACACCCATGGGGAGCAACTTTAAGGCTGTATGAGCTGCATCCTGTTGTCTAATTTACCTCTGTTTCAGGAGCAGTTATTCCCTTGATATCTTAATGGAGTGTCCTGTGCGTGCCTGTACCCATCGTCAACACAGCGCAGGCCTCCAAGGGTGGTACAGGACTGCTCTAAAGG
>CM031609.1:38434300-38439300 GCA_018398815.1 Conus ventricosus | reverse complement strand
CACACCCAGCATTTCTTCGTTCCCATTCTAAAGTACTCCCTGTTCTTTAAGAACTGGGAGTACAAAAAAAAGAAGAAAACATGCACAATCAAGTAAAAGCGCAGTGCCCCCTCCCCCCCCCCCCCCCCTTCTTTCTCTCCTCCCACCCCCTACCCCCCTCACGATTTAGCTCGACCTTTTCATCCTGCGCAGCTGATGTAGCCCGAAGAGGACAAATCTTAAATAAATGTTAGCGAACCGCCCAGAGAACGTGGACAAACGAGTCACAAGACAAAACACAACGCGTTTCGACCTCTTAGTCTTCCTCAGGTGAGACAAACGAATAAAACAACGAAAATTCACTTAGCTTTGATCGCTTCAGATCGCTCAGGGTTCAGCGCAAGGAAGGACAGTTTAACGTGTGTGTGTGTGTGTGTGTGTGTGTGTGTGTGGTGCGTGCGTGCGTGCGTGCGGTGCGTGCGTGCGTGCGCGTGCGCGCGTGCGTGCGCGTGCGTGCGTGCGTGCGTGCGTGCGTGCGTGCGTGCGTGATTTTTTTAAAATGACAATAAACACCATCCTGCGCGGAGCTGGGCAAGCAAAAACATAAACCAGCAAACGAACTATGCAAAACGAGATTTTGCAGTAGAACTGAACAAAGCAACAATGTTACGTGTGTCTACGCGCAAGATCTGCGTCCCGCTGTTTTAGTCGGTGTTTACATCTCATGCGATTTGTGCGAGTAGTCTAGAGGAAAAGAATGGGCGCGGTTGTCATCCGCTTCCGTGAATACTAGAACAACAGCTTCCCTCTCCCTCACACCTCCCTTCCCTCCCCCAGTCACCGCCTCCCCCCTCCTCTACGCCCCCCCCCCCCTTATCCCGCCCCTTTCGTCATCCTCCCTATCACGTGTGCGTCACTTGTTTCGTTAGCGGCATTATTCACGTTTACTTACCCTTTACTTTCGTGCCACACTTTTGCTACTTTTCGGTGTGTGAGGAAAATATGTAAAAATTGAGGCAAGTATGCCTGCTGAATTGGTTCCAGCTTGGAGCAAGTGTATTGTTTGGTCGTTATATTTTTTTGGTCTCCTTTAAAAACCCAAGTCCAGAAAGAAATTAACAATTGTCACTGGTCTTTACTGAGTAGAAATTGATCTTTTTTTCAGATTTCCACCTCGTTTGTTATTTACGGAAGGAAATCAATTCTCTTATTACTTCAAACACGGGACCCGCCAAAAGTGGTCCACTTCCAGAGGTGGTCCGCTTACGGAGGTAGGGGTGTGTCACTGAGTGCCGGGGGAAGGAGGGGGTGGTGTGGGTGTGTGCATGTGTTAGGGCATTTCTTTATATTATTATTGTCCGTTTTTCCAGACTCATTTAATAAATCAAAAAGTCTAAAATTGTACTGTGCAGGTATATAAAAAGGCTTTATAAAAGACAGGCAGTGGTATGCGAAGGCTTTCATTAAAAAAGTTTTCCATTGTTGTTTGTTTTGCGGCTGAGAGAGCACAATCCCTTCTTCCAACTTGTAGAGTACAGGAAGCAAGTGAGTGGGGTCTTTGTTCAAGACAAAGGATTGAGCTCCTCAACATAATCCAGTGCCGTTTGGTTGTCTTGAGGGCCAGTTCTGTTGATTTGTGGACTCTGTTCCTTCATGTCATTGCTGGGGACCTGCCCTTTAAGTCATCCAAGACACTTTGCACTAAATTTGTGTCGTCGTTGTTTCACGTGTCCAGGTTTTCATCGCATTGGAGGTAGTCGTCCAAAGCTCTCCTGTTCAGCTCGAAGGGTCTTTGGACTTGTGTTATCAAACTTGCCAGTGGGATGTTGTCTTCATCTTCAAAGTCGTCGTCGTTTGCAAGACAATCATCAGTCATCCCAGCCTTTGCGAAGCATTTTTTCACCGTTGTGGGCTCACTTCTTTGACAGACTGCTATCCAATTGATGGCATCCAGGACAAAATGCACGGTTATGTTGGCAATGTCTTCCTTTTTTCCATCTTGGCAAGCACTTTTTGAAGGAACCTTCTTCGGTACCTCTGCTTGATGGCCCTGATGATGCCTTGGGCCCAGAGGTTGAAGGACGGAAGTGGTGTTGGCTGCAGATAAACCATCTTGACGTTGGACAGCTGGAGGCCCTAGGGGGGCTGGGGGCGTTGTCAAGAAAAAGCAGAACATTCCTATGTTGACGACGCATTCTTTTGTTGAAGTCATTGACCCTGCCAAAAAAACGCCAGTTTTCATCCATGCTTTTTTGTTGAACTCCCATGGGGACAGGCATATGGTCAACATTCTTGAAACATCTTGGGTTAGCGCTTTTTCTATGACTAGGGTTTTCTCGAACTCTCCTTGCAGTTGACAAAAAAGGGAGGCAGTCAATCGGTCCTTGGATTTCTTCCCGCCCTTGAAATTCTTCACCTTTCACCCAAGAGTCTTGTCGGGAAAGTGCTCTGTAGAAAATGCGCTTTCATCCATGTTGAAGACATCGCGTGGGTTGTACCCCTTCAATATCTCTGGCAGCTTTTCTTTCCATGCAGAGACTTGATTTGCATCAACGGAACGCTTTCACACATATGACGGCAGCATTGATGTTGTGGCGAGGGTTTGAATTTGTCGAGCCAACCATTTGATGCTTTTGAAGTCGGGCTTGTTCTGTGCTTCTGCGAATTCTTTGGCCTTTTCTTGTATTATTGGTCCACTCAATGGCAAGCTCAATCCCCGGGCCCCTTGCAAACCTTCAAAGGTAAGACTGTCGATCTCTCCCTTCAAACTGTGTGTCTTCAAACTTGAGTCTTTTTCTGTCATCGTTTGTGTTTTCTTCAAACACAGTCATCCATTCTGCTTTTCGTTTCAAGATTCTCTGGACTTGCGACTTCCCAACGCCATATTCTGCAGCAAGTTGTCGTTGTGATTTCCATTTTCGCTTTTCCTAAACAGCTGGACTTTGTCTTTAATTGTCAGTTCCCTTTGCCTTCGCCTGTTTCCCTGCCATGTTTGCTAAGCAATGAAGCGAGTACAGGTGTATAGAAGCTTGTGGACTGTAAAGCAGCTATTGAATTGTTTATGAGTTCCTATTCATCACTTTGTCGCACTACCGATCCCGTGCAATGTGTGGAGTGAACGCTTACTCTCTCTACATGGTGGTCCGCTTAAGGAGGTTTTAGGCCCGTTTGGGGCCAAAGTGGTGGTTCGGTCCGGATACGCGAGGGGGTCCGGTTACAGAGGTTTTTAATAGTGATACAAGAAGGAAGAAATTCGGGACCAGAGAAAAGTGGTCCCAGTAAAAGAGGTGGTCCGCTTACGGGGTGGTCCGCATGGGAGATTCCACTGTACTTCTGTTAATCCGTTTGAAAGAAAAAGAGGTTTTGAGTGATTAGTTAAATATTAATGGTAAGGTTACTGACGGGTATTATCATTATTCTTTAGTAGCTCCATCAGTTTTGGGATGAAGAGAATTTAAACGGCACTCCGGGAAAGGGTAGTATGTGTCTGGACCATAAACAGTCCTACGTGCCGCAAACATGCAAAAGCCATTTTTGACGCTTTTTTAATGGTGCTGCAAACAGAAACAGCCTTGGGGGGTTGCATTCGGCATGGCGCTGCAAACGAAACAGCCTTTTGGGGTTGCATTCGTCATGGCGCTGCAACAGAAACAGCCTTTTGGGGGTTGCATTCGTCATGGCGCTGCAAACAGAAACAGCCTTTTGGGGGTTGCATTCGGTCATGGCGCTGCAAACAGAAACAGCCTTTTGGGGGTTGCATTCGTCATGGCGCTGCAAACAGAAACACCTTTTGGGGGGGTTTCATTCGTAATGGTTCCGTGAACGAGCAGAAGCCACGTTGTGCCGCCTTCGAAAAGCGGCCCAAAATGTGCAAAAGCGTTTAGGGCCGCAGTTCTTAATGGTGCCGCATGTCTACAAATGCATTTTTGTGCTGCATTCGCAAAGGTACCCGCATCGTGCAAAAGTCAAACTGTCCTTTGAGGATGCCTCAGAAGATTTGAAAATAGAAAATAGAAGAAGAAAAAAAAAATAAAAAAAAATAATCTGCAACGTTTTGGTCATAGACCGTCTTCAGGACTTGTGACATCTTTTATACCGCATTCGTAACGGTGCCGCACACAGTACCATGGTCTTCGTAACGGTGCCGCACACAGTACCATGGTCTTCGTAACGGTGCCGCACACAGTACCATGGTCTTCGTAACGGTGCCGCACACAGTACCATGGTCTTCGTAACGGTGCCGCACACAGTACCATGGTCTTTGTAACGGTGCCGCACACAGTACCATGGTCTTCGTAACGGTGCCGCACACAGTACCATGGTCTTCGTAACGGTGCCGCACACAGTACCATGGTCTTCGTAAACGGTGCCGCACACAGTACCATGGTCTTCGTAACGGTGCCGCACACAGCACCATGGTCTTGTCGCTCCGCCAGCATAATGCTTCTCCCTCCCCACCTCTTCTTCTTTCCCCCGTTCCCAAGCCTCTAACCTTGCAAGGAAACGGGAGGAGCGTAGAAGGGAGGGCGAGAAAGAAAAAAGAGGGGGGGGGGAGGGAAGAGAAGAGGGGAATGGGGAAATGGAGGTAAATGCACCATACTTGTACGGTGATGTAATGAAGGACATTGGCTTTTCTGCTGTTCAGGACCTTCAGAGAAAACCTTTGTTGCATATGTGTGTTTACCTAGTTTATGACATGTTCCAAAACTTTGTTTTAAAACCTCTTTTTCTGCTTTTCTTCTAAACTTGTTTGCATTTATGCAGCATCTTACATCTAATTACTTTTACATAAGGCGGGCAGAGAGAGAGAGAGAGAGAGAGAGAGAGGAGAGAGAGAGAGAGAGAGAGAGAGAGAGAGAGAGAGAGAGAGAGGAGAGAGAGATAATGACAAATGTTTTATTGTCATAGCATTACAGCCTTAAGACAAGGGGGTGAACATATGAACAATTGTATGCACATTTCAATATTGTTTACTGATTTCACACATGCATAAACATACACGCACACACAAACGTGGGCGC
>CM031609.1:38387472-38424972 GCA_018398815.1 Conus ventricosus | reverse complement strand
TTGAAGTGGTGACGACAGCAATGAATTGTGATGCTTATGTGACACCATCTGCCATGACAAAGCTTGTCACCTCTTGTTTGTTCTAGGTGGGGTTTCGGTCTTAAGTGAATATATCATCTGAATATCCGTCTGTCTATATGTATGTGTGTATGACTGTATGCCTCCCTCCTCCCTCTCTCTCTCTCTCTCTCTTCTCTCTCTCTCTCTCTCTCTCTCTCTCTCTCTCTGTATGTGTCGATCGAATTTCTCCTGACCAGCCAAGGTAACACAAAGTCGCTGGGTTCGTAGCCGCAGTGGGTGTTGGGGGGGGGGGGGGGGGGGGGGTGGAGGGGAGGAGGAACGCAGAACATCTGGCCACACGCTTGTTAGGCTGTCGTTGTATGTTTGTCCCACTGGTCAAAAGCGGATAGTCCTGTGATTGTTCTCCCAACCAGGATCTTTGGGGACGATTGTCGTCTGATTGTTTTGTATTGTGTGATATTGTTACCCGCAGCGTAAACCATTTGTTGAAAGTGACGAATATTCGACAGTTAATGAAATCTTGTGTTACATGATTTAGACTCAGTAGGGAAAAATAAGTGTCAGATCGCACGATTATTTCTTCATAAACTCGGTTTTAGTTGTGTACGGCCTTTGGACTGTCAAGGAGTGAGTGAAGAAACTAGGTTTGTGCAAACCTTAAGACTAACAGACTATAAATCACCAGAATGAGGAAAATCACATCCAGTCAAACGAAGTGTTTGAGATATAAAGAGTTTTACTTTTCGTTACGTGGAATGCATCCTTCGCTTGCTAGGGCCCTGGGAAAGCACTCGTCTGCAATTCATTTCATTGTTTCTTGAAATAAATTCAGGTTTGGTTTAATTGAAAATTAACAGTGTATCATATGGAAATTACACACACCAGTGAGCTTTTGTATCCTTTGTGTGAAAAGTCAAACACGTATGAAGTTTATTTTGTTTTCAGATTACACGCTTTTAACGACCTTTATGTAACGTCTCTTTTTTTTAAACAAAGACTTTGCATAGTGATGTTTGATTCCATTTTGTACCAGGATGATATCGATTGATGAGGTTTAAGTGTATGCGCATAATGACCAAAAAACCACACCCTTTTTTATTAACGGAAAATATTTTGGCATATATTTTCTGAGCTGATCATGAGTGTAATGAAATTTCGATATTCAAGTGATACCAGTATCTGCCATGCCAAACTTGGCAAAATATTCTTCTTGAAGCTTTGTTCATGCCATGCGGAGTTTTCGCGTTAAACACATACTTTCTCTCTCTTAATCTGTCTCTGTCTCTCTCTCACATGAGGCTATGGCCTGGCAAAAATAACAACAACGAAACAAAAAACACGAACAAATCATCTAGATCCGAATATCACTCTTTGGTGTCTAGATATGACCTTAACATCTCTCTCTCTCTCTCTCTCTCTCTCTCTCTCTCTCTCTCTCTCTCTCTCTCTCTCTCTCTCTCTCCACACACACACACACACACACACACACACACACACACACACACACACACACACACATACATACACACGGGCGCGCGCGCGCACAGCACGCACACATGTACGCACGCATGCAGCACACACACACACACACACACACACACACACACACACACACACACACACACACACACACACACACACTCACGGACAGACAGACCGACAGAAACACACCAAACACACCACAACACACACACACCACACACAACAACACACACAACACAACCCCACACACAAAAACACCACACGGTTTTCCAAAAAAGGGAAATCCCGTCCCCAACCCCGAGAACACGGGTTGGCATTATCCCCCCCGATAAAACAATAGGCCAGGTGTGAGCAGGCTTCCCCAAATTTTTTCCGCAGTAAAGCCCAACCAAGCCCGGGAGAGAGAGGGGGAGAAAGAGAGAGAGAGGGGAGTGGGGGTTTGGGGGGTGGGGGGGAAAGGGAAGGGAAAGAAAGGGAGGGGGGTGGGGGCGGGGGGGGGGGGGGGCAACGGCGCCACCATTGTTCGTTCTGTTCCCGTGAGAAAGACTTTCAATCCCCCCCTCCCCTTTCGATAGGCCCTTTGAGCCTGCGGGGCTTGGGCACATCTCCTCCTTTTTCCTCTCTCTCTCTCTCCCCTTCTCTATCTCTCCTCTCTATTCCTCTCTTTTCCTCGCCTCCCCTTCTCTTTCTCCTCTCACCCCGACAAGCGCCAACCACCACACTTTGTTTCTGCGAGATTATTTCCCCCCCCACTGCCTCCCTCCTTCCCTCACCCACCCCCACACACCCACACACACACACACACACAAAAATACACAACATGTTGCATTTACAAACACCACACACCACACAAAACCAACACACACACACACACCACACACCCTTGTACTTGTGTATCAAAAACCAAAAGGGCAGGAAAAAGAAAAGCCTTTTTTAAACCCCCACCTTGTCAGCGACGTTCAGAATTGGGTTCAATACGGTCTTTTTTGCGTGCTCCCCGTGAAATTTGTCCACGTGACTAAATGGGCCACCGCGGTGCGCAATCGGCCTCGCACTCCGGATTGGACGCACGACAGTGGAACAACATGGGGAAGAAAAAACCAACACCACCCCGACACCCAAAAAAATTTTAAATTTTCATGTCAGGGTCTTCGCAGAATTTCTTATGGTGACGATATTGGGTGGCTTTCTCATTTATCCCGTGTGCTTCAAGTACAAGAGGAAGTTTCGAAACTAGTGTGTATGCATGAAAAAGATTTTGTCGACATGTGGAAGTGTGAGGGGGAAAAAAAAACATGGAGGGGGACAGAGGAAAGTCTGAAGTATCTGTAGGCGTGGTTGATTTGGTGTGTGCTGCATCTGCGTCATGTGTGTGTCCGATAGATATTTTTTTAAAACTAACATAGCATCCCCGCTTTCGCTTGGGGTGTAAATGAGCTGTGTCGTTTTTGCTTTAAGGAAGGGGGCCCTTATTTTTGAGCGTAGTAACGTCATATGTTATTTTTTCTGACTTCCCCTTTAGTTTTTTACATTTTTTGTGATATTATTTCATAAATAATTTCGTAGATAAGACGAAAAGTTTAAAAACGTTACATGCGTTATTAGGTTGCCCAGCGTAAAATATACGAAATATTGCTTTAAAAAAGCTCAATAATAAGGACCCCTTCTTAAAATTACCGCTTTTTATTCATTTTTTAAAGCCTTTGACATTACTGATGTCAAGGCGGTGGTGTGTTTGCTGCCGCGCGTGGTGTGGTTTTTGTGTGTGTGTTTTGGGGGTGTTGTGTGTGTTTTGCGTGGGGTTTTTGTGTTTCTGCGTGTTGGTGTGTGTGTTTTGCGTTGTGTTTGTGGTGTTTGCTGCGGGGTGTGTTGTGTGTGTGTTTTCTGCGTTGTAGTCGCTGTTTTGGTCCGTTTTATTTGCGTGCATTGGGGGCGCGGCGGTGGTTTTTATTATATGTGTGTGTTGGTACTCGCAGTAGCTTGTGGACAGATCCTTGTAAACCTTTTTCGATTTTTCCGTACAAAATAAATAATCGATTCTTTTTCCCGGTTTTTTTAAGGAAAGCCATTCATGAATCAAATTAGAAAAAAACCAAAATTTATAGGTAACAAATTGTGTAAGACAAAAAAAAAATCGACTCTGTCGAGGGGTGGGTTGATAATCAGTCGCTTGAATACTCGTTCATTCACCCGTTCATGTAATACAAAAATCTGTCCATCGTTTCTCTTGCAGCGACTTCAAACATTGGTATTTTCCTTACCGGCGAAAAAGGAAAACGATGACACTTAATATATGAGCATCCAGAAAGGCTCGGAAACTGTAAGATCCCTTTGGCAAGATTTCCGCCTTCCCCCCCTTTCCCCCTCCCCCTTGTCTTCCCCTCTATTGTTTCCAAATGCAGGAAAATGAAATTGAGAGAGAAAAAAAATGTATGCTCGAAATGAGTCGTTTTGTGCCAGAATCTGTACAAGAGTTGTCGTTATTTACTGCCTCTAAACACGATCCAGGGAGTCTTGACGCCAAGAAGCTAAACACGATCCAGGGAGTCTTGACGCCAAGAAGCTGAACACGATCCAGGGAGTCTTGACGCCAAGAAGCTGTCCACTGGGGAGAGCAGAGGAGTGCGAAGGAAAACCTTCCCCATTCTTCATTCTTTTCTTTCCGACCTTCGTCCTTTCATTTTTCTGAAAATGTCATCACTGGCCTTTCTCGCTCTGTTCTCATCGTCCGTGCTAACCGTGTTCCTCACCTTCGTTTTTCACACCATGTCTTCAGTCGTCATTTTCTTTCTCATGCCATTTAACCTTTCCTCGGCTTTTAACCTGTGGCGTCCTCATCCGCCCTTTTTTCCCTCACCATGTCCTATCCGTCCTTTCATTCCTCAGCATGTCTCATCTGTTCGTTCCTTCCCTATCGTGTTCTCAACCACCGAGTCCTTTCTTACACGTGGTGTTCCCATACCCTTTTTCCTTTCTTACTGTGTCCTCGTGTCTTTTCCTTCCTCGCCATGTTTTCACCGTCCTTTCTTCTCACCATTCTTTTTCATCAGTCCTTTCCTTCGTCACCATTCTTTTTCATCAGTCCTTTCCGTTGTCACCATTCTTTTCATCAGTCCTTTCCTTTGTCACCATTCTTTTTCATCAGTCCTTTCCTTTGTCACCATTCTTTTTCATCAGTCCTTTCCTTTGTCGCCGTTCTTTTTCATCAGTCCTTTCCTTTGTCACCGTTCTTTTTCATCAGTCCTTTCCTTTGTCACCGTTCTTTCTCGGCCCTTTTTTTGTTCTCGTGATTTCCCATCTGTATTTCTTGCATGTCCTCCATTTTTTTTGTTCCTTGCTTGCACACACTCATTCTTTCTCCTTCGCAGTGTGCCAATCCATCCTGTCCTGTCCCACCATGGTCTCGTGCATCAGCTCATGATGTCTTATTCGATCTCCTCTGTCATGATATCCTCCTTCATCTTCCTTTCTTTTTCCTTTTAACATCCTCATCGCCTATTTATTCTCGGGAAAGTGTTAATCTCGCCCCCACCCCCACCCCCCACCCCGGCCACCACGCCTTTATCCATCTTTTCTTTCTTACGCAACCTTCATCCATTAATTCCTGTCTCATAATGTCTTTATCCATCTTTTCTTTCACATAATGTCCTCATCCATCTTTCTCATGATGTCCTCATCCATCTTTCCTTTCTCATAATGTCCTCATCCATCTTTCCTTTCTCATGAAGTCCTCATCCATCTTTCCTTTCTCATAATGTCCTCATCCATCTTCCTTTCTCATAATGTCCTCATCCATCTTTCATTTCTCATGATGTCCTCATCCATCTTTCCCTTTCTTATGTCCTCATCCATCTTTCCTTTCACACGATGTCCTCATCCATCTTTCATTTCTCATGATGTCCTCATCCATCTTTCCTTTCTTATGATGTCCTCATCCATCTTTCCTTTCTTATGTCCTCATCCATCTTTCCTTTCTCATGATGTTCTCATCCATCTTTCCTTTCTTATGTCCTCATCCATCTTTCCTTTCACATGATGTTTCTCATCCATCTTTCCTTTCTCATGATGTCCTCATCCATCTTTTTCCTTTCTCACGATGTCCTCATCCATCTTTCCTTTCACATAATGTCCTCATCCATCTTTCCTTTCTCACGATGTCCTCATCCATCTT
Source organism: Conus ventricosus (assembly GCA_018398815.1). Lineage (NCBI taxonomy): Eukaryota > Metazoa > Mollusca > Gastropoda > Neogastropoda > Conidae > Conus > Conus ventricosus. The sequence continues at coordinate 38,419,298 of CM031609.1, read as the reverse complement.
TCCTTTCACATAATGTCCTCATCCATCTTTCCTTTCTCGTGATGTCCTCATCCATCTTTCCTTTCACATAATGTCCTCATCCATCTTTCCTTTCTCGTGATGTCCTCATCCATCTTTCCTTTCACATAATGTCCTCATCCATCTTCCTTTCTCGTGATGTCCTCATCCATCTTTCCTTTCTCGTGATGTCCTCATCCATCTTTCCTTTCACATAATGTCCTCATCCATCTTTCATTTCTCATGTTCTCATCCATCTTTCCTTTTTCATGATATCTTCATCCATCTTTCCTTTCTCATGATGTCCTCATCCATCTTTCCCTTCTCATAATGTCCTCATCCATCTTTCATTTCTCATGATGTCCTCATCCATCTTTCCTTTCTTATGTCTCATCCATCTTTCCTTTCACACGATGTCCTCATCCATCTTTCATTTCTCATGATGTCCTCATCCATTTTTCCTTTCTCATGATGTCCTCATCCATCTTTCCTTTCACATAATGTCCTCATCCATCTTTCCTTTCACATAATGTCCTCATCCATCTTTCCTTTCTCGTGATGTCCTCATCCATCTTTCCTTTCACATAATGTCCTCATCCATCTTTCCTTTCACATAATGTCCTCATCCATCTTTCCTTTCACATAATGTCCCCCATCCATCTTTCCTTTCTCGTGATGTCCTCATCCATCTCTCCTTTCTCATGGTGTCCTCATCCATTTCCTTTTTCATGATGTCCTCATCCATCTTTCCTTTCTCATGATGTCCTCGTCCATCTTTCCTTTCTTGGGATCCTTCCCCCTCTTTCTTTTTTGTCTTCTATGCATCTTTTCTGTTATCATAATTCGTTTTCAGTTCTATCCTCATTCATCTTTCCTTCGTCGTATAGCTCTCTCCCGTCTAACCTCTCAGCATAGTCTCAGCCATGATTTCTTTCCCTTGATGTACTCGGCAGTCTTTCCTTCTACAGCACATCTTCACGCGTCTTCATTTCCTCACCAGGTCCTCATCTGTACTGCTCTAGTCATTAACTCTGTAACCAGCTTTTCTTTCTCATGTCGCGATCATTTTCCTTCTGAAAAAAAAAAATGCTTTTGCACATTTCCTTCCTTATGACGTCATCTTCCATCTGTCCTTTTCATGACATCATTGTTCATCTCCCTTTCCTGTTGATGTCCTTATCCTTTTCCTTTCCCACATGTTCACGTCCGTCTTTCATATCTCATGATACTCTCCTTTTTCCTTCCTCGTGACATTATCGGCTATCTATCGCTTCTCGTTATATGATCATCCATTTTTTTCTTTCACGATATCCTCATCCATCTTTCTTCCTCATGGTGTCTGCATCAATCTTTCCTTTCTCGTGATGTTCTTATCCATCTTTCTCCTGATCTCCGTATTGATCCATACTTTCTTCAGATGTTCTCTTCTATTTTGCCTTTCTCTTGATATCCTTGCGCATCTTTCCTGTCGCATTGTGCCCCCATCCATCTTTCCTTTCATATGATTTTCGTATTCATTTTTTACCCTCTTTCCGATGTCCTCATCCATATCCCGATTCTCGTAATATCCTCGTGATATTTCCGTTATTACCATAATCTCGGGCATTTTTTTCTTTCTCGTCTATTCTCATCCATCTCTCCGTTCTCATGATGTCCTCATTTTTTGGTTTTCATGACGTCCTTATCTATTTTTTCCCTTTTGTCATGAGTTCCTATATCGCACAATATTCTCAACCATATGTTTCCGTTATCATGATGCCTTCATCAGTGTTCCTTTTTCATATAATATTTATCTTTTCTTTTTCAGCATATCATCAATTTTTTTCCCAATATAACCTCGTCTAAATTTTCTTTGCTCATGATATCCTCAGCTTTTCTTTCTTGTGATGTTATCTTTCTCATAATACTTTTATCCGTCTTCCCTCTCTTATGTCCTCATGTATCTTTTCTTTCCCTCGACGAAGCTTTCCTTTTTATCTCCCCATCTTTCTTTTCTTTTTAAAATAATGCTCTCAGTCTGATCCATTCTTTTTCTTACTCGTTATGCTTTAATGTATTGTTGGTCTCTCAGAATGTCTTAAAAATCCTGTGTCTGTTCTTTCACCCGATCTCTGCCTCGGTTTTTCCTTCTCCTTATGAACTCGTTTGTCGTTTCTTTCGTACCATGTTCTGATCCACTTCTCTTTTCTCATGTTCCAATCCATCTGTGCTTTCTTCTGATCCTTATATCTTTCGTTTTCATGATGTTCTTATCCGTCTTTCCTTTCTGCTCTTCCCTTATTTCTTCCTTGTGATGTTTTCATTCATTTACAAAAATTCTTATTCACTTTTCTTTCATGTGCGTATCCGTCTTTCTTTGCTCAAATTTCATTACATACTTTTTTTCTCTCGATAGGGTATTTCTGCCTTGCCTTTTTCGTTTTCTTCATCCATCTTTCTATGCTTATGACACTGTTATCCATTTTTCTTCACCATTACAAGAGGATCCATGTTCCTCTTCTCAGCCTGTCTTCATTTGTCTTTCTCTGCTTGACTGAACTCATAGACATTTTGTTTCTCATGCGCTCTTCCATCTGCTCTTTCTCATGATGTCCTTACCCGTCCCTTCTTATGATACCCTCCTCTATCGTTCCATGACATCAGTATCGATCTTTCTGGTAATGTTTTCCCCCATCTTTCCTTTTTTCATGATGTCCTCGTTATCGACCCTTTCCAACTACAATCTCATCCATCTTCCATTGTTCTCAGTGTCTGCTTATTGTGTCTTCGGTCTTCCGTTTCTTTTTCACGATGCCCACACTCATCTCTCCCTTTTAAAGATGTTCACACTCGTCATTCCTTTCTTATATGATGTCTACACCCATCTTTCCAATCCCATGTTGTCTGTACCCACCTTTCCTATCTCATGTTGTCTAAAACCTACCTTTCCAATCTCATGCCATACCCCCCTTTTTCCTATCTCATGTTGTCTATACCTACCTTTCCAATCTCATATCTATACCCACCTTTCCTATCTCATGTTGTCTATACCTCCCCTTTCCAATCTCATGTCTATACCACCTTTCCTATCTCGTGTTGTCTGTACCCACCTTTCCTTTCTCATGTTGTCTATACCCACCTTTCCTTTCTCATGTTGTCTATACCCCCCCTTTTCCCCTTTCTCATGTTGTCTAAAACCCACCTTTCCTTTCTCATGTTGTCTATACCCACCTTCCTTTCTCATGTTGTCTTTTACCCACCTTTCCTTTCTCATGTTGTCTATACCCCCCTTTTCCCTTTCTCATGTTGTCTATACCCACCTTTCCTTTCTCATGTCTAAAACCCACCTTTCCTTTCTCATGTCTGTACCCACCTTTCCTTTCTCATTTTGGGTCTATACCCACCTTCCTTTTCTCATGTTGTCTGTACCCATCTTTCCTTTCTCATGTGTCTGTAGCCAACTTTCCTTTCTCATGATATTCACACCCATCTTGCACACCTGGCACCATTTTGCTTCCTCTGTGGCGTGTAGGCTGTCCGTGCACACCTAGCGTCTTTGTAAAGGGGTGTAAGCTGGGCACCCTTGGTACTTCCGCCATAAGATAAAGGATTTTCCGTGAACTGCTTGCAAAAAAGTTACTTAATGCGTGATGTGTATGATATCCGTGCGCACGTGGCACCATGTTACTTTCCCCGTAGTGTGTAGGATACTCGGTGCATGGCTAACACTCAGTTACTTTCGCCGTTGCACCCCCTGGCACTGTAACTTTCTCCGTAAAGTGCACGAGCCCCGGTCCACGCCTGGCCACAGTAACTTTCTCCGTAAAGTGCACGTTTACCCGGTCCGCGCCTGGCACGTAACTACTTGTGAAGTGCACGATCCCCGGTCCGCGCCTTTGGCACGGTAACTTTCTCTGAAGTGCACGATACCCAGTCCACGCCTGGCATCGTTACTTTCCCCAGTAAGGTGTTGAATACCCGATGTACGCCTGACACTATGTTACTTTCGCCATAATGTTTTAGGATACTCGGTGCATGCCTAAACACTGTTACTTTCGCCGTTAAGTGTAGGATACCCTTGCACGCCTCCCTAAAGTGTAGGATAGCCGGTCGCGCCTGGCATTGTATTACTTTCGCTGTTAAGTGTAGGATACCCGGTGCACGCCCGGTATTACGTTACTTACTCTGTAAGGTGTGAAGTATTTTGCACCCAGGCACTAGCAACATGTTCTCTCTGAGGCAACATGCCCCCCCCCCCCCCCCCCCCCCCCCTCAGCTTAGAACGTTTGATTTACAATGAGAAATAAACCCAAGATCAGTTGTCTGTGATGTTGATTCAGTGACTGTTATTTTGTTGTTTGTAGTTCAGCTGACCCCCTGGAGCTATTTCAAGGGTGTCACCACGCAGAGGACCGATAGTTTTTGTCGACACACACACGCACGCACACGTGGCGCAAAAAGTACATGCGCATGCATGCTCCCCCCCCCCCCTCTTCTTCTCTCTCTCTTTCTCTCTCTCTCTCCTCTCTCTCTCTCTCTCTCTCTCTCTCTCTCTCCTCTCTCTCTCTCACACCACACACAAAACACACACACACACACACACACACCACACAGAGGGAGAGAGAGAAAAGGGAGGGGGGGGGACTAAAAATGACATACGTTTCGAATTACGTACATGTAAACCAATGCATGTTTACAAGGTGGACGATTGGTATGTTGGGATATGTTAAAACTAAGCCATGCGGAGTGCGTTAGCCACCGGGGGTCTTGCTATTAGTCCACATGAATTTCAACATGGGCCCGACGAGTGCTCTCGCTCTCCCTTTGGGTTTGGGTAGTTTGGACACTGCTTTGGCTTTTTTTTCCAGTCTCCTTTCCAAATTCATTGCGTTTACTTTTTTTTTCTTTATCGATTGATGCAATTCATTGAAATTTTTGCTTTTTGAGATCTTTAGGATCGTAAGGCGTTTACAGTCATTCTAAACATATTTAAAATTTCTTACGTGAAAACCCTTTCGTGGTAAAACTTTTCCGTCAACTAGGGGCACTAGGGGATGGAAAGCGGGGCAGCTTCTCTAGTTCTCATTGCTGCCCATCTGCGATCATCTCGTGCAGATTTCATGCGCACTCCGTTTTTTTTTCTTATACAAGTTGTATCTATTTGCTTTCCCTCGAAGTCGAATTTTATTTTCTCTCTCTGTGGTTTACACCCTCCCCCACGCCTCGAGCTCCCTTTTTGCAACCAAAATATGTAACTGTTAAACGAAAGATGTTCTTCTCCTCGCATTGGACCTTACTGACGGGATGTTGAAAGACGTATAAAATGAACACTTTATCACACTGAGCCATGGTCGTGGACTGCACGGGAGCACGTGAGAAACGATCGACTGTTTAGCTCCTTGTTCCATTACATAGCAGCGCCTTGGGGAGAGTTAGACGGCCAAACCCTCTTTCTTCCCGTCTCCAACGTCGTGTTTAGAGCCGCACCCCCCCCCCCCCCCCCCCCATTTTTTTCCCTCTTTATTTTCGCTTGTCTGTCTTTCTTCATCGATCTTTTCTCTCCTTAGCATGCAACAAGACGAGATCAAAATCAGGTTGTCTCAATGGGTGAGCAGTCTGGGTGCATTGATTGACGAAACTCTTCTTTCAGCTACTCTTTTCCCTTGCATTAGCCACGTCGAGCGCAGAAGAATCGGTTTCCTTCCGTTCCTACCTAAATGAAGAAGCTGTTCTCTCTCTGCTTTTATGCGCTCCTTTGTCCGATGTACACCGGAACATCTTTTCAGTCCTGAGCATCTAGCCACAAGAAAAGCCAGAACCGTGCTGCACGGCGTGTTTTCGGATCCTCTTACCATGCTTGTGTTGCGCTGTCTCTTTTTGTCCCCTTTCGCCGGTGGCACGTGGAACAACATTCCAGTCTCTCTCTTCTGTCGTTTCAGTCGCCTGGAAACCAGGCTCCAGCGTGTCACTCTGAACCCCTCAGTCTGTCCACACCTCTTCGTCTTCGTCTGCTGCTGACATCCGTATCTGCAGACTCCCTTCTTTTAGGCCAGAACCATACGGTCACCTTTATGACATCCACGTGTACTGACTTCCTTCGTTGGGCCTAAATCCTACGGCCAACGTTTTTTTTTTTTTTCTTTTACACTAGGGTCCCCCAACTGTAACCAGCTCCCTTTTCTCCGTTCGACAAGCAGACTTGATCACAAGTTTTACAGCTTTGTTTCTGACCCTTATTCATCACCCTTTTATTTAGTTTACGTCTTCTCGGACCGTAGGCCATGGAGTTTTGAATGTGTGCGTGTGTGTGTGTGCGCGCGCGCGCGCGTGTGTGCGTGTGTGCGTGCGTGCGCGCGCACGCGTGCGTGTGCGTGTGGAGTGGGAGGGAGGGGACACTTGTGCGTGCCTTTGTATTGAATGTACGTGCTCACGCCATTGTTGACAAAATTTTGTTAGATCATCTTGCTGTTACTGTCGTGATGTACTGGGCGTATAGGAGCAGCAGAAGCATCATCATCATCAGCAGCAGCAGCAGCAATAGTAGAAGTTGTAGTAGTAGTAATAGCAGTTGTAGTAGTAGTGGAATTGGTAGTAGTACGAGTAGTGGCGAAGCACCACCAACAATAGCAGTGCCATAAATAGTAGTCCTCGTTGTAAGCGAAAAATATTACGGATAATTGCGATAAGTGTAATTACTGCCACTGTTGTAATTTTCGAATTTTTTTTCCCGTATCAATCAGTGCAATGACTTACGTTGAAGTGCGTTTTCTTTCTCTCTCTCTTTTTTTTTTTTTTTTTTTTTTTTATACGATCCTCTTCCGGCTTCGCGCCCCCCCTCCCCTCTCCCCGCACACTCCATCTGCCGACTTAAAAAAAACCAAACAACTCATTAATGGGTGAACATTTTTGTTTTCTTTTCCACAAAATGTAAAAGCAGGTAATGGGGTTTGGAGAGAGTATTTCAGCAGTATAAACAAACATATTTACAAACGATTTGTATTCAACAAAGTATTACCTAAAAGTCGATTTCACAATTAATTTGAACCATTGGTGTTAATTTGAGGAGTTTCAAATTCGTTCTGACGAGGTTGATATGGTTTACATGAAATGAGGTTTGAAGGGAGGTGTGTGGAATTAGATTATGACTACATTCTGACAGGTGTATACTACCCTTTCAGTGGTGGTTCCGTGCGATCCTAGGGCAATAATTTTCTCTCAAACACAGAAAGGCTGCTGTAAACTTAGAAACTCTGGGTATCTTAAACGAATTCTCTTAATTGTAATCAGTTCAGTCGATCGGATAGGTGGCTTGTGAGCGCTTACACCACGCACGCACGCACGCACGCACGCACACGCACGCACGCACACACAACACACCACAACAACACAAACACACACACACACACACACACACACACACACACACACACACACACACACGGATATTCCAAGACCGAAACGGACGGACACACACACAACGGCACACGCGCGGCACACACAACACACACCCAACACACAACACGCCCCGCGCACACAACCTACACACTCACACCAACCACACACCACACACACACACACCACACACACACACCACAGAGAGAGAGGGGGGGGGCAGACAGACAGACTGATTGACTCACTGACAGACCGATTGACCGAGAGAGAGACGGGCGGACGGACAGAGAGAGGAGAGAGAGAGAGAGAGACGGAGAACGGACAGAGAGAGAGAGAGAGGGGAGAAGAGAGAGAGAGGAAGAGACGAAGAAGAGAGAGAGAGATTCTATTTCAGTCCCGTCATGGCCTTTCCTCACTTATTCTCACGATCCGTCTTCAAACCCGACTTCTGCCCTTTGAGACAAGTTCCAACAATCGACTCCCCTTGATGGACGTCCGCCCGAGCTCTCAGCACCGGGATCACCCCCAGTGCCATCAAACGTGGTTCCAAGCACCTTCCCTCCTAAATGTCCCCCTTATTCGACTTTAGACTGGGGTCAACAGAGGGTGCCATCTCCTTGGTTCTAGACAAAAGGATCCTCCGCCACGGAAGAATGCCTTGGGCCACAGGTGCTAAAAAAAATTTTTTTAAAGCAACAATCTCCAAAGCTAAGAGGGCCAATGACGCAGTCAGATGGTATTAAATACACCTGAAGACTCGTGAATGCCTTGTTACTGGATTAAGAATTAATGATATCGACGATAAAGGGCGGTTTGCGGTGGGGGAGGAGGGGGGGGTGGGGGGTGGGGAGGGGGTGGGAGGGGGGGAGCTTGGGGGCAAGGGGGAAAATTAGGCGAATTCACCACTAACGGGCCAATGCGCAGTCAGATAGTATTGAATACGCCTAATGACTCGTGAAGGCCTCAGTTACCGGGACTTTAAACAGTTAATGTAATCACAAAAAAGGGGTGGGTGGGGGGGGGGGGGGGATGTCTCACACTAACAGGGCCATGGCGCAGTCAGATGGTATCAAACACGCCTATGACTCGTGAAAGCCCAGTTGCGTGGACTTTAAAAAAAAGTTAAATGTGATCATCGAATAAAGGGAGGGTAAAATCTCCACAGCAAGGCCATGCGCAGTCAGATGGTATTAACACACGCCTAATGACTCGTGAATGCCCTGGTGGTGGACTTAAAAAAAGTTAGGTATTGTCATCATTTTAAAAAAAAAGGGTGGGTTTAGGTGACTACATACAGCAGGGCCATGGCGCAGTCAGATGGTATTAAACACGCCTAATGACTCGTGAATGCCCTAGTAGGTGGACTTATAAAAAGTTGATATCTTCATCTAATTTTTTATAAAAATGGGTGGGGGTGGGTTTAGGGGTGACTACATAGCTAGCAGGGCCAATGGCGCAGTCAGATGGTATTAAATACGCCTAATGACTCGTGAATGCCCTATTAGATGGACAAAACGTTAATGTGATCATCAGATTAAGAGGGAAAAAAACACCCTCCACAGCTAACAAGGCAAGTGGCGTAGTCAGATGGTATTAGATACGCTTAATGACTCGTTAATGCCGTGTTACGTGGACTTAGAGAAAAGGTTAGTGTTATGATTTAATTTAGGGTTAAAAAAGAAATGGGTAACAGGGCCAATGACGCAGTCAGATGGTATTGAATACGCCTAATGACTCGTGAATGCCCTGTTATGTGAAATAAAATAAAGTTAATTAATCACCGAATGGAAGGGAAAAAGAAGCCTCCACAGTTGACAGGACCAATGGCGAAGTCAGATGGTATTAAATACGCCTAATGACTCGTGAATGCCCTGTTACGTGGACAAAGCTAAAGTTACCACATATTACCATTTAAAAAAAGAAAAAAAAAGAGATAACGGCATGTAGCAACTGGAGGCACACGTGTGGGTCAGATGACCATCGCACTCAGTCGGGTCACGGACGTCTAGAACCTTGGAGAGCTGGCACCTGTGTTGGTCCCGAGAGGGGGGGGGGGGGGGGGACCAAAGAGCCCAGTGAGGGCGGGTCGGCGGAACCGCCGTTTGATGGCGGTGGGGGTTTGATCTTTGGTGCTGGGTTCGGGGGTCGTCTGTCAAGGGGGGTTGTTTTGTTGGAATCTGTCTCAAAGGGAGGATGAGGGTGTTGAAGGCGGATCAGAGAATAACTGGGGAGAAAGTCTGGTGGTTCTGAAATAGAATCTGTGAGTGCATGAACGTAGGTAAAACACACACACACACACACACAACACACACACGCACAGCACGCACAGCACGCACGCACCACACCACGCACGCGCACACGCACACACACCCCGCACGCAGCGCGCGCGCGCGGTACGGGCATGCACACACACGCGCGTGCGCACACACACACGCGCGAATACACACATCACATTCATGCCTCTCTCTCTCTCTCTCTCTCTCTCTCCTCTCTCTCTCTCTCTCTTCTCTCACACCACACACTCCTTTTCTCTCTCTCTCTCTCTCTTTCTCCTCTCTCTTCTCTCTCCATCTCTCTCTCTCTCTCTCTCCCACACACACACACACACACAACACACACACACACACACACACACACACACCTCACCCACACACACTCCTCTTACACACACATTCACACTATGCAAACGCGCATGCACTCACACACCACACACAAACACTACAAACACACGCAACTCCATTCACGCACCACGACACGCACACACACACCATACATACAAACAATGCAAACGCGCATGCACCATTTCCACACACACACACAACACAACACACACACATCACACACACCACGACACACACACACACACACAACACATACTCAAGCATACACACCTACCAATACTTACGAGAGAGGAAATACAGACAAACCGTGACAGACAGACGGCATACCTCACTTCACTGCAAAACATCACACCTACACTTCTCTCCCCTCACTCCTCTCGATAATCAGCCAACATCACCTCCAACCTGCTCCAGTCCGCTAAACGCACTGCACGCAAGCACGCAGACTCACGCCCCACACACACACCACTCCACCATCTCCCACAACACACCACACACACACACCACACAACACACACACACACACACACACACACACACACACACACACACACACACACACACACACACACACACAATATATGAACACACGCTTGTGCACACACACACACACACACACACACACACACACACACACACACACACACACGCACGCACACAGCATTTCGGAATCTTTTAATATTCGATGTTACTTGGACGGTGCACTTGGTATATAGTAAATTTTCCAGACCGCGTCAGTAGAATTTGTATTTTCAACATAGGGGTTTGTACTTTCAATCATAGGGGTTTGTACTTTCAATCATAGGGGTTTGTACTTTCAATCATAGGGAATAGGAGAAGAGGAGAGGGGTGGGAGTTGGGGTTCATAAAACCCGCACAGCATAACTGCGCATGCTGCAATAAACTTTCAGCCTCGATATTGCATCGGTTCATTAACGAGGAGCATGGTAAATCGCAGAGGACTGCATACAGTAGAATAGCTACAGGCCTATACATTACTACGGTGAATTATTTGTGATTTCATATACCAAGATGAAGCTGTGGCGTGCGTGTACTTAGGTGACTCGGTGTTGACTACATACAGTAGGATTAAAAGCTAAAGGCAATGTGTTTTTACAGTGGGGAATACCTGAAGGTCGCATGCATTAGGATAAACTATAGGGTCTGTTGTAGTGGTGAATCAATGGGGATTGTACAGCACGATATAAAGTCACAGATCTATGTATTGTAAGGGAAAGATTTGGGACAGTGTACGGTATGATGAAAATACAAGACTTGCAATTGCGACGTAAATCAGGCGAAATATCTCTCTCTCTCCCCTGGCTTGATTCCCCTCCCTCGCACCATTTCATCTAGTCTGTATATTACTGATAGATTCATCTATAAAGCAACTCCCACTTCATCCCCCCCCCCCCCCCCCCCCCCCCCCTCCCCTGCTTCAGACGTTCTTGAGTTTAAACACCTTGAACTCTTTATGCACGAGTGGCCAAAACACTGTTGCATTTCCCTTCAGCTGCAGTCCTTGTCCGCTGCTTGAGAAAAGATCGTATCGCAGCAAATCATTTTTCGCGTTCACCGAGGATGGAGGGGAAAGGTTGGGTGGGGTCGTGCGTTGGGTGGGATGGGAGATAATTTGATTAGAAAGTTTCTTTCAAGGTGTTTGTAGAGTACAGGTACAGTCAAGTTTGTAGAGTACAGGTACAGTCCAAAAAAAAATCTGATCGTTAACGTCATTTCCATCACACTACGAAAGCCACGTCAAAGCAATTTCACAACCGTGTGTCCTTCATCTAATAGAACCATCGGGTTCGTTTGTTGTTGCTTTTTTTTTAGTGAAAACTCCTGTTCTTCAGCTCATTTTTACATCTATTGAACAGTCGATGGAGACAAAAAAAATCAGGCTAGGAAAGCGTCAGAGGGATAATGAGCGGATGACAAAAATAATTATAAGAAACTGACTATACTACTACTACTACTACCACTATTGCTGCTGCTGATACTATCATTAGTGATTTGTATAATTATGATAATGACAATGATAATAGAGTAAATTTGTGTCCGTACGCCAGTAGCCGATGTAAATATGATCCACGCAATTATCTGTTATGAGATTTTATTGGAGGCATCTGCCAACACTTCTCCCACCCCTTACTGCCACGTCCTTACCTTTCCACCCACCCCTCTTCCCCTTCCACCCGCCTTGACTTTTCAGAAATTGGAGATGTCACGTGCTTTCTTCCCCTTTCGTGCTCCCCCGCATAAACTCCATCCCCAACTACACACACACACACACACCACACACGCACACACACGAAGAGACCGCGAAGGTACTCCCGTTGTTTGACAACACAAACGACAATGGCGGTCAGAATCAAATCTGTAAGCGGCTGTGCTGAAAGGGGAATTAACAGAACCGTCGATTTTTTTTTCTTTCTGTGAAGCCAGGTATTTTTCAAGTCTTAGACGTCGTACGTTCTAAATCGACATATTATAACATTTCTTTCTGATCACTTTGTTCTGTCATGTCGAACACCTTTGGTCTTTCGTCTTCGTCCTACCTGTTGTTTAACTGATGTTACTAGCGTTTATCTCTCGTTATATAAGAGCCCACTTAATCCCTTCCTAACGTCTGTCTCTCCCCCCCCCCCCCCCCCTCCCTTCCCCTCAGTGCCTTCATGGCTCCTCATTCACTGATGTACCTCCGCTTCCTTTCTTTCTGTGAGTGAAACGGAAGTTCACACCATCCCAGAGGAAAGGACATTTGAGCTGCTACAAAACTCATTCCTGCACTAGCTTACATTCTCTGGGTATCATGAAACGACTTTCCAGTGTCAACATATGAACACATTTCTTTTGTAAGGATTTTCTGTATGATACTTTTCTAAACCTGCTTGACCGTCCCTTTAATGTGTTTATTTTTCACCTCGTCATCTTGGTCCTCCTGTGAGGCAGTCTGCAGCTCACCTCTCACCTAGAACTCACCTTGTACAGTGGAAACCCCATGCCGAAAGGAGGGGTGGAGCGGGATGTGGGCAGGACTCTTAGCTTGAAATGTGTTCCAGTTCTCTGGCGATGTTCTGCCCGTACGTTTCCTGTTTGGGTTTTTTTTTTTCTTCACTCTTTTGTCTCTGTGTCTTCACTGTCGGTTTTTTTCCCTGCCTCTGTGGCCCATTCTTTAATCTGTGTTTTTAACACTCTGCATTCTTTTTTTTAATTCGCCCCATAGGAACGCTGGTGAGAGAGGGGAGGTTTATTTCAGCGTAAATGGTGTCCCTTTCTTCTAGAAATCCGCTGCTACTGATTTCTTCTTTTGTGTCCCATGTTTCTCTTTGACTTTGCTGTCTATCTAAATTTGGTTGTTTTTTTTCTCTCTCAGTACTGTTGCCAACTGCTTTTCAGTACTTGTGGTCTTATTCATCTTCCTGTGGTCTGGAAAACCTTTTTTTTTCTTGATAAACGTTGTAAGATGCAAGATCTTTCATGTAATCTGGTGATATAGATTGTGAGAGTTGAACCACTGGCACAGGCTGTCCGTTCTTCGGTGCTGTTAACTAATTTGGCATTTGATGTAACTTTGCTTGGATTTTTCTCAACAGGATTTTCATCGTTCTTAGAGGGAAGTCTGAGCAAAATAATCAGAGTGGTCAGTGCACTGAACATGGCTTGGTTTAATCAGAGTGGTCAGTGCACTGAACATGGCTTGGTTTAATCAGAGTGGTCAGTGCACTGAACATGGCTTGGTTTTATCCAACTGAAGGACTGCAGCATGGAGATTGATGCTATGAAGTGTTCCTGTAAACCGTGTGTACATCTGTTTTCCCTTGACGGGAGTGACTTCTTGATTTTGTTGTTTGTTTGCGTGTGTTTTTGCTTGTTTGTTTGCCTTCGTTTTGTTTTGTTGTTTGTTTTTGGTACGTGTTGACCGTCCCTGTTTGCTCGTGTTGTGCTAGTATGTTTGCTTTCGTTTTGTTTGTTTGCTTCGTACGTGTTGACCGCCCTGCGTATACTGTCTGTGGTCTGCGCGAGCTGAACTGAAACAGAAATTGTCCGTGCTCATCTCTGATACCGCAGTATGAGGTTTTGTACATGATGATGCTTTCAGCTTTCAGTAATTCATTTCTCCTCAAAGCACAAATAGTCTTTCGCTCTGTGATTGTGGAGTCGGTATGCCAAGACTGTTTCCACAAGACTGTATCCGGACGAGCTCGGTCTGGCATGACCTTTCTTCGTTTGTATCACCTTTACCTATCCCTTGACATCGTCTGTTGTCGTTGGGGCACCCCTGATGATCTGGCCACCGCTCTCCTCCATCTGTCCCTGTCCTCCACCGCTCGCTGAGATTCTACTAGGCTCGTTTGTATCCAGCCATCCAAAGTCTGATGATGTCAGGCGCTGTTGTTTACCGTTTGAAGAAGACACTTTTCTCTTAAACTGAAATCTATGACACGCACGCGTGTACACACACACACACGCACACACACACACACACACCCCACACACACCACACACACACACACACACACACACACACACCGCACACACACACACACACACACAACACACACACACACTCTCTCTCTCTCTCTCTTATTCGTAAAGGCCATAGCCCCTTAGAAGGGGTAAGTAAATGACAAATCGCGCAATTCATCAATGCAAACTCAATTTGAGAAACATAACATTTGTTATCTTAGCACATCATTTCGCATTCTGAAAGCTTTATACAAATACAAAGCGAACTGTTTGGTAGTGTTTTCATTTGATGATGCCATTAACATAATGAGTTTGAAGAAACAAGGTTTTCTTAGATACTTAAATGGGATTAATTGCTGTCTGATAACTTGTAATACAGGACAATACAGAACAAAATGAACTTCATTTTCATCATCTTCATGGCAGAGCGGACATGTAAAATTACGATCAATAAAAGGCCGATAACGGTTAGAATGTACACAGATATCCGATACACCAAATCTAAATTTAGTGACAATATGTTTAATATGTCTGTTAATTTGCATTGCTAAGTACTTTGGAATACAATGTGCAGGATTTAACACTCTGTAAACATCAAATCGGCCACTGTCCTCCATATGAGAATTCCATCTCTGCCAGTTACAGTCAATTAACCTTTGCCGGAACATACAAATAAAACTATTTATGTCATCTACACCTTGATTCTCCCACACAAAGCCAAACCCAAATTCGTACAGTTTTAATCTCACTTTAGAGGCCCAATTACTCTTACCCCTAGCATCTAGCTGTACTAACATTTTATATGCTTTATGTGGTAGTCTACTAGGTTCCATCCGGGTTATTTTTAGCCAGTAACGAATGCACCTTACCACAGAAAGTAAATGGATTGGATACCTATTGGTCTCCCCATAAACTAAATCGTTTGGCGTTTGCATTGAAACACCGAGAAACTTTTTCAATGCATTTAAATGAATCTTTTCAATCTGTATAGAAGCAGTATCAAGACCCCATAACTCAGCTCCGTATTGCACTATGGGTTGAATTTGAGAATCGAACAACTTTAAAAACAGTGTAAGAGACTCATTATTAAGCATACGCAATTTCTTTAAAATACAAAGTAAGCAACGTTTAGCTCTACTTACAAGGTCTTTGGAAGCAAAACCGAAACTTAAACGTGTTGAAAAATATATACCCAAGTACTTATAGACATTCACGACTGGCATAGGCATTCCATTGTACATCCATTTTTCCCGTGCAGCGAGATGTCCACCCTTCCTAAACACTATGATATTACTTTTTGCCATGTTTACTTTCAGTTGGAGTGACGCAGAGGCTCTTTCTAAACTATTTAATTGGTTTTGGAGACCAACTATCGTTTCTGACATTAATATAACGTCATCAGCTAAGAGGAGGATGAAAATCTCCAATGCATCGTTTACTAACTGAGCTCCATGCTTACCATTATGTATTACTTCTAAAGTTAATTCATTAATAAACATAGAAAAAAGAATAGGACTACAGACATCCCCTTGTTTAACTCCCAATGTACAGTTTATGTAGTCTGTTAGAGATGATCCGCATCTCACTCTCGCTTTCACAGAGTCATACATGCTCAAAACACATTTATATAATTTACCTCGGATTCCATGCTTCACCAAAATTGGCCACAAAACACTCCTGTTGACAGAGTCAAAAGCTTTTTCAAAATCAATAAAAGCTACATATAATTTCGATTTAGACAAAACTGTTTTTGAACAAAGGCCATCAAAGTAAACATATGATCTATAGTCGAATAATTACGTTTAAATCCAGCTTGAAATTCGCCTGTAATATCATTCTCTTCGACCCATTCTTGAAGTCTTCTATTAATAATAGCACTATATAATTTACTGCCGATGTTGCACAGCGAGATCCCTCTGTAGTTGTCTGGATTATTAACGTCACCTTTTTTATAAATGGGAGAACAATAGATTCGCCCAACTTTTAGGAAACACACCCTTATCAAATAGAGTATTCAGAAATTTTGTGAAAAAATTCATCACCAAATCGGATTTGCATGCACTTTTTATCATTTCACCAATGATCCCATCTGGACCGGCAGCTTTTCGATTTCTCAGTTTACTTAAAGCAAAAATGATTTCTTCTTTCGATATAGGACGATTTAAATGACCATGATTGTCGTCGTCGTTATCACTCTCATCTCCTTGCCCTATATCGTTGTCAATGTCATCATTTCTTTCAAGCAATTTCTTAAAATGTTGAAACCAATTTTCCAGACTGATATTGTTTTGGGGGTGAATTCGTCTTTTCTGAATTTTGCGCATTGTCTCCCAAAACTCCTTTTGGCACTTAATGGAGGCGACTAATTTATCTAACATAATTCTGTTAAATGCTTTCTCTTTTTTCTTCAAAAGATGTTTATAATCGCGTCTGGCATTACAGTACTCAACGTGATCAGGTACAGATAAAGTTCGACGGTATTTAATTAACAATTTACGTGCATTTCTTTTACTTAAAAGACATTCCTTATCGTACCAGTCTTCGCCAACTACTTTTTCATTTACATTAATGATCTTCCTCATACATTCCGCAGCGACTTTTAGACATCTGTTAAAAACAAGTAAAGCTTCATCAACATTAACCTCAATGAGACTGATTGCCATGTGTATCCTTTGCTGAAATTCTGGTGAATCCATTGCATTATGAAACAAATCCACATGAATATCATTCCAGCAATACTTTTCAACAAAATTGACAACATTATGTTCTTTCACAGAGTGCGGGGTTAAGCTGTGTAAATTAATACATAATACCAAAGGCATGTGGTCAGAATCAACACGTTCACCCACCCATAACTTACAATCATTGAGAAGTGTTGCAAACATATCACACGACATTATAAAATAATCATTCACACTGCTTCCACACTCAGAGATGTATGTGTAGCAACCTTTGAGGTCGCCCTGACACAAACCATTTAAAATGCACAAATCCAATGCAGTGCACATATTTAGTAACATCTTACCATATCTATTTAACACGTTATCTTCTGAATTTCTGCCCACGTGTAATGGACCACTCAGACTGCATCTGCATCTCTCTCTCTTACACACACACACACGTGCGCACGCGCGCACGCACGCGCGCTCGCACGCACGCGCGCTCGCACGCACGCACGCACGCGTGCACGCACGCACGCACATATACACACACACACACACACACACACACACACACACACACACACACACACACACACACACACACACACAAGCGCGCGCACGCGCACACGCGCACACACACACACACACACACACACACACACACACACACACACACACACACACACACACACACAGTGTCCTGACCGTTTTTTTTTCCGTTTACGTTCTGCGTGCTATGTTCACTTCGTTGCTGAGATTTCTTGCGCATCCGTCAATTTAGTGTTAAAGCTGATGTAGTGCGACCCTGTGCAGAGACTGACACCCGAGCCAGTTTCACATGATGTCCTATTCAGGTTGAGCGTCAACACTCGCCAAGGTGGTAGGCAGACGACACTCGCCAAGGTGGTAGGACAGACGACACTCGCCAAGGTGGTAGGACAGACGACATTCGCCAAGGTGGTAGGGCAGACGACACTCGCCAAGGTGGTAGGACAGACGACACTCGCCAAGGTGGTAGGGCAGACGACACTCGCCAAGGTGGTAGGACAGACGACACTCGCCAAGGTGGTAGGACAGACGACACTCGCCAAGGTGGGAGGACAGACGGGATAACCGCGACTTGAAGGCCGTCCAGAGGGGTGGGGGAGGGAGGGGAAGAGAGTGATGGTGGAGGGTTTGTGCAACACTCACCAATTCCATCAGAAAATTACATCAAGCCCCAGGCATATGTAAACTCGTCTTACGACGACCTGGGCGTTTTAACCCCGAGATTACTATTTAGTGGATGGGTATGGTATTGATATGGAAAGTGGGCATGGGATTCCTGTAGCAATTCTGCTGAATCACGTTGATTAAAGATATCTTGGCCATTTGAATTTTTTTTCATCCATACGTGTTTCCAGCCAGTCTGGCGACTGGATATTAACTGGTATTATTTTTTATACTTGCGGCCCTGATATTGTTTACATTTGATCCACAAAGAATGTATCAGTCTAGATAGATCCCGCATATAACGCTTTATAAATATCCCACTTTTATCCGTAAACTCACTCGCGTAGGATTTTCCGATGCTCAGCACACTTTTATTATAATTTCTTTCCTTTACTTCTCACTTGCATTCTTTCACACCGGGATCTTTGTGCTTTGTGTCCAGTTTTCTCTCTAATCCCAACGTTTCAAGTTCGCTCCTTGACGCTCCTCAAAGAGCCTTCACTTTATCGTAGAAACATGTTGTGGACAGACTGAGAGGATTGGACACACCACCGTCAGTTTCCATCTCCGTCCTGTGGCAACTTCTTGTTTTTCCACTGCAGTTGTCTTCTTTTAATATTTCATGGATTTGAACCTCGGGTCCTTCAGTTTCTCCCTCTCCTTTTATTATTCAAGCCTTTCCATCACCGCCCATACCCAGTGTTGTACATTATTCATGTCTCCACATTCCCCATTCTTTTACGTCATTTTCGGTTTCAAAACGGAGTGACTGAGGGCGGACAATGGAGCAAAATTTAGAAAGAGAGGGAGTTACCGCCAAGGACATAGGCAGAGAGAGAGTACAGGACAAGACACATCAGTGTCTTGTCCTGTACTCGGTTTGTCTGTCCTTGGCGGTAACTAACCCCCTCTCTTTCTAAAGTCATATTTGGTCTTTCCCCACTGCATATCCAAGTCCTACGGTCCCCACCCGTCTCCCCCTCTTCATTCTTCTCTGCTACAAACAGTTCCTTTTATACACTGCTGACCTATTCTTCTGCATCCCTACGAACTTAATTGTCATTTCCATTGTTACCCCTTTAGTTTTCTTTCAGTGGTATTGAACAGTAGGATGGACGTACCATATTCAGCTCCATCCAGTTCCCCTCTTCCTATCCCGCCCGTCATTTATCAGTCGTATGTTCTTCTCCCCATCCATCATTCATTCTCTAAAACTCCTTTCCCTCTTCCAGAGCATCATTCATCAGTTTCACGTTGTCTTCTCTTCACATTCATTGATCTTCGTTCTCCTTTTCTTCACTCGTCCATCATTCATCCTCCTCACGTTCCCCACTTACCATTCCGTCTCTCAGTTATTCTCTCATGTTCTCTTCTCATCTTGTTCATTTCCTGTTGTCAAGTTCTGCTCCCGTCTTACACTCAACAATGTTACATTCTCTTCGTCTCGTCGTGTCAACCATTCATTAAAAACACGTTCCCGTCTTCTCATCCCGTCTCATTCTGTGCTGATTGTGCCCACCATTGCTCTGTTGCTATGCTGTTTTCATTACTGCCATCATTGTCACGCTCTTCTCTTTCCTTCGCTTTCCTCATCCGTCTTTCGTGCATCAGTGTCGCAAACCCCTTCCTTCAGTAATCCCTCTTTCCTGCATACTTCTTTTCCCTCTAGACCACATTCACCATTCTCACAGTCTCCCCGCGTCCAACATTCACCATTCTCAGTCTCCCCGCGTCCAACATTCCTCATTCTCACAGTCTCCCCGCATCCAACATTCACCATTCTCACAGTCTCCCTGCATCCAGCATTCACCATTCTCACAGTCTCCCCGCGTCCAGCATTCACCATTCTCAGTCTCCCCGCGTCCAACATTCACCATTCTCACAGTCTCCCCGCGTCCAACATTCTTCATTCTCACAGTCTCCCTGCATCCAGCATTCTTCATTCTCGCAGTCTCCCCGCGTCCAACATTCTTCATTCTCACAGTCTCCCCGCGTCCAGCATTCACCATTCTCACAGTCTCCCCGCGTCCAGCATTCATCATTCTCAGTCTCCCCGCGTCCAGCATTCACCATTCTCTGTCTCCCCGCTCCAGCATTCTTCATTCTCACAGTCTCCCCGCGTCCAGCCTTCACCATTCTCAGTCTCCCCGCGTCCAGCATTCACCATTCTCACAGTCTCCCCGCGTCCAGCATTCACTATTCTCACAGTCTCCCTGCGTCCAGCATTCACCATTCTCACAGTCTCCCTGCGTCCAGCATTCACCATTCTCACAGTCTCCCCGCGTCCAGCATTCACCATTCTCACAGTCTCCCCGCGTCCAACATTCTTCATTCTCTCACAGTCTCCCCGCGTCCAGCATTCACCATTCTCACAGTCTCCCCGCGTCCAGCATTCACCATTCTCTGTCTCCCCGCTCCAGCATTCTTCATTCTCAGTCTCCCCGCGTCCAGCATTCACCATTCTCAGTCTCCCCGCGTCCAGCATTCACCATTCTCACAGTCTCCCCGCGTCCAGCATTCACTATTCTCACAGTCTCCCTGCGTCCAGCATTCACCATTCTCACAGTCTCCCCTGCGTCCAGCATTCACCATTCTCACAGTCTCCCCGCGTCCAGCATTCACCATTCTCACAGTCTCCCCGCGTCAAGCATTCTTCATTCTCACAGTCTCCCCGCGTCCAGTATTCACCATTCTCGCAGTCTCCCTGCGTCCAGCATTCACCATTCTCACAGTCTCCCCGCGTCCAGCATTCACCATTCTCAGTCTCCCCCGCGTCCAGCATTCTTCATTCTCACAGTCTCCCCGCGTCCAGCATTCACCATTCTCACAGTCCCCCTGCGTCCAACATTCACCATTCTCGCGTCTCATCCTTTCCCCTCCCCTCCAGTCTCCCCAATCCAGAGTCCATCATTCTCGCCGTTTCCCCAGTCCAACATTCCTAGTTTTCACGCCGACTCTCCCTCCCCCCCCCCCCCTCCCTCCACCCCCATGTTCAACATTCATTTTCTCACTTCCCCCCAGTCCAACATTGGTCATTCTCACCCCCTCCCTAGTCCAGTATTCATTATTTTCAATTTTCCGCTCCTTCTCTCCCCCCCCCCCCCCCCCCCCACACACACACCACACACACACACACACTTCCCATCCAACATTCACCATTTACATGTTTTACCCTACTCCATCATTCCTCCTCACCTTTTCCTGTTGTCCAGTTTTCATCATTTTTATGTTTTCCTTCAGTCCAGCATCATTCATTTTCAGCCCTCCCCCACCGTTCAACATTCATCACTCGGTGTTTCCCCCTATTCAAACAGTCATCATTCTCACATTCCGCGCTCAACTCCAATATTCTCATATTTTACCCCCAGTCCACATTCATCATTTTCAAGTATTCCCCTGCCCTACATTCATTATCCTCACGTTTATCCACTCCTACACTTATCATTTTCACATTTTACCCCAGTTTTACATTCATTTTCACGTTTTCCCCAGTCCTACAGTCATTCTTCACACGCTTTTACCCCGTCCGACATTCATCACTTCATGTTTTCTGCCACGCGAAAATGCTTCATTTTCACGTATCCGCCATGTAGCATGTAGCATTCTCACCATTGCCTCGGTCCAACATTCATCATTTTCCCCATCCAACATTCATCATTTTCACCCTCTCTCCAAACCGAATATTCATTATTTTCATGCTTCCTTCCGTCCAACTTCATCATTCTCTCCAAAATGCTTTACTTTCACGTTATACCCGTCCAACATTCATCCTTCTCTCCAAAATGCTCTACTTTCACGTTATACCCGTCCAACATTCATCCTTCTCTCCAAAATGCTTTACTTTCACGTTATACCCGTCCAACATTCATCATTCACAACGTTCACCCAAGTCCAACATTGCATCATTTTCCTGTTTCCCTCCGTCCAACGTTCATCATTTTCGCGTCATCTTCTTCATCCATCCACTTCCTGATGTCTGATTTCGTCTGTCATTCATCACTGTCCTGTTCTTTCTTGATCGCGTTCAGCATTCTTAATTCTTTCGTTTTCTTCTCTTTGCTTTCATCATTAGATTACTCTGACGATGGTCCGATTTTCATGTACTCCATGATTCCCACGTTCTTCCCTCTTATCTTCCCCTTTTCTTATCCAGTTTCCCATTCACCAATCTCACCTTCCCCTTTTATCTGTTTGCAGACACTCATCGTTCCCTTGTTTCCTTTGTTTATTCTGGTTATCACTGCACTATTCCAAAGCTGTCCAGTCTTTATTAATCCGTCGGTCTCACACTTTTCCTTCTTATCCCGTCCTTAGTCGTTCTCACGTAATTTTTCCTATCCACAGCACTGTTCATCACCTTTTATACATCATTTATCATTCTCTTTTTTTTCAATTCTTGTTCATAGATGTTACTTTCTTTGTTCATCCCACCCCTCATTTATGATTCTGACGCCTAAATCATCTTGATCACCAATCATCTCGTGTTCTCTTCTCGACCATCCTTTTATCATTTTCCCGTTTGCCTGTTTTCTTCGAGTCGGGGTCATATGCACCATCCTCAGTTTCTCGCTTTCTCATCCGAACTCCCTTTCATCACTCTCACGTTAGTCTCCCATTTCTTTTTCATCATATTCACGTTCTTCTCCCATCTCTCTTTCATCACTCTCGCGTTCTCCTTTTCGCCAGTCTTTCACCGTTCTTCAGGTTTTCTTCCGTCCGTTATTCACCCTTTTCCCTTCCCCTGTTGTGCCTCTTTCGTCTCATTCTCACGTTCCTTTCTCAATCCGTTCATTATTATGTTCTAGTCCCGTCGATCTTTCACCATATTCTCGTTCTTGTCAGTCAGTCATAATCTTCACGGTTTCTTGTTCTCATCGTGTCTGTTACTCATATTCCTTAACTTCTTTCCTTCCTTTGTCGTATTTGCGTTCTCCTGTCCTTGTCATTCATACAGCATTCCTTCCATCCCGTCTGTCAGTTGCTGCAACTAGTCCTATCCATTACTGAAATTTCCCGCGCTCTTCCAACGTCAATTATTAATTATGTTCACGTTTTTTCCCTATTCATCTCGTCCATTTCGCGTTTTTCAAGTCCTCCCTGTGTCCGCCATTTATCATTCTGGTCATCACTTCATCTATTTTCTTGCATTATTGAATCATTCTGACAATGTCTTACTTTTATGTAGTCCATCATCCTGACACGGTTTTCTCCCTTCCTCTCCTATTGTCCCGTTCCCTGCGTGTCATTTTTGCCTTTTCTTCTTTTCACCCCATAAAAATCTACTTTCTCTCAATTCATCCCCCCCCCCCCCCCAGTTTTGTCCATAGCTCGTGGGGGCTGGAATAGCTCAGCTGGTAGATCGCCGGACTCGTAATCCAAGGCTTGCGGGTTCGAATCTCCGCCGGGCCGTTTCGGCACAGGGGGATTTTTCCCTCCGAGTTAGCATTGGTTCTGACTCCATTTCCATACAGTCCTTTGAATGAGACTCTAATCCGAGGTTCCGTGTGTGAACGCACGCATAACATCTTGCACACACGTAAAATCACATCAACTTTCGGAAGGGAAGGCCAGTTGGTATGGATGACACGTTACACATAATATGCACCTTCCCCGAAGATGGAGTATGGCTGCCTTAATGGCGGGATTAAAAAACGGTCATGCACACAAAACCCACTTCCTTTGTTGGGTAGATGGGATTAATACTTGCCTGTCTATACAGGGTGTGTCCGCAGGAGTATCAGCCTGTGTAAGCAGGAGAAGTCCGTAACTGGATCATTCTCACACTGTTGTATTTTCATATAATCTCTCATGCTCTTCTTGCCTTTGCCTTCTCCTGAACCCTTCTTTTGTCAATCCCATGCTACTGTCCTGTCCACCGTACATCATTTTCACATACTCCTCTTCGCCTCTCCTTCATTGATATAATGTCATCTCATCCCACCTCTCACTTATAGTTGTCCATCATTCATCATTCATGTTTTCTCCTTTCATACTTCCTTCACTATTCTAACGTCCCGTTCCGTCCATTACACGTTCTTCTTACGTTCTTATTACCTCCGTCCGAAACATTTTTCATCATTCTGTCGTTCCTCTCCCGTCCCTCCTTCATCCTCCTCTCCTTTTTCTGTCATTTATTGGGTTTTTTCCCTTTTCTTGTCGTTTAGTGATCATTTTTCCTTTTCTTGTCGTTTAGTGATCATTTTTTCCTTTTCTTGTCGTTTAATGATCATTTTTCCTTTTCTTGTCGTTTAATGATCATTTTCCCTTTTCTTGTCGTTTAGTGATCATTTTCCCTTTTCTTGTCGTTTAGTGATCATTTTCCCTTTTCTTGTCGTTTAGTGATCATTTTCCCTTTTCTTGTCGTTTAGTGATCATTTTCCCTTTTCTTGTCGTTTAATGATCATTTTCCTTTTCTTGTCGTTTAGTGATCATTTTCCCTTTTCTTGTCGTTTAGTGATCATTTTCCCTTTTCTTGTCGTTTAGTGATCATTTTCCCTTTCTTGTCGTTTAGTGATCATTTTCCCTTTTCTTGTCGTTTAATGATCATTTTTTCCTTTTCTTGTCGTTTAGTGATCATTTTCCTTTTCTTGTCGTTTAGTGATCATTTTTCCTTTTCTTGTCGTTTAGTGATCATTTTTCCTTTTCTTGTCGTTTAGTGATCATTTTTCCTTTTCTTGTCGTTTAGTGATCATTTTTCCTTTTCTTGTCGTTTAGTGATCATTTTCCTTTTCTTGTCGTTTAGTGATCATTTTCCTTTTCTTGTCGTTTATGATCATTTTTCCTTTTCTTGTCGTCACATCTTCAGTGATCTTTTTCCTTTCTTGTCGTGTATCATTTTTCCTTTCTGTCGTTAGTGATCATTTTTCCCATTTCATTCAGTCCATCGCCTTCACGTCCCGATCCTCATTTACGTTCTCGCGCTCATAGTCGTCAGCCAGCCATTGTGTTCACATTCTCCTCCAGTCATTTTCACGTTCTTCCCAGTCAGTCAGTCATTGTGTTCACATTCTCCTCCAGTCATTTTCACGTTCCTTCCCAGTCAGTCAGTCACCATTGTGTTCACATTCTCCTCCAGTCATTTTCACGTCCTTCCCAGTCAGTCAGCCATTGTGTTCACATTCTTTCCAGTCATTTTCACGTCCTTCCCAGTCAGTCAGTCATTGTGTTCACATTCTCCTCCAGTCATTTCACGTCCTTCCCAGTCAGTCAGCCATTGTTCATTCTTGTCCCAGTCATTTTCACGTCCTTCCCAGTCATCAGTCATTGTGTTCACATTCTCCTGCAGTCATTCTCAGTCTTCCCAGTAATCAGTCAGTCATGTTCACATTCTCCTCAGTCATTTTCACGTTCTTCCCAGTCAATCAGTCATTGTGTTCACATTCTCCTGCAGTCATTTTCATGTTCTTCCCAGTGATCAGTCATTGTTTTCAATTCTCCTGCAGTCATTTTCACGTTCTTCCCAGTCAGTCAGTCATTGTGTTCACATTCTCCTGCAGTCATTTTCACGTTCTTCCCATCGGTCAGTCATTGTGTTTCAGATTCTTGTCCAGTCATTTTCACGTCCTCCCAGTCAGTCAGTCATTGTGTTCACATTCTCCTGCAGTCATTTTCACGTCCTTCCCCAGTCAGTCAGTCATTTGTGTTTACATTCTCCTCCAGTCATTTTTACGTTCTCCCAGTTGTCAGTCATTGTGTTCACATTCTCCTCCAGTTCATTTTCACGTTCTTCCCAGTCAGTCAGTCAGTCAGTCATTGTGTTCAGATTCTCCTCCAGTCATTTTCATGTCCTTCCCAGTCAGTCAGTCATTGTGTTCACATTCTCCTCCAGTCATTTTCACGTTCTTCCCAGTCAGTCAGTCAGTCATTGTGTTCACATTCTCCTGCAGTCATTTTCACGTCCTTCCCAGTTAGTCAGTCATTGTGTTCACATTCTCCTGCAGTCATTTTCACGTCCTTCCCAGTCAGTCAGTCATTGTGTTCACATTCTCCTCCAGTCATTTTCACGTTCTTCCCAGTCAGTCAGTCATTGTGTTCACATTCTCCTGCAGTCATTTTCACGTCCTTCCCAGTCAGTCAGTCATTGTGTTCACATTCTCCTCCAGTCATTTTCACGTTTCTTTCCCAGTCAGTCAGTCATTGTGTTCAGATTCTTGTCCAGTCATTTTCACGTCTTCCCAGTCAGTCAGTCATTGTGTTCACATTCTCCTCCAGTCATTTTCACGTTCTTCCCAGTCAGTCAGTCATTGTGTTCACATTCTCCTCCAGTCATTTTCACGTTCTTCCCAGTCAGTCAGTCATTGTGTTCACATTCTCCTGCAGTCATTTTCACGTTCTTCCCAGTCAGTCAGTCATTGTTTTCAGATTCTTGTCCAGTGGGTCATTCAGCATTTTCATGTCTTTTCCTCCAGTTGGTCACTAATCATTCTAATACTCTTCTGCAGTCATTCATTTATCCATTTCACATCCCTCTCCAGTCGTTCATCGTTTCCTCATTCTTCTCTCGCCAGTCACTCATTTTCACGTTCACGTTTGTGATAGGTACGAATTACGTGCGCGTGCACATGGTTTAAATATGTATATGGTGCGTGCGCATGGTTTTATATGTCTATTTGTGCGGTGAGCGCGCAAGCTTTTGTGCGTGCGTGCATGCGTGCGCGCGCTTTTGTGTGTGTGTGCGCGCACGTGTGTGTGTGTGTGTGTGTGTGTGTGTGAGCGCGTTGTGTGTGTGTGTGTCCAAAAGGGGCGAAAGGAATAAATGTTGCGTGTGTGTGTGACGTGCGTTTTACTTGCGCGCGCTCATGGTTGTGTGTGTATATAATTTGTGCGTGCGCGCACGCATAGTTGTATATGTGTGCGAGCGAGCGCGCTTTTGTGTATGTGTGTGCGCGTGCGTGTGTGTGTGTTCTTGTGTGCGGGCGCGTTGTATGTTTGTATGCGTGTGCGCGTGCGCACGTGCTTGCTTACGTGTGTGTGTCTGTGCGCGCGCGTACGTTGTGTGTGTTTCTGCGAGGGGAGAGAGGGGTAGTGGGCTGAGTCGGAATTTTCGTTCAACCATGTAAATTGATGTGTTTGTGGATAAGCGACAGGACTGGGGACAAGATGGGAATGGAGAGGCGTCGAGGAAGGGGGAGAGGGTGGGGGAGAGGGAGTGTATGTGCATGTACGTTTTCAAATGAAATATGTTTGCTGATTTTACGAATTGTATTGTTTTTGAATGACCTTTGCCAAACATGTCTTAACTGCATTTTCTTGGAGTTGTTTTTGCACAACACTAGGAATACTAGGATGTCACCCGCATCGTCTGATCAAAATGGATTTATGAATAAGAAGTTTATTTTTTCATCCCCGCAAACCATGTTGAATGAAATACTATCTACAGACAATGGAGCTATTGAGGTAGCTCTTGGCAGTTTGGTACATAGAAATATATTGAATTCAGACTATAAAGCTGGCTTACTTTTTCAGAAAATGGTAAGTTGTCCAAAGCTGATCATTGTTATTCTAAGTCATTTTGTCTTGAATTCAGAAACCAACTATTCTTAGATTCTGGCAACGAGTCTCTGAAAAGAGCTAGACACACGCTGTATCTCTCCAGCCAGTTAGAAATTATGCTGATGAATTACACCACAAAAAAGCACTTTGTTCTTTCATCTATTGCATCAAATCCGAAGGTGCCTGACATGCCTCACGGAGAGAACCGACAGGTCAAATATGATAAGTATTGAGGACAGGTGAAAATGTTAACATTTTATCATCTAAGACCGATGATGATAACATAAGCATTTTATTTTCTTAGACTCAAGAACATATCAAAGCCGTGTATCCACATTACTAAAAGACGTTAACAGATGGCTCAATTCTAAAATCACGCACACGTACAGGATTTTTAAAAAATCATTTAAAAGTACAAGAATAATTTGTCTTGGTATAACTAATATTGACTCCTTTTTTCCTAGGTCCGTGTGAAGTGACTGGGGCATCGCACTGAAGAACTGTTCACCAGATTCCTCCAAGTCTGGCGGTTGTGTTCCGAGGCCTTAGGCTCTGCAGACGGTTTCACTGTCCATTCTGCAATGTTGTCTTCCCCGTGGTCTTGCTCCTGCAACACTTTCCTGGATGATTGTTTCAGCAGGGCCGTTGGATCTTCATGACAATGCCAACGTAGTTTCTTTGCTTTGGTGACGTCAGCAAATCTTCGTATGGCCCGACGTGCTGTTTGATGGTCTGGCGCACTTGTTCAATGATGATATAATCGGTATGTCTGACGTACAGTATTCTGCAATGACACCCCTTTTATTGGTTGGGTTGTTTCTTCCAGGTCCGTGTCGCGTATGCATATAGGAAAATGAAATACACCCGCGCATGGAGGACTGAGCTTTGTGTTTCACTGAAATGTTAGTCTTTCCATACAGGGTTCAGTCGGCACAGAACTGATGGTTTTGCTGCTTTTGAGAGTATATCTGATTTAAATCCCCCATCGTGGAAAACAGATCCCAAATCTATGAACTTTTGAACAGTTCCTAGCTTCTATCCATTGTTATATTGGTACTGGAGGTGGCGGTGTGGCTGGCCATTAGCTTGGTCTTCTCGGTGTTAATATCCATACGATGTCTCGTGGATGTTTCATCCAGTGTTTTAACAAGCTTAATGAGTTTCTGTTCAGTGCCCGGCAGGCCATCGAAGCTATCTGCAAAGTGAAGGTATGTAATAGTTCTTCCTGCAGTACAGAGTGTGTTGACATGATCTTCAAGTGGATCATTCTTGATGCATTCCGGAACTATGTCGAAAAGGACTGAAGAGGAAAAAAAGAGGCCCTGACGAATCCCAACTGATTTGTAGGACTACTTTCCAGTCGCACCCTTTGTGAGTAACTGCACTGGTCTCTTTGGAGTGTACTCGCTGGATGTTGCTGATTAACTTTGTCCCGATTTCAAATTTCTTCATATCGGCCTGTAGCACCTATGGACAGACTGTCAAACACCTTTTTGAAGTCTGTGAAGACATGATAGAACTCCCTCTGGTGTTGCAAGAGTTTTTTGGTGAAGGGTTTAAGATCCTTTGATGAAACTTTAGCGTTTCAAATAACAATGGTGTCTGTTTGCAACTGTAGTCTGTTCAGGATGATTTTGAGCAATGCATTGTTTACATTGCTGGTATAACTGATGTTGCGTTTGTTCTGGCAGTGTTGAGGATTTTTTTGTCTCTTTGGAAGTGTGACGATTAGTGATTCAGTCTCTTTGTTGCAGATGGTAGTTAATACATCAGTTACCGACTTTCCGCCATATTCAGGTGTTCTGCAGGGATGTTGTCAATGCTTGCAGCCTTGCCATGTTTCAGCGACGTCACTGCTACTGCAACTTCTTCGACAGTGTTGGAAAGTCATCTCCATTTAATGAACCCTGAACTGTTAGCGCACTTGGATCTCTTTTGCCCAGTTTCTCGTAGAGTCTAAAGCAAATTCCTCTATTTTCTTATGATGTTTTCTTCCTGTGTGAGACAGTTAACGACTTTGTCCTGAGTGGTGCTTACCTTTGATTTGCGTTGGTTAGTTTTTCTCACATTTAATAAAGGCCTTTTGGGTTGTTCTTATCAGGTCTCTCTCAAACGTTTTCACACTCTTATTTTTACCCCGTCTGACATTTACAATTAGCACGCTCTTCTCTCCTCAGTCCGTCCATCATTCATTTCATCATTTCCCACTCTTTATTCCTCCTCATTATCCATCACATGTTGCCGTCTCCTTTTCTATGCAGTCGGCCATTCACAATCGCCACATTCTCCTGTTCTCATGCCATCAGTTGTCATGTTTAAAGTTCTGTCGTTACTCGTTCATCACTCTCGATTTCTCTCCATCAGTCATCAGTCTCACAATCTGTTGTTTGTCTCCGAGGCTCATCATTCATTTATCGTTCTGGCGTCCTCTTCTTCCCTTCCGGTCCATGATTGATTCTTCTGCAGTCGTCTCCTGTCGACCGTCATCGTTCATTTCCACGTTCTCTCTTTTTTTATTTTTTGTTGTTGTCTCCAGTCTACCCGTTCATCGGTTTCACGTTTTGCACATCCGTTCCTGTTCATCATTCATCCTTCTCACGTTCTGCTAATGCCATCTCGTCAATTATTCATCATTCTCGGGGTGTCTTCCCCTTGCTCCTCCTCCTCCTCCTCCTCATTATCCCTCTCTCTTTTTCTCTCTCTCCCTCTCTCTTTCTCTCTCTCTTTCTCTCTCTCCCTCTCTCTCCCTCTCTCTCTCCCTCCCTCTCTCTCTCTCTCTCTCTCTCTCTCTCTCTCTCTCTCTCTCTCTCTCTCTTCATCCAAAGAGAGAGGCGAACCGAACAACAAAGACAGTCTTACAGATGGCTAAAACAGATTTTTTTAAAAAGCATTTTGAGAGAGAGAGAGACAGACAGACACAGAGAGACAGAGAGAAAATGAAAACTAAAATGTGATCGGAAAATCATTTATCCATCGCATTTTGAAAAAAATATGTAAAAATCATGTTTATACTTGCTTCATGTATAATTTGACTATTTTTGTATTTATTCGATTCTGTTTTATTTTATATGCCTTAAAAATACTTTTCATTAATTTGTTTTTGTAGTTATCTTCATCTCTGCCTTTTCAAGCAAATAACTAGATAGATGCACGCATATGGACACACACACATGTACATATACGACTACGTTCACACGCAAGGCTACACACACCGCGCGCCCCCGCACACACACGCGCACGCACAAGCACGCACATTTATACATGCATACATACACGCACGAGGAGGCACACGTGCATGCAAAAACAGACACACAAATGCACATGGGACACGCTCACACACACACACGCACACACACATATTATAATAATAATAATAATGCATAGATTTTATATAGCGCAATTCTTGGGATCAACTCATTGCGCTCAACACACACTCAAACACTCGCACTAACATGTGTTTCCACACACACACACACACACACACACACACACACACACACACACACACACACACTACCGACACAGGCGCACTTATCAAGTTCAACGGTTCAAGCGTAAACAATACAGTTTTGCATGCAGTACATATAAAGTCAGGTCAGAATAATAGACACAGCATTAATGGTTGAAGAAGGCTTTCCTAAAGAAGTATGTTTTTAACTCTGACTTGAATTTAGATAATGTAGGCAGATCACGTAAGCTGTCAGGAAGAGAATTCCAAAGAGTGGGCGCACTAAAGCTAAATGCTCTCTCACCGACTGTCTTCAACGAGCGCCTAGGAATTTTCAGAAGTTTTTGAGAAGATGATCGAAGAGACCGAGAAGTTTGATAGGTGGACAGAGAAGCAGAAAGATACTGTGGAGTGTCCCATCAAAGTAACGATAGGCAAAGACTGCAATTTTGAACTGCCATCGATATTTGATGGGAAGCCAGTGAGTTCACGCAACAAAGGTGTAATATGCTCGTTTTACGCTTTTTGAGCACAGCCGAGCGCAGTTCTGCA
>CM031609.1:38340978-38378638 GCA_018398815.1 Conus ventricosus | reverse complement strand
ATTCATTCATTCATTCATTCATTCATTTCATTCTTCATCATTTTTTTCATTTATTTACCTAATGTTTTGCAGTGTGTATGCCCTATGATGTGGTAATCACAGTGTGTATGCCCTATGATGTGGTAATCCACAGTGTGTATGCCCTATGATGTGGTAATCACAGTATGGCCAACGGGAAGTTTTAGGTGTTTTGCATTTACATGTACAGTTTAAATGTTTTGCGTTAAAATTAATGGCACGTAAAGTTGCAACAACAGGAATTTTCCCCTCTTCCTTCCGCCCCCTGCCCCTCTCCTTCCCCCCCCCCCCCCCCCCCCCCCCCCCCCCCCCCCCCCCTCTCCCGGCGATGTTTTAGAAGTTTGTTGTACAATCGTTTACGATACTTTCATTCTCAGGTACGCTGTTTGTGACTTTTTTTCTTTCTTTCTTTCTTCATTCCTTCCTTTCCTTCGTACATTCGTTTCATTGTTCATTCGTTCGTTGTTGTTTTTTGTTTGTTTCATGCGTTTGTTCGGTCGATCGCTCGCTCGTTCAGTCATTCAGTGGGTCAGCTGGTCGTTCAGTCATTCAGTGGGTCAGCTGGTCGTTCAGTCATTCAGTGGGTCAGCTGGTCGTTCAGTCATTCAGTGGGTCAGCTGGTCGTTCAGTCATTCGTTCGAAAATTTCTTTGGTCGGTCGCTCGTTCAGTCAAATATTCGGTCAGTCGGTCGTTCAGTTGGTCATTATTTAGGTCGATCAGTTGGTCGGCCAGTCGTTCGTTCGTACATTTGGTCGATCGCTCGCTCGTCAGTCATTCATTCGTTCAGTCGGTCAGCTGGTCGTTCAGTCGGTCAGCTGGTCGTTCAGTCATTCATTCGTCATTCATTCGTTCACTCAGTCAGTCGGTCGTTCATTCATTCATTCTATCAGTCGGTCGTTCAGTCATTCGTTCGTATATTTGTTCAGTCAGTCGGTCATTTATTCGTTCAGTCGGTCGTTCAGTCATTCGGTCAGTTGGTCGTTAAATATAAATTTGTTCAGCCGGACAGTCGGTCGGTCAGTCATTTGTTCGGACAATTGTTCAGTGAGTCGGTCGTTAAGTCATTTATTCTGTCGTTCAGTCATTCAGTCGGTCTAAACGACAGACGGTCACACGTTCTGTCAGTCGGTCGGTCGTTCCTTCGATCAGTCTGTCGTTCAGTCATTCGTTCGTGGAATTGTTTGTCGATCGCTCGTTCACTCAGTCGTTCGAACTGTCGGTCAGTCGGTCCTTAAGTCGTTCATTCGTTGAGTCGACGAGTTGGTCGCTCAGTTATTCATTCGTGCATTTTTTGTGTCCGTGGCTCAATCAGTCATTCATTCGGTCAGTCGGTCGCTCAGACATTCGTTCGGTCGGTCAGTCAGTCGTTCATTCATTCACTCGGTCAGGCGGTCGTTTAGTCATTCATTCGGTCAGTCAGTCGTTCATTCATTCACTCGGTCAGTCGGTCGTACAGTCATTCATTCGGTCGTCCGGTCATTTATTTGCTAAGTTTGTCAGTCGGTCGTTCAGTTATTCAGTCGGTCGTCCAGTCATTCATTTGGTAAGTTTGTCAGTCGGTCGTTCAGTTATTCATTCGTTCAGTCGGCGGGCGTACGGTGAGTAAGAGACGCAGGGCGTGGTATGGTTGAGATATACGGGTGCGGACACTGGTCGTGGCTCGGATGGGTGTATGTGGAAGGGGACAAGAAGAAGCGAATACAGGATATGACATGTGGGGATACGTGGCACGCAGCTGTAGGGTATGCCATAGATATGGGGTTGAGGATGCAGCGTACAACATGCGGATGTACAGGACGGGAATGTGGGTATGGGGTCGAGGATGCAGCGTACAACATGTGGATGTGAAGGACGGGAATACAGCGTATGACATGGGTGGGGGTACGGCGGTCGCGGATGCAGGCGGGCGTGACATGGGTGGGTGTGTGGGCGTTACAGGGAGCGCAGATTTCAGTGTTTGACGTGGGTGGGGGTTTATGGGGGTTGGAAGGTGCAGGATGAAACATGGGTGGGAGTATCGGGGAGCGTCGATTTCAGAGCTTGATATGGGTGGAGGTAGGGGGCGCAGATTTCAGATTATGACGTAGGATGGAGCACAAAGGGGGGGGGGGGGGGGGGGGGGGGGGGAAGGACGCGTAAAATCGGGGCGTGACTTATGTGGGCATATTGGGGCAGATGGATACAAGGCGTGACATAAGTGGGCATCTTGGGGCAAATGTGGCGCTGATACAGGGCGTGACATAAGTGGGCATCTTGGGGCAAATGTGGCGCTGATACAGGGCGTGACATAAGTGGGCATATTGGGGCAGAGGGGCAAGGGTTACGGGCGTGAAATGGATGGACGTATTCGGACAGGGGGGCGCGGATGAAGGGCCTGACGTGGTGGGCATATTGGTGTAGAGGGGGCGCGGATGAAGGGCGTGACGCGGGTGTCTTTTGACGCAGAGGTTATGAAGAGCGTTTTGTGGGGTGTCTTATTGAGGCAGAGGTTATGAAGAGCGTTTTGTGGGTGTCTTATTGACGCAGAGGTTATGAAGAGCGTTTTGTGGGTGTCTTATTGACGCAGAGGTTATGAAGAGCGTTTTGTGGGTGTCTTATTGAGGCAGAGGCGGCTTATGAAGAGCGTTTCGTAGGTGTCTTGTTGCAGCAGAGGGAGCGGATGAAGGGCGTGGAATGGTGGGCATATTGGGGCAGAGGGGTGGCGCAGATGAAGGGCGTGAGGAGTGTGCTTTATCGGGGCAGAGGGGGAAGATAAAGGGCATGATATTGGTGTCTTATCGGGGCAGAGGGGGAAGATAAAGGGCATGATATTGGTGTCTTGTCGGGAAGATAAAGGGCATGATATTGGTGTCTTGTCAGGGAAGAGGGGGAAGATAAAGGGCATGATATTGGTGTCTTATCGGGGCACAGGGGGAAGATAAAGGGCACGATATTGGTGTCTTATTTGGGGCACAGGGGGAAGATAAAGGGCATGATATTGGTGTCTTATCGGGGCACAGGGGGAAGATAAAGGGCATGATATTGGTGTCTTGTCAGGGCACGGGGGGAAGATAAAGGGCATGATATTGGTGTCTTATCGGGGCACAGGGGGAAGAGGAAGGTCATGATATTGGTGTCTTATCGGGGCACAGGGGGAAGATAAAGGGTATGATATTGGTGTCTTATCGGGGACAGGGGGAAGAGGAAGGGCATGATATTGGTGTCTTATCGGGGCACAGGGGGAAGAGGAAGGGCATGATTATTGGTGTCTTATCGGGGCACAGGGGGAAGATAAAGGGCATGATATTGGTGTCTTATCGGGGCACAGGGGGAAGATAAAGGGCATGATATTGGTGTCTTATCGTGGCACAGGGGGAGATAAAGGGCATGATATTGGTGTCTTATCGGGGCACAGGGGGAAGATAAAGGGTATGATATTGGTGTCTTATCGGGGCACAGGGGGAAGAGGAAGGGCATGATATTGGTGTCTTATCGGGGCACAGGGGGAAGAGGAAGGGCATGATATTGGTGTCTTATCGGGGCAGGGGGGGCGCATGAAGGGTGTGACGTGGTGGGCGTATTGGGGCAGAGGTGGCGGATGAATGACGTGGCATGATGGGCGTGTTGGAGCAGAGAGGCTGCGGAAGAAGGGCGTCACGTGGGTGTTTTATTGGGGCAGAGGGGCGTGAATGCAAGGTGTGACATGGGTGGGTATATTGGGGCAGAGGGGCGTGAATGCAAGGTGCGACATGGGTGGGTATATTGGGGCAGAAGGAACGCAGATTGCAGCGCGTGACATGGGTGGGTATATTGGGGCAGAAGGAACGCAGATGCAGCCCGTGACATGGGTGGGTATATTGGGGCGAAGGAAGAACGCAGATGCAGCGCGTGACATGGGTGGGTATATTGGGGCAGAAGGAACGCAGATGCAGCGCGTGACATGGGTGGGTATATTGGGGCAGAAGGAACGCAGATGCAGCGCGTGACATGGGTGGGTATATTGGGGCAGAAGGAACGCAGATGCAGCGCGTGACATGGGTGGGTTTTATTGGGGCAGAAGGAACGCAGATGCAGCGCGTGACATGGGTGGGTATATTGGGGCAGAAGGAACGCAGATGCAGCGGGGTGACATGGCGTGGGTATATTGGGGCAGAGGGGAACGCAGATGCAGCGCGTGAATGGGTGGGTATATTGGGGCAGAGGGGAACGCAGATGCAGCGCGTGACATGGGGTGGGCGAAGAGGGCGGGCGTGGATGCACATGACTGGGCGAACTGGAGGTGGGGGGGGGGGGGGGGGGGGAAAAGCAGCGGCGTGATGTGGAGCACAGACGCATGTGACATGAATAAGCGAGGGGGGGGGGGGGGGGGGGGCGGGGGGCAGAGAGGAGAAGCACTGACGCAGGGCACAAACGTGTACGGGCAGGCCATGGGTGGGTTTTACAGAGGGGAGGGAGCACAGACGCAGGTGATATGGATAAGCGAACGGGAGGGGGGGGGGGGGGCGGTGGAGGGAGGAGAGGCACTGATGCAGGGCGCGCCCAAAATAGGCATGCGTGGGAAGGGGGGTGGGGTGGAGCGAATACAGGGTTATGACGTGTAGGAGTAGGTGGGGACGTGGATTGTGGGCATGCCAGAGACACTGCGTCGTGGATGCAGGATTTTATACGGAAGGGATACGGGGATGTGTAGGGCAGTGTACGACATGGAGGCGGTATAGGGGACGACGCGGTTTACTGCGTATGACATTGGTGGGGGTTGGGGCGGGCGCAGATGTTGGGCATGCCATAGGTGGGATGTCGGGGGGGAAAAGGTGCAGGTACAGGGCATGACATGGTTTGGGAAGGAGGGGGGGGGGGGGGGGGGCATTGATTGGAGGGTGTTGCACATGGATGGGGGATGCAGGGGGCGCGGATGTAGGGGGTCGCGACTGTGAGAATACAGGGAGTGCAGATTTTGAGGCATCGCATGAGTAGGGGTAGGGGGCGCGGATTTCAATAGGTTGGGGTACGGGAAAGGGGGCGGAACGGGTGCGTCGATATCGGCGCGTGTACGTGTGGGATTGGGAGGGGTGGGGCGGGGTGGTGCGTGCTGATTTTCAATGGGTGCGGGGGGTTAGCGGAAGAGTGGGGGGACTCTTTTCAGTGCGTGACATCGATTAGGAACGGGGGTCGCAGAATACAGAACGTGACATAGATGGGGGAAGGATGCAGGGCGTGACATAGATGGGGGAAGGATGCAGGGCGTGACATAGATGGGGGGAAGGATGCAGGGGCGTGACATAGATGGAAGAATGCAGGGCGTGACATAGATGGGGGAAGGATGCAGGGTGTGACATAGATGGGGAAGGATGCAGGGTGTGACATAGATGGGGGAAGGATGCAGGGTGTGACATAGATGGGGGAAGAATGCAGGGCGTGACATAGAAGGGGGAAGGACAGGAAGGATAAGGGTGTGACATAGATGGGGAAGGATGCAGGGTGCGACATAGATGGGGGGAAAAATGCAGGGCGTGACATAGATGGGGGAAGGATGCAGGGCGTGACATAGATGGAAGGATGCAGGGCGTGACTAGATGAAGGACAGGAAGGATTTCAGGGCGTGACATAGATGGGGAAGGACAGGAAAAATGCAGGGCGGGACATAGATGGCGGAAGAACAGGAAGGATGCAGGGTGTGACATAGATGGGGGAAGGATGCAGGGCGTGACATAGACGGGGGGAGGACAGGAAGGATGCAGGGCGTGGGCATAGAAGGGGGAAGGACAGGAAGGATGCAGGGCGTGACAATAGATGGGGAAGGATACAGGGTGTGACATAGATGGGGGATGGACAGGATGGATGCAAGGTGTGACGTAGATGGGGGAAGGATCCAGGTTGGTTTTGACATAGATGGGGGAAGGATGCAAGGTGTGAGTAGATGGGGGAAGGATGCAGGGCGTGGCATAGATGGGGGAAGGATGCAGGGGTGTGACATAGATGGGGGGGAAGGATGCAAGGTGTGACGTAGATGGGGGAAGGATGCAGGGTGTGACATAGATGGGGGAAGGATGCAGGGGCGTGACATAGATGGGGGAAGGATGCAGGGCGTGACATAGATGGGGGAGGATGCAGGGTGATGACATAGATGGGGGGAAGGACAGGAAGGATGCAGGGCTTGACGTAGATGGGGGAAGGATTTCAGGGCGTGACATAGATGGGGGAAGGACAGGAAGGATGCCCGGGCGTGACGTAGATGGGGGAAGGATGCAGGGCATGACATGGATGGGGGGAAGGATGCAGGGCGTGACATAGATGGGGAAGGATGCAGGGCGTGACATAGATGGGGGAAGGATGCAGGGTGTGACATAGATGGGGGAAGGTTGCAGGGCGTGACATGGATGGGGAAGGACAGGAAGGATGCAGGGCGTGACATAGATGGGGAAGGATGCAGGGCTTGACATAGATGGGGGAAGGATGCAGGGCGTGACATAGATGGGGGAAGGTTGCAGGGTGTGACATTAGATGGGGGAAGGACAGGAAGGATGCAGGGGGCCGTGACATAGATGGAAGGATGCAGGGCGTGACATAGATGGGGGGAAAGGGTGCAGGGTGTGACATAGATGGGGGAAGGACAGGAAGGATGCAGGGCGTGACATAGATGGGGGAAGGATGCAGGGCGTGACATAGATGGGGAAGGACAGGGAAGGATGCAGGGCGTGACATAGATGGGGGAAGGATGCAGGGGCGTGACATAGATGGGGGAAGGATGCAGGGCGTTTACATGGATGGGGGAAGGATGCAGGGGTGTGACATAGATGGGGGAAGGACAGGAAGGATGCAGGGCGTGACATAGATGGGGGGAAGGATGCAGGGCGTGACATAGATGGGGGAAGGATGCAGGGCGGTGACATGGATGGGGGAAGGATGCAGGGCGTGACATAGATGGGGGGAAGGGGCAGGAAGGATGCATGGCGTGACGTAGATGGGGGGGGAAGGACAGGAAAGGATGCAGGGTTGTGACATAGATGGGGGACGAATGCAGGGCGTGACATAGATGGGGGGAAGGATGCAGGGCGTGACATAGATGGGGGACGAATGCAGGGTTGTGACATTGATGGGGGAAATATGCAGGGCGTGACATACATGGGGAAGGACAGGAAGGATGTAGGGCATGACATAGATGGGGACGAATGCAGGGCCGTGACATAGATGGGGGAAGGATGCAGGGCATGACATAGATGGGGGACGAATGCAGGGTGTGACATAGATGGGGGAAGGATGCAGGGCGTGACATAGATGGGGAAGGACAGGAAGGATGCAGGGCGTGGACATAGATGGGGAAGGATGCAGGGGCGTGACATAGATGGGGAAGGACAGGAAGGATGCAGGGCGTGACATAGATGGGGGGAAGGACAGGAAGGATGCAGGGCGTGACATAGATGGGGGAAGGATGCAGGGCGTGACATAGATGGGGAAGGACAGGAAGGATGCAGGGCGTGACATAGATGGGGAAGGACAGGAAGGATGCAGGGCCGTGACATAGATGGGGAAGGACAGGAAGGATGCAGGGCGTGACATAGATGGGGGAAAGGGCAGGAAGGATTTCAGGGCGTGACATAGAATGGGGAAGGACAGGAAGGATGCAGGGCGTGACGTAGATGGGGAAGGACAGGAAGGATGCAGGGCGTGACATAGATGGGGAAGGACAGGAAGGATGCAGGGCGTGACGTAGATGGAAGGATGCAGGGCGTGACATAGATGGGGAAGGATGCAGGGCGTGACATAGATGGGGGAAGGATGCAGGGCGTGACATAGATGGGGGAAGGATGCAGGAATGACATAGATGGGGGACGAATGCAGGGCGTGACATAGATGGGGGAAGGATGCAGGGCGTGACATAGATGTGGGAAGGATGCAGGGCGGTGACATGGATGGGGGAGGATGCAGGGTGTGACATGGATGGGGGAAGGATGCAGGGCGTGACATGGATGGGGGAAGGATGCAGGGCGTGACATGGATGGGGGAAGGATGCAGGGCGTGACATGGATGGGGGAAGGATGCAGGGCGCGTGACATGGATGGGGGGAAGGATGCAGGGGATGACATAGATGGGGGACGGATAGGAAGTATGCAGGGCGTGACATAGATGGGGGACGGATAGGAAGTATGCAGGGGCGTGACATAGACGGGGGAAGGTTGCAGGGGATGACATAGATGGGGACGGATAGGAAGTATGCAGGGCGTGACATAGATGGGGGACGGATAGGAAGTATGCAGGGCGTGGGCATAGATGGGGGAAGGATGCAGGGGATGACATAGATGGGGGACGGATAGGAAGTATGCAGGGCGTGACATAGACGGGGGAAGGATGCAGGGGATGACATAGATGGGGACGGATAGGAAGGATGCAGGGCGTGACAGACGGGGGAAGGATGCAGGGGATGACATAGATGGGGGACGGATAGGAAGTATGCAGGGCGTGACATAGATGGGGGACGGATAGGAAGTATGCAGGGCGTGACATAGACGAGGGAAGGATGCAGGGGATGACATAGATGGGGGACGGATATGAAGGATGCAGGGCGTGACATGGATGGGGGAGGATGCAGGGCGTGACATAGATGGAGGAAGTATGCAGGGCGTGACATAGATGGGGGAAGGATGCAGGGCGTGACATAGATGGGGGAAGAATGCAGTGCGTGACATAGATGCGGGGAGGATAGGAAGGATGCAGGGCGTGGACGTAGATGCGGGAAAGGATAGGAAGGATGCAGGGTGTGACATAGATGGGGGAAGGATGCAGCGCGTGACATAGATGGGAGAAGGATGCAGGGCGTGACATAGATGGAAGGATTTTACGGCGTGACATTGATGGGGGAAGGATGTGGGCGTGACATAGATGGGGGGAAGGATGTAGGGCGTGACATAGTTTGGGGAAGGACAGCAAGGATGTAGGGCGTGACAAAGATGGGGGGAGGACAGGAAGGATGTAGGGGTGTGACATAGATGGGGAAGGATGCAGGGCGTGACAGATGGGGAAAGGGTGCAGGGTGTGACAGATGGGGAAGGACAGGAAGGATGCAGGGCGTGACGTAGATGGGGAAGGACAGGAAGGATGCAGGGGCGTGACATAGATGGGGAAGGACAGGAAGGATGCAGGGCGTGACATAGATGGGGGAAGGATGCAGAGCGTGACATAGATGGGGGAAGGATGCAGGGCCCTGAATAGATGGGGGGAAGGATGCAGGGCGTGACATAGATGGGGGAAGGATGCAGGGCATGACATAGATGGGGGACGAATGCAGGGCGTGACATAGATGGGGGAAGGATGCAGGGCGTGACATATATGGGGGAAGGATGCAGGGCGTGTGACATGGATGGGGGAATGATGCAGGGTGTGACATGGATGGGGGAAGGATGCAGGGCGTGACATGGATGGGAGAAGGATGCAGGGCGTGACATGGATGGGGGAAGGATGCAGGGCGTGACATGGATGGGGGAAGGATGCAGGGCGTGGACATGGATGGGGGAAGGATGCAGGGGATGACATAGATGGGGGACGGATAGGAAGTATGCAGGGCGTGATCATAGATTGGGGACGGATAGGAAGTATGCAGGGCGTTGACATAGATGGGGGAAGGATGCAGGGGATGACATAGATGGGGGACGGATAGGAAGTATGCAGGGCGGTGACATAGACGGGTGAAGATGCAGGGGATGACATAGATGGGGGACGGATAGGAAGGATGCAGGGCGTGACGTAGATGGGGGACGGATAGGAAGTATGCAGGGCGTGACATAGACGGGGGAAGGATGCAGGGGATGACATAGATGGGGGACGGATAGGAAGTATGCAGGGCGTGAACATAGATGGGGGACGGATAGGAAGTATGCAGGGCGTGACATAGACGGGGGAAGGATGCTGGGGATGACATAGATGGGGGACGGATTAGGAAGTATGCAGGGCGTGACATAGACGGGGAAGGATGCAGGGGATGACATAGATGGGGGACGGATAGGAAGTATGCAGGGCGTGACATAGACGGGGGAAGGATGCAGGGGATGACATAGATGGGGGACGGATAGGAAGTATGCAGGGCGTGACATAGACGGGGGAAGGATGCAGGGGATGACATAGATGGGGGACGGTAGGAAGTATGCAGGGCGTGACATAGACGGGGGAAGGATGCTGGGATGACATAGATGGGGGACGGATAGGAAGTATGCAGGGCGTGAATAGACGGGGGAAGGATGCAGGGGATGACTAGATGGGGGACGGATAGGAAGGATGCAGGGCGTGACAGACGGGGGAAGGATGCAGTGGATGACATAGATGGGGGACGGATAGGAAGTATGCAGGGCGTGACATAGATGGGGGACGGATAGGAAGTATGCAGGGCGTGACATAGACGAGGGAAGGATGCAGGGGATGACATAGATGGGGGACGGATATGAAGGATGCAGGGCGTGACATGGATGGGGGAAGGATGCAGGGCGTGACATAGATGGGGAAGGATGTAGGGCGTGGCATAGATGGGGAAGGATGCAGGGCGTGACATGGGTGGGGGAAGGGTGTAGGACGTGACATAGATGGGAGAGGATGCAAGGCGTGACATGGATGGGGGAAGGATGCAGGGCGTGACATGGATTGGGAAGGACAGGAAGGATGCAGGGCGTGACATGGATGGGGGAAGGGTGTAGGACGTGACATAGATGGGGGAAGGATGCAAGGCGTGACATGGATGGGGGAAGGATGCAGGGCGTGACATGGATTGGGAAGGACAGGAAGGATGCAGGACGTAACGCGGATGGGGGAACGACAGGAAGGATGTAGGGCGTGACATGGATGGGGGAAGGATGCATGGCGTGACAAAGATGGGGAAAGACGGGAAGGGTGCAGGGCGTGACAAAGATGGGGAAAGACGGGAAGGATGCAGGGCGTGACAAAGATGGGGAAGGACAGGAAGGATGCAGGGCGTGACCTAGATGGGGAAGGACAGGAAGGATGCAGGGCGTGACAAAGATGGGGAAAGACGGGAAGGATGCAGGGCGTGACACGGATGGGGGAAGGATGCAGGGTGTGACATGGGTGGGCGAACAGGGTGCATAGATATCAGGACGTCACATGGGTGAGGGTATGACATGACATGAGCAGAGGAACTGGAAGTGGAGATTTTGGGGCGTGCAGGGGAAGGGAGGGGGACGACGCAGACGTGACATGGGTGGACACACACACACACACACACGCACACACAGATGCCCAGAAGGAATTTTCAGTTATGAGTCCGGGAAGCCAGAGCTACAACGGAGCAGTAGATCAATGTTCAGAAGGCTGCGAGTTGACCTTTTCAATGAATCGACTTCATGCTTGTCGAAAAGATGCTGTCTCTCTCACTGGGCGCATGAGGAAGCGGATTGTTCGAAAGTCGGTTGTCTTCCACGCACACACAGCACCAAATCTCTCTCTCTCTTCTCTCTCTCTCTCTCTCTCTCTCTCTCTCTCTGTTGTGTTAGTATACAAGTCAGTTTTTGTCGTGGGATTTGAACAGGGAAGTTGCTTTGCGAGTCTTTGGACTGAAATGAAACTGAAAAGGAGAATTGTTTGGGTTCTTTTAACCGTAGGCCAGCAGAATTTGATTATCTGAAAAGAGGTTCTCATCCTCGATCAGAGATGAGGACAGAAAAGATAGGTGGGCAGGAGGGGGAAGAATGACAAACGAACTGAGAGATTTTTTCCTTTTCCACAAGACAAAAAGAGTGGTTAAAAAAAGGAAGCACTCAATCATCACCCCCCTTTCCCTCTCTCTCTCTCTCTCTCTCTCTCTCTCTCTCTCTCTCTCTCTCTCTCTCTCTCTCTCACACACACACACACACACACGCACGCACGTACGCACACACGCGCGCACGCACACACGCATGCGCACATGCATGCGCACATGCACGCGCATTCACGTACAAACACACACGTGCACGCACGCACGCAAGCGCACACACACACACACACACGCACACACACACACACACACACACACACGCACAACCGAGTGAAGAGAGCATGAATTAAATTGCTAATTTCAATTATCATTTCTGTTCTATTCTGCAATTTTGATGATTTGAGTGTCAGAAGCACAGACTTTGAATCACAAAAAAGTACTTGAAATATAGATCGAGGGAAATTTAGAAAATGATTTAACGCCATTGATATTGCAGTAAGTTCCGCAGTAAAAAACTGATTTATTTTTCCCAGTGAAAAACATTTCTCTACTTTTAAATCGGGTATCAAATAAGCAGAGCCCGTATTTTCTTTTTTTCTTTTTCTTTTTTTGAATTAACGATCCATCTGTGTATACTTTCAAATAATTTGGATACTTCTCTTCAATATGAGATTTAGCATTACTTGCTGCTAGATTTATATTGTCCTTTTTTCAATCAGTGTGGTTACTATGAAAATAGGCCCTTTGAAGTTCCCAGGGTGGTGTAGGGAAGAAGGACGGCCTAGCAGATACAGACTTTTCCTCGACAGCAATGCCCGTGGCTTGCCTAAGCTCAGAAGTATACGTTGCCAAAGTAATCTGAGAGGATATTGTTTTTGCACGTTTAGAAAGGCTTAATCTGAAAGGATCGACCAACTTCCTTTTTTTCTTCTTTTTTTAAAAAAATTTTTCTTCCAGGCCTTTTTTTCAACTTTTTTTTAAACCCTGGGAGGTTTCGCTGTCAGCATAGAGCAGAAATTCCACATGGCAAACCTGTAGGATGAAAGAAGACCACAAAAGCAGATTGTGGAAAAGAAAGATGCGAAAACAAATGTGTGTGTGAGGGGGAGAGAGAGAGAAAGGCTAAAACAGAATAAAGGTGGGTCTCTGTTAGTCTAGGCCATGTTGTGTGTCATTGTGTCGCTGTCTAGACAGGCCGAGTTCTGCGTCACCATGTCATTGTCT
The DNA here is from genome assembly GCA_018398815.1 of Conus ventricosus. NCBI lineage: Eukaryota > Metazoa > Mollusca > Gastropoda > Neogastropoda > Conidae > Conus > Conus ventricosus. The sequence goes on along the minus strand of CM031609.1, from coordinate 38,365,724 downwards.
GGCTGCCCGGTGCAGTGTGTCACCGTGTCACCACACTGAAACGCTCCCCCCCGGCCTGTCTCCCTGCCTGTACACCTGTCCTAAATTACCGGCAGTTGCGACGGGCCTGGATTCTTTTCCTTTTCACACACCCTGGACCCCTCCCTGACATCTACCTTCCCTTCCTCTCCTAACCTTCCTCTCACCCTCATCCGTCCGCTCCTTTAACATGATCGAACCGTAAAGAGAGTCTGTCCCGCGTGTCGTGCCCCGGCGTCCATTCTCTCCCCTCTTCCGTCTCCGTGCCTGTGTCGCACACACGTTGACCTAAAACGAAGGTCCACGTTGAAATGTTTATCCTCTGTATGCCTTGAAAGAGAAAGACAAGACAGAGACAGGGGCAGGGAGAAGAAGAAGAAGAAGAAGAAGATGAGGAGGAGAAAGCAGAACAGGAAGGAGGAGGAGGAGGACGAAGAGGGGGAGAAGAAAAAGAAACATAGTGGAAGAGGACAGGAGGGAGATCGGGGACAGCCGCCATCATCGGATCCCCAAAATACAAACATTCGGTCGTTGCGGATCTGTACGTCTTGGGTTCGACTGAGTATGTGTCAAATGTGATGTTACGTTTATTTACCAAACAACACGAGCACAAATTGCATAGATCTCTCTATGACACCAGAATGAGGCAGGAAGTGCTAGAAGCTTCCAGAAACTGTCTTGAATATTACGAGCATGTTACTTGGCTGCAACAAGAAGAACGTTTTCAAGCACTTTGATTGGCTGTGCTACGTCCGTATTCTCGAACATTCAAGAATATTCCATGATCATTAATTGGCTAAACCACACCGTGTTCTCGAAGTTTCGATTTTATTACATACAATTAATTCAGTGAATGAGAGACCGATCATGATGGCTGATGAAAAGAGATTGAAATTGAAAGTGTTTGAAAAAGATACGTTCTCCTTTTGGGGGGCGTTGCTGTGGTCACTGAGTGTTGATTTGTGAAAATTAAAGGCTTCGTACTTGTTACCAAAATCGATTTCCTCTGTCTGGATCGATTCGACAAGACAGGGGAACCAACTCTTGTCAGCCCACCTTCTCTCGGCCTCCAGCTCACTGAAGTGTCGAGGAACAGGAATGTGATTTTTCTTCCTGCTAACAATCCGGATCATCACCAAACTCTCACAGATTCGTCTGTGGTCACATGTCATGTTTCCACAGTTTCTTATAATAATAATAATAATAATAGTAATGACAATAATAATAATAACAATAATAATCGGATCATCACCAAACTCTCACAGATTCGTCTGTGGTCACATGTAATTTTTCCACAGTTTCTTATGATAGTAATAGTAATGATAATAATAATAATAGTGATTAAAAAAAATCCGTTTTGAAGGTTCAACAGGATATGACAGCGAATAGAGGGTCTGACCTTTGACCCGGAAAAACACCACGGATCTGCACCAACATGTAACGGGTTCGTCTTTAGAGCACATTCCATATTGCCATGAGCCCAAATTTCTCCATAACTGCTCACTGCAGTTAAACCACCGGGGATAATGAGTTTTAGGATGAAAATGCTGTTCTTCAGGCTATCCTTTAGAAGGCGATGGTTTTATGCTTGATTAAGGTTTTTATAAATGAACCGGGAAATTTGTAGTATGCTGATTGAGTGTTGGCGGTTTTTAACGGTTCAACACTGCACGCAGTTAAACAGACGGACAATTCAACACTGCATACAGTTAGACAGACAGACAAACCAACCCAGCCAGCAGACGCGGGTGTGAAAAGGTAATAAGGTCCCTGGCAGAGGTATGAAGGAAGCTGGAAAACAACTCTTCCTCCTCAGCCTGCTGAGGGTGTGTCCTTGTTCGTTCCGTGAGCCTTGCATCTGCATCTGTTGTAGGTGCATTGGTGCCTTGAGCGGTATTAATTTGAGGTTATGGGCATACAACTGTTTCACCACCGGAGCAACAGTTACCTCCCGTATTTGGCATTTATTCTACGGCCTCCCCGCCCTCGAAAAGATTGTCCCTAGGACTAGCTTTCGTGTCACGCGCATTTCCGTACCTAATGTCTGCCCAACTTAGCAAAATATTGCCGTCAGAACTATTTTTCATGTCAGGCGTATCTTCATCTGCATACATGCGCGTTTGTGTGTCTGTGTGTGCGTCCCATGGCTTTTAAAACTGGTTTGCCATTGCTTCCTGATTGAAAAAAAACCATAACTGTACGAACATGGCTTGCCCTGTGAGTGTGTGTGTACGCGCGCGTCTGTGAGTGCGTACGTCCGTGAGTGCGCGCGCGGACGCGCACGTGTGTGAGTGTGTGTATGATATTTTTATGCTTTCCGGTTTTTTTTTTGTTTGAAAATATTTCATTGACATGGACTTGTGTGCGCGCGCACTTACGCGTGTGTGTGCGCGCGCGCGCGCGCGCTCGTGTGTGTGTGTGTGTGTGTGTGTGTAACGTATGTGTGTGTGCGTGCGTGCGTACACGCGAAGTGCGCGCGCGCGCGTGCGTGTGGGTGTGTGATATTATGCAGGACTATAATAGCTGCACAGACTGTCAGACTGGCTGATGGACAGTCGGAGACATACAGAGAGACACAGAGAGGGCATCATTGTTGCTTTTCGACACATGATCACTCTCTTCACACATACACACAAACACGAGCGCTCTCCACCGACAGTAATAAATACACACACATCTTGAATTTTTCACCCAGATTTGATTTATATCGGTTAAATACATCACCCTCAATTAAAATTAAAAATGTGCAGTATGTCGCTCAATAGATAATCATTCCCCTAAGAACAGCTCCAAAGATAATGGTGCCCAACGTTGAAAAAGGATGCTGTTTTTCCCCTCACAAAACTCACAAATCAATTATTTCGCTCACGTAAACATGATTCAAAAGAGTCATATCTGATATGAAGTCATAACATGATTCGAACAGACAACTCGATGGCTAATTACTACACAGACAAAACTCAAAACGTTTATGATGTTGCATGTCAAACTAAAAAAAAAACAATTGACAATTCAACAGGATTCCTCGCACACCGATCAAAAGCTTATTTTCCATGTACGATATTGGTGTACCATATAAAAGTAGAAACAAACTATTGCTGATGTGAAACTTTGAAGAACAATTTACATGCAGCTTAAATTAAAAAGGCCATGATTTCCGTTCGAAAAGTTATGAAGATAGGATCGGGGAAAGAAATGAGATCTCTGCAACTGAGAATCGCCTCGGCAATTCATTCGGTTTTTAATTCAGAGAAGTCAACTTAAATCCTTTTCAGACCCTGTGTACCGTTAAACCCGAGCAACAAGCCTCTCCTAATTCAGGGAAGTCGTTGAGTAAAAAATCGAAAATATATTAAAGACTTTTATGTAATAATTATTTATTGTGCTGTATTTTACACAAACGGAGAGAATTGGTTCCCAAACGATGATGTTTCTATCCTGTGAAGAGATTACCAGAACCCACTCCCGTTGTGAAAGCTTGGGTTCTGGAATGACCTGGCATTGGGAATGTTAAGCACTTACTGCTGTCGGCCGCTGCTCTCAGAGTGAGAAGAACGGAGCTAGAACTATTCACCAGTCAGAGTCTGTTGCTGCTCATGGCGCATGAGGGAAAATTATGACGGTCCTAGATGATAACTATAAGAAAAATAAATATATAAAAAAAAAGTTCCTGACCTCTAATTATTGAAAGCAACATTTGCCTTGCTTGTATGGAAGACGAAGTGGATTTTTAGGCAGAGAGAAGTTGAGTGAAAGACTAGATTGCCTAGGCTTTGTTTCCCCCCCCCTCTCTCTCTCTCTCTCTCTCTCTCTCTCTCATTCAACTTATTATTGTTTTGCCAATAAGTGGGGTACTGCATCTCTTAGGAGATCCAATCAAAAGTTGTTCTGCACAATTCTTAGCTGCTGTCAGCACTGTGTTGACTGAGAATGTTTGGGTTATTGAACAGCAAGCTGCCCACTCTGTTGACATCTTTCCTAATGTCCTTCAGTGGATCCTGAGGCATAGCTCAAAGATCACTCCTGTATTTCTTAGTGTTTTTTTTTTACAAAATCATTTTAACTTTGCGCAGTTTATTTCTTTTCAGTGCTTTCCTTCTAATTTTACTTCTCTACCCTTCACTGCTTTGGGGGTGCCATAGGATTGTGTTTGTGAACCCTTGGTGGTCGGACTACCACATAATGATAGATATTTTCTTTCATGCTAAGGGAGGAATGTCAGGACAATGACCCATGCTCCGGTGTGGAGTTCGATTCAGTGGATGAAAGGCCTCTGTGTGGGTGATACAAATGGTTCCGTTTTCAAGACAGGCTTTCATAGTCTAGTCGCCACATGCTACTAGTGAAGGATTTTATATCTATATTCTAACATCTTTTTCTTTCCTGTTTTCGTTCACAGTCCCTTCTCCTTTTACTTCCCCTTGTTTTAATAGTGGAGGAATTGTTTACCTGCATGTGTTTTCTCCCGACTACGTATTTGTTCCATGCTGTTGTTTCGTCAATCAATGGGAGATCGCACCTTTCAGTCTGTTCTGCACAATTCTTAGCTGCTATCAGTTCTGACGTGGCTGACAGTGCTTGGGTTATTAAATAGTCGAACTGATCACTCTCACTGTTGACACTTTTTGGCCCCCCTGTATTTCTTAATGAACCATCAAGAAAAGCTGAAAACTTCCCCAAAACCCATCACTTTTTACAAGACCATTTCAGTTTTTATACAACTTATTTCCTTTCAGTGCTTTCTTTTCATTTTACTTTTCTACCCTTTACTGGCTGCCTTGGGGTGCCGTTGGATTCTGATTTTGATCTCGTGATGTTGAGAATACCACAGAATTATAGTTGGTATATTTCATTTTGATGCCGAGGGGGACAAGGAGACGCGGTCAGCCGTGTCTCGCTGACGAGTGTGATTCAGCGGACGAAAGGCCTCTGGGCAGGCGGTACAGACGGTTCTGTCATCGGGGCAGGATGTCAGGTCGACACGCGCTGCTAGTCAAGGAGTTTGTATTATGTACACTTTTTTTTTTTTATTCAATCCTATTTTCTTTCACGGACAAACCTACTCCTCCCTCCCAATCTTTGCCAAGTCGATCTTTTAAATGGCGGAGGAATGCCCTTGTTTTTTTTTTTCACCACTCGCTTTGTTTTGTTTTGATTTTAATTGGCTTGGTCAAGTAGAGGGAAACTACATCTGTTAGGGAGCTAAGTAAAGACTGCTCTGCACAATTTCTAACTATTGTCAGCAGTGATTTGAGTGATTGAACATGCTTAGGTTACTGAACAGTCGAGCTGGCTGCCTTTTACTGTGGTTAGTCCAGCATATATGCATTCCTTGCATGATAGGCGCTCGGTATGCTGTGATAACGTGGCTTCACTTTGTGATGCTTTCCACTTAGTTTCAAATTTTGTCAGCCAGCAAGATAACCCTCAAACAACAAGCAAACCTACCCAAAGTTGATTAAAAATAAAAGGGGACTGTTCCAAAACAAGAATGCACAGTTTTGGTAGCAGATCCGTTCAGCAAGCAAGACTAATACAATTTTCCTGTTGAACACGGACACTGCAAAGTTACTGTTCATATGAACTCTTATCCACATCATCTCTGTGGAATGTAACGGCTTTCAAGTGATACAAATGCTGACATTTTGTAATTTTCATATCCAACGGAAACAAAACACATGAGATCCCTTAGACCCATACAGTTTCCCTTGACAGAAAAATAATTGTGTTTTTCACACAGGAAGTCGGACAGAAAAATAATTGTGTTTTTCACACATGAAGTCAGACAGAAAAAATAATTGTTTTTTCACACATGAAGTCAGACAGAAAAATAATTGTGTTTTTCACACACGAAGTCCCACAAACGGCAGAACTGATAACATCCGTTCAACCTCGAAGCTCTCCAGAGAGTGCCTGTTTGGTTTTTGCTGTTCTATCAACATCGTTATCATCATGATTTTTATTGTGCCGTTGTTGTTAGTATTGTTGTTATTATCATTAAATACCGTCAGCATATTGCATAAGACGCGAGAGTGTCGTAAAAATAAACGACCGATATACCCATAACAATAATAATAATATGACCAAAGCACTCGAAATGATAATAATAGTCAAATGACCAATGTATCCGAAATAAAAATAATAGTAATAAGAATAATTGTAATAATTAATGACCAACGTACCCGTAATAATAATGATGATGATGATAACAGTAGTTCTTGACGCAATATCGGAACAAAATTGGCCCAGAATGCCATGAATTGACACGTTTTGTACACAATGCACATGTGTAGTCTCTCATTTGTCGAGTACTTGATACGCTATCAGATGTGTGTGTATATATATATATATATATATATATATATATATATATATATATATATATATATATATATGCATTTATACATACATACATGAATGAACACATACAGCCTAAATTTGCATACAAATTCGTCTGATGTGAAAATGTATTCACATACCTACAATAGGTATACATCATCAAACGATAGCAATTCAATGAAAACTGCTTTTAACAATCCAGAAATTAAACACGATCCCTACATTCGCCAGTGCTTGTGTTGTTGTTGTAGGTTTTTTTCTGAGAGAGAGAGAGAGAGAGAATGACATCTTTATTATAGGCCATGGCACCTAATTAAGGGGGGTGTGAACATCGCACAGTAATTACAGTGTGAAAATATGGCAAGCAAGGTATTATGAATCGCAAACAAAGAAACGTACGACGTTGCTAATTCTCTAGATTTAAACGTCTTATATAGAAACAAAGAAAACTTTCGAACCATAACATGATCATTGCAAGGTAACAAACAGCTTAGCTTAAACACATAAGGTTGTCGATAGTATTGGGTTGGATGAAAGTTTCTCTCATAATAGACAGCACTTCACAACTAAGAACAAAGAGTGATCCATCTTCACTGTGTCTACATACCAATAACTGTCTCCGAATACAAAATAACATCATCAGCCAAAAGATGGATAAATAGTTCAAAAACATCATGTGCAAGAGTACCACTATGTCTGTCTTTGCTAAATACTTAAAATATTATTTTGTTTATGAATAAAGAGAATAATATAGGGCTACACACATTACCTTGTTTGATCCCAGCTGTGCAGTTAACATAAATAGTAAAGGCAGCACCACATTTTATCCTGCATTTTATGATACATGGTTTTTATTTATTTATGCATTGATAACATTTTTCAATAACACAGGTCACAGCAAATTTCTGCTGATAAAATCAAAAGCGTTCTCAGAATCAGTGAAGGCCACATATCTGTACAAATGCAAATAGGTAAACGTATGATTCACAGCGGAATATCCCTTTCTAGCCACATCACATCCAGAGTCTGATATGTATGTATAGCGACCTTATTGGCGGCCTTTATAAGCACCATGCAAAATACACATCTGAAGAAGAGCAAAAGTTCAAAGTATTTTTCTTAGTTATTCAAGTAGCAAATCCTAAGATCTTTTGAAGAAGTGCGAATGACTTTTGGTTTAAGAATCATGTGAAATGCTTAACGTTCTGCTGTTCAAACAGCCGTATCTAGATTTTTTAAAGAACAAAATCTATCAATAGATTCTTTGATCAAATCGACTCCATTATGAAGCTCAAGATGAAAATATAAGGACGACCCCTCTAGGTATATATGAGCAGACGAAAAGAAAGCACACCCTTCTCTGTTCCAAAAAGTGTTTGACTGATTTTCAAAACACAATAATTAAGATATCTGTATACCGTAACACATTTTACAAATGGAAGGTATTAACATTTCATTAGATAGATTATATCCCCTAATAGCTCCGTTAGATTATGTCCCCTGATAGCTCCGTTGTTAAGGTAATCCGAGACAAAACACTTTAAATCTACAAAATATGTCGAAATAAAGGTTGTATACAGAAGTCTTGACAAAACAAATAAAATCAAATTTACAACATGTAAAAACGAAACCATGGTCATCTAGTTTCGATAGCTGACCGCTGACCTCCCACAACAGAAAAAAGAACAGCAGCTTGTCACCGCAGCGGTTTGCACGTGCTTTGTTTGGTCGACCAGCTGTGCAAAATGTACTGCTATGAGGCTCACTTGTCAAACCGACAGAGGAAAGTGACACCGGTGGTGTACTTAAGTGGTTCGCTTTTTCAAAAACCTACAGGACAAAATTGGAATAGTGTGTAGGACCAGCCAGTTTCCTGTGCACTTTCTGTAAGGTTGCCTTGGTCGTCGAGAAAAAAAAGAAATCTCTGACCATTCCTGAAAAGATGATCAAAGACCATTGTAGCCTTCTTTCCGTCACTCCTGACTTTTTCAATGAGATGAAAGCTTATGCCTTATATCTCTGATCCTAGCTGATAAATTCTCTCCGATGAAGATCTGACTCGTATACAGCTTTCTCTTTGTCTTTAGGCTGTTCACCTTATCTCCATAAAACAATTGGGGGGGGGGGGGGGGGTTCGGATTTGGGACTGAGACAATGGACACAGTCAGTTTTCCATACCTTTTACTATATCTAGCTTACTAGTGATAAGACTACACTCTGCCTTGCCCTCACACTGTTCATTGGTTTCATTTCCGTCCCATGCTAATCCATAAAAGATAAGATCATTACCATTTGACCTTTCCTCAATGTCCCTCATTTTTGTTTTCCAGGTGATTAATTTTTGCCATGAGATCAGAGGTTTTTCTGTACACATTCCTGGCTGTCACTGCGGAGAATGCCACCTCTGTCATTGAGTCCTTGAGAACAGCTTGCTGTGTAGAGAAACATGTCACTGATTTACATTTTACGGATTACTGATTACATGTCTCCTGGTCACATTTCAACATCACCAAACTCACTTTCCATGGCGCAGTTTATTGTCTGCACCATCGGGATGATATCGTCAGCCGGGATAGGCTGCCCTGGAGAAGAAGAAGGAGGGGGCCATCTGTCCTTCATCCTGACCATCCATCAGCCCTGTTCGTGCTCGTTGAGCGTCAATCGGTGCTGATGGGCCTTGGCTGCCTCCTGTTGGGACCCCCTCCTGCTCCACGTCACAGCAGCTTACAAAAAGAAGACTCTCCTAAAGCATGAGGGTGAGGAGCAGGTCTACGGTGACACCATCTGCCAACTTTGAGGTGGCAGCATGGCCAATGGTTTTGCCACCTTTTCTTTGGCTCTTTTTCTCTCCAAAGCCATAAAACTTGCGACGAAACGGCCACAAGAGGACCTGAAGACCACGGTGCCCAGGGCATGATTAGTGATGAAACGACTGGCGAAAGTCTCGAGGTGATGTGCCAACTTACACATGCGTATAGCTTTTCTTTTATACATACTTATTCATATGTACTGTACATATTACAGCAAAAAGAGACCCTGTGTTGACCAAACTTTGCAACAAAGAACAAAAACAATCAAGGGGGTGGGGGGTGGTGTGGTTGGGGGGATGGAATTCAAAATGATAAAAGGTTATAAGAGAAGAATAATTTGGTGAATACATACATGTTTGTCGGTAAAAGTAGGAATCGTGTCTATAAATGTGAGAAGTTTTGCGTTGGGTAACCTTTGACCTCTTTTGCAGAGACGGTGATTTCTCCGGATTCCGTTAATTTGATTTATCTGACACGTACTGTACAAAATACAAACGTGTAGTCTCTCAACATCTATGGAGCACTGACAACGCGTACAGATATACATGCATAGATGTGTATTTGAATACATGCGTACGGCTTGCTTTCATAAATGGATTCATATGTATTGTGCATGTTACGCAAAAAGAGAGACCCTGTGTGAACCAAACTTTGTAACAATACGGAATGTGGTTTGAGGACGAACGTCAGTGGCATCGGGACCAGAGGGAACAATGGGATATCCCGATGAAAGTTAAGTGGTGGGGGGGGGGGGGGGGGAGGGGGGGGGGGACAACATTCTAACCCACTCCCCTCTCCCAATATTCAAAGCCAAAAAACATGTGCGGCAAGTCACGGTGCGTCCCCTCCCACTTTTTACCGGAAATTTGAAAGATGACACAACACTTCCCAAAAAAAATTCGAAAATGGATGTCCCCTCCCCCTCTCTCACCCACTTTTATGAGAATTTGGAAGGACTGCATCGATGATTTGTAGCCCAACGCCCTCGCCCCCCCCCCCCCCCCCCCCCCTTCCCCGCCAGCCCCTTTGCAAAATCTCTTCCGGCGCCACTGAACCTCTTTACATATGGCGTGTTTCAAGATCAACGGCAGATTCAGGTACAACAAGATTATCACAAAATTTCTATTGAAAATGAACATCGTGAATTTATTGTTACGAATGACGAAATTACCCATAAAGTATTAATGTTTAATGAATGTTAAAATGTTCGTGTAATATAAACGTCAGCGTTTCATATTTCGCAATCTGTGAAAAAAAAAAGAGAATAAAATGATATAGTACATGAGATGTCACTCTTTTCGTATTTTTCCCTATCCATGAAAAAAAAAACAAAAAAAAAAAACAGAGCAAAACAATGAATGAAATGATTTCAATAATGTACATGGGAAGTCACTCATTTAGTTGAAACGATTACTTCCCGGGGGGGGGGGGGGGGGGGGGGGGGCAAAAATAAGTGTGTTTACACTCATGCACTGAATCAAAAAGCGGTTTATAGGGTCCGTTCGACCTTGGCGAAGGTCTGCTACAGTCACTCGAGTGCCCTCCTGGTCCGTTCTGGAATGGTACGCCCACGACTGGCCACCAAACAGATCCAAACATCACCTTCGCCACAGAGTGTCATTTGCCTGCTATGGTCTTCCATCCCCATACAAACTCTGTGAAGATCTCTCTCTCTCTCTTCTCTCTCTCTCTCTCTCTCTCTCTCTCTCTCTCTCTCTCTCTCTCCGGCTAGCTTAGAATTAAGAAGACATAAACAAAGCAGAGACGATAGTTCAGCTACAAACAGGTTTAAACACACAAACACACTCTTCTACAAGTTGAGATCAGGTCTTACACATGCAAACATGTTCTCTGCAGCAAAACTTTGTCATAGGACGTTAAACTACCAACAACAAAAAGGAAGACGGTTACATTCAATTTATCTCTGACATTTAAACCGGTTCAGTAGTTTTTGCGTCATTAATTTTGTAATTAGCTGGCCGAACGATCCTGTCGCGACCGTTTAGTTTGAATCCATATTACGGATATACACACAATATGAAAGATTCGCCCTTGGGACGCATTCCATCTTTCGACGAAAAATGGGTTCGGTAAGTTTGGGGGTTTTTTCTTCTTCGTCTCCTCCTCCTCCTCCTCCTCCTCCTCCTTCTTCTTCTCTCTCTCTCTCTCTCTCTCTCTCTCTCTCTCTCTCTCTCTCTCTCTCTCTCTCTCTCTTGTAAGTCTTGTTGACAGACAGATAGACAAAATATTTTCTCACAGCCGGAGGCGACAAACGCAAACCAAACAACGGACATGGGTGAAAATCAGCCTCGTCTTAGTGGGGGATAATGATTCACGTGGGTTTTCTTCCTCTTTCTTATTTTTTTCCTGTCTTCATGTAATTACGCCCAGATGACTCTGAGCAGGAAGAAGTACAATGGTCAGCCCGGCGTAATGACGCCCAGATGACTCTGAGCAGGAAGAAGTACAATGGTCAGCACGGCGTTCGGTAAGGAGCTTCTCGCTTTTCAAACTGTCGTAGAGCCTGTGGCATATACCGTGGACATCGGCGTCTTTACGGCTTTGGTATGAACACCACAGTTCCAGTCCGCTTGGACCACACTGCCTTCGAACTACAACACGCTGAAAACCTCACACAAAGCAATGCTGGGGCACGTGTGTGTGTGTGTGTGTGTGTGTGTGTGTGTGTGTGTGTGTGTGTGTGTGTGTTGTTTTGTTTTGTTTTACGTCTTTCCACATTACGTGATATTAGACGGGAAAAAAAACGGGGCCGTGAAAAAAAGGCTAATACAACGAGTCAACAGAATTAACTTATCTACGCTAGAACACAAAAACAGAAAGTCCATTAATCACCGCCAGCCCTTTTGTGTGTGTCTGCGCGCGTATTCGTGCGCGTGAGTTCGTCCATGTGTGTGTGTGTGTCTGCGCGCGCACGTGTGTATGTGTGTGACTGTGTGTGTGCATGCGTGTGTTTGTGCATGTGCGTGTGTGTGTGTGTGAGAGAAAGAGAGAGAGAGAGCGCACGTGCGTGTTCTTTCGTGTGTGCGTGTGTGTGTGTTGGAGGGGTGGGGTAAGAGGTTACGCAATTTCAGTCAACTTTCTACAAGTTGAAAACATCTTTTTGGAATAGTATCCTGTCAATATTTCCCCTAACACAAACAAACAAACAAAACGGAATTCTCTATAAAATATTCACGGTATTTCTATATGTATAGACGTGCCTGAGGCTTGAACTAGTTTGTCCAACTAACTCGAGAAATAAAAACAAAGTCAAGAGCTGAATTGGAAATGCAAGAGGTAGTGAATTTCGCTTGGCCAGCTGTTCAAGCGTATTGAAAACGAGTTCTTATCGCATACATAAAGTGTTTACAGAGTACGCCAGTAACGCTACCTTAGTCTCTCAGGGCTTACGCTGTAAACTCTTCGGGTTTTGTTTGTTTGCCTTTTTGGCACGTTAGTATTTATAGCATATCGCACCAGGAAGAAACAATAAAACAACGGTACGTGTTCACTTCATACAAACCTCGTCAACAGTATAGGCCATTTCCATTCGTCGTCGTTCCCATTTACCAGCCGAAGGTTGCGACGTCCTAACACGAACAAATGCCCTCTTATGATGGGAACGTCCACGGGTTCAATCCCCGTATCTCCGGGAGATATGTGTTCGAAAGCTACAACCTGTCAAACGCCGATTCTCCTTACGTACAAATTCACCATTAGCCCATTTCCAGTGTCGGTTTAAAATGAAACATAAAAGAGCAAAACCAAAAACAACAACAACAACAAAAATATGGCACAATACTATGGCATATTTGTTTACCAAAAGGGACAAAAACTCCCGTATCACTGCTTTCTTTTGAGGGAGGGGGGGGGGAGGGAGATCATTGTTAAGATATAAACACTTTGATCATTACTTGGAAGAAAAGACACTGAAATATTACTAGGAAAAAAAACTTGATTTATTACTGGGGGAAAAGACCTTGGATCATTACTAGGAGAACAGGCCTTGGATTATAACTAGGAAAAAAAGACCTTGGATTATTGCTCTGAAGAAAAGACCTTGGATTATAACTAGGAAAAAAAGACCTTGGATTATTACTAGGAAGAAAAGACCTTGGATTATTGCTAGGGAAAAAAAGACCTTGGATCATTGCAGAGAAGAAAAGACCTTGGAAATTAGAAGGTCACCCAAGATCATTATTAGAAAGAAAACACTCAAGATCATTACTAAAGAGAAAACGCTAAGAATGCGCATTAGGGAGAAAACGCCCAAATTCAGTATTAGGGAAAACACCGCGGATCACCACTTGTGACAAAGATTATCATTAAAACAAAACAAAACAAAAAACCACTCGTGATCATTAGTGGGGAGAAACACACGTGACCGTTACTGGGGAGTAAACACTCGTGGCCATTACTAGGTAGGGGGGGGGGGGGGGGGGGGAGGGGAGGGGGCGGAGGCACACGAGATCATTTCTATGGAGGAAAACGTTTGTGATCATTACTGGAGAAAAACGCTCAAAAGCGTTACTGGGGAGAAAACTCCCGTGACCATTACAAGGGGGGGGGGGGGGGGGGGGGGGGGGGCTCACAAGATCATTTCTGTGGATAAAACGTTCGTGATCATTACTGGAGAAGAACACTCAAGATCATTACTGGGGAGAAACTCAACACAACGACTGAAGAAACAACATTAGAAATCATTTCCTGGGAGATAATACATCACATGACATTAGCCCCGTCCCAATCATTACTCTCAATAGTTGTATACTGGGGAAAAATAACACTCAAAATCATTCAAACACGCACTTCGGATAATAATCACCTGGGAAAACGCACACTCGGGATTATTTACTGAGGGAAAGGCACCAAGGGTCATCATTATAAGGAGAAAATATATTTGGGACCATTACAAAGAAGAAAACGCTGAAGATCATTATTAGGAAGAAAACACTGAGGATGAATATTAAGAAGAAATCACTGGGGATCGTTACCAGGAAGAACACACTGATTCTCGTTATTAGGAAGAAAACACTGAAGATCATTATTAAGAACAATACACTGGTCAGGATAATTATTGTGAAGAAAACAAGGAGGATCTCTGCTAGGAAGAAAACACTGAGGATTATTATTAGGAGGAAAACGCTAAGGATCAATGCTAAGAAGAAACACAGGGAATGATCATTGCTAGGAAGGAAACGCTGAGGATCATGCCAGGAAGAAATACCGAGGATCATTGCCAAGAAGAAATACTGAGGATCATTGCCAAGAAGAAATACTGAGGATCATTGCCAAGAAGAAATACTGAGGATTATTGCTTGGAAATACGGACGATTATTGCTGGGAAGAAACACTGAGGGTCATTGCCAAGAAGAAATACTGAGGATCATTGCCAGGAAGAAATACTGAGGATTATTGCTTGGAAATACGGACGATAATTGCTAGTAAGAAACACTGAGGAATATTGCTAGTAAGAAACACTGAGGAATATTGCTAGGAAGAAACACTGAGGAATTTTGCTAGGAAGAAACACTGAGGAATATTGCAAGGAAGAAACACTGAGGAATATTGCTAGGAAGAAACACTGAGGAATATTGCCAGGAAGAAACACTGAGGAATATTGCAAGGAAGAAACACTGAGGAATATTGCAAGGAAGAAACACTGAGGAATATTGCAAGGAAGAAACACTGAGGAATATTGCTAGGAAGAAACACTGAGGAATATTGCAAGGAAGAAAACACTGAGGAATATTGCAAGGAAGAAACACTGAGGAATATTGCAAGGAAGAAACACTGAGGAATATTGCTAGGAAGAAACACTGAGGAATATTGCCAGGAAGAAACACTGAGGAATATTGCTAGAAGAAACTCTAAGGATTATTGCCAGGAAGGAAACGCTGAAGATTATTGCTGGGAAGGAAAGACTGAATATAATTGTTACGAAGGGAAACCTGAGGATAACTGCTGGGGAGGAAACACTGAGGACTATTTGCTGGGAAGGAAACACTGAGGACTATTGCTGGGAAGGAAACACTGAGGGTTATTGCTGGGAAGGAAACACTGAGGGTTATTGCTGGGAAGGAAACACTGAGGACTATTGCTGGGAAAAAACACTGAGGGTTATTGCTGGGGAAAAAACACTGAGGGTTATTGCTGGGGGAAAACACTGAGGGTTATTGCTGGGGAAAAAAACACTGAGGGTTATTGCTGGGAAGGAAACACTGAGGACTATTTGCTGGGAAAAAAACACTGAGGGTTATTGCTGGGAAGGAAACACTGAGGACTATTTGCTGGGAAAAAACACTGAGGGTTATTGCTGGGGAAAAAACACTGAGGGTTATTGCTGGGAAGGAAACACTGAGCACTATTGCTGGGAAGAAAACACTGAGGATTACTGTTAGGAAGGACACGCTGAGGATTATTGGTAGGAAGGAAACACTGAGGATTATTGGTAGGAATAAAGCACTGAGGATTATTGGTAGGAAGGAAACACTGAGGATTATTGCTCGGAAGGAACTGCTGCGGATTATTGCTCGGAAGAAACACTGAGGATAATTGCTAGGAAGGAGACACTGAGGATTATTGCTAGGAAGGAAACACTGAGGATTACTGCTAAGAAGGAAACGCTGAGGATTATTGCTAGGAAGGAAACACTGAGGATTATTGCTAGGAAGGAAACACAGGATAATTGCAAGGAAGGAAACAGTGAGGATTATTGCTGGGAAGGAAACACTGAGGATTATTGCTAAGAAGGAAATACTGAGGATTATTGTTAGGAAGAAACACAGAGGATTATTGCTAGGAAGGAAACACTGAGGATTATTGATGGGAAGGAAACTGTGAGGATTATTGCTGGGAAGGAAACACTGAGGGTTATTGCTGGGAAGGAAACACTGAGGATTATTGCTAAGAAGGAAACACTTAGGGTTATTGCTGGGAAGGAAACACTGAGGATTATTGCTAAGAAAGAAACACTTAGGGTTATTGCTGGGAAGGAAACACTGAAGATTATTGCTAGGAAGGAAACACTTAGGGTTATTGCTGGGAAGGAAACACTGAGGACTATTGCTAGGAAGGAAACTCTGAGGATTATTGCTAGGCAGAAACTCTAAGAATTATTGCTATGAAGGAAACACTAAGCATTATTGGTAGGAAGGAAACACAGAAGATTATTGCTAGGAAAAAAAACACTGAGGATTATTGCTAAGAAGGAAATACTGAGGATTATTGCTCGGAAGAAACACTGAGTATAATTGCTAGGATGGAGACAGGGTTATTGCTAGGAAGGAAACACCGAGGGTTATTGCTAGGAAGGAAACACTGAGGATTATTGCTAAGAATGAAACAGTGAGGATTATTGCTAAGAAGGAAACACTGAGGATTATTGCTAAGAAGGAAACACTGATGGTTTTTGCTAGGAAGGAAACACTGAGGATTATTGCTAGGAAGGAAACACTGAGGATTATTGCTATGAAGGAAACACTGAGGATTATTGCTATGAAGGAAACACTGAGGGTTATTGCTAGGAAGGAAACACTGAGGATAGGAAGTAAACACTGAGGATTATTGCTAAGAAGGAAATACTGAGGATTATTATTAGGCAGAAACACTGAGGATTATTGCTAGCAAGGAAACACTGAGGATTATTGCTAGCAAGGAAACACAGAGGATTATTGCTAGGAAGGAAACACTGAGCATTATTGCTAGGAAGGAAACTCTGAGGATTATTGCTAGCAAGGAAACACTGAGAATGATTGCCAGAAGAAACACTCAAGTCAGGAACATGGGAAAACGCATTCAAGATATAAACCGTGAGAAAACACACTCAAGTCCGGAACATGGAAAAAACGCATTTGAGACATGAATTTTGAGATAACACATCAAGTTGGGACAGGGTGAAAACACGGTCAAGTCTCTAACTGGTTTGAAACATACTCAAATCAGCAACGGGCCGAAAACACACTACAGTCGTAATTACGGAGAAAACACATTAGAGCAGCTGATATGGAGAGAAGACGCACATTTCTAACAGGGAGAAACACATGCAATGAATGAACAGGTAGAAAAGAACAACACACCAGAGTCGTTGACAGGAAGAAAAGACTCTCAAGTCGTAGAGAGAAAACAAACACAGAAACCTAACATGGAGAAAATACGCTAGTCACTAACAGGAAAAAAACCCACACCCAGATCATTCAGATGGAGAAAACACTCTAAAGTCATAAGCAGGGGAAGAAAATACACTCCAGTCCGTGACAGGGAGAATATGCTCAACAGGGAGAAGAAAACACGCCCAGGCAACAGGAGAAAACACACTCAGAAAATTAACAGGGAGACAACAATCAAATGATTGACTGAGATAAAACACATTCGCGTGATCAACAGAAAGGAAATCCATTCATGTAATTAACAGGGAGACGATCAATTCAGGTGATGGGCAGGGAGAAAACTTATTCATGGAGTAACCAGGGAGGAAATCTATTTGGGTAATTGACAGGCAGAAAACATTCAGGTAATCAACAGGAAGAAAACACATTCAGACAATTAACAGCAAGGCAACACACTCAAGTCACTAAAGGCAAAACAAAACAAACAAACAAAACCCCTAAAACCTTGCCTATGCCGTGAACATAAGGAAGGGAGGGGTATGGAAGTCATGAACAGGGAGAAACAAAAAAAGATCCAAGCCACGAACAGGGAGAAAACCCACGTCATTAAAGGGGAGAAAACACTCAAAACATTAACTGCCAAAAAGAATATAAACTCAGGTAATCACCGGAATGAAAACACATCCAGGTTATTACCAGGATGAAAACACATCCAGGTTACTACCAGGATGAAAACACATCCAGGTTATTACCAGGATGAAAACACATCCAGGTTATTACTAGGATGAAAACACATCCAGGTTATTACTAGGATGAAAACACATCCAGGCTACTACCAGGATGAAAACACATCCAGGTTATTACCAGGATGAAAACACATCCAGGTTATTACTAGGATGAAAACACATCCAGGTTATTACCAGGATGAAAACACTCCAGGTTACTACCAGGAAGAAAAATACCGTAGCCATTAACCGGAAGAAAACACATCCAAGTCGTTTACAGCAAGAAAAACAGTCATCGCCCCGATACTACTGATTCTCCAATATCGAGGCGTATAACCAAATCTCTTAAAATCCAAATCATACTTCGCAGCAATGCGCGGCAGAGTACTTGCGGATAAAGTCTAAAAGCGTTCTCGAAGCTTTCCGATTTCTGTCGCTTTAACTCGTCCGCATACATATTCTGGGACTTCGCTGAATCCTCCAGAACACGATTCTGAAAGGCAACTACGGTAAATGGCGAGGGAGGCTGGTAGGGGAAATTCTCTGAGATATAGCCATTGTATTGAAAGGTTTTCCACAGGCGAAAGCCCAGGCCTGTGTCGGTAAATACATCTACGAACCAGGGGTCTACTGACAAGTTCGAAGTTGTATCGAATCAACATCTCCAGCTCTTTCTGCACAAAGCCGGAGCGGTCAACATCGTCCAGTATCCACCCGATACCCGCTTTGTCCAGGATCACCCGGGTGTCTCGACTGAAGGTGTCGATCTTGCCCAGGAAGTCAGGCCGGAAGGCACAGGGATTACACTGTGAGGACATGGTGGCCCAGTGCGGTTCGTTCACCCGCAGAGAAAACTCAACGAACTCCGCGAAACTGATGGTAGAAATACGACAGTTGGCAGTGCCATTGGGGACCTTCGTGATAATCGGTGTTGAAGAGGTTCCAGAAATCTGGAGGAAGAACTTGTCCAGGTAGCTGCTCCATAGCCTGGTGGATCAAAGGAGAACAGACAAATAAAATGGCGGTCAAAGTGTGTCGTAGACATTTGTAGAATTGCTGTGGACAAATGTAATTGGTAATATTTAGCTGTAGTTTCGTGTTCCTGCCACGGATGTATGTGCGTGAAGTAAACGCTAACCTCTAATATCATCTGTGATGAAGAGATGTTAAATGAAAGCTACTGAAGTGAATTGGAGTCGAGAAAATAAATCGAGAGAGAGAGAGAGAGAGAGAGAGAGAGAGAGAGATGAGAGAGAGAGGAGAGTGAGAGAGAGAGAGAGAGAGAGAGACTTTTTTCAACGGCTTATTCCACAGTGTTATATGTTAATGACATTTGTTTCTTTTCTACATTATCTCTGTATGTGTGATCTCTTAAAGCCGGTTGTGATCTTGTACTAGTTTGTCATGCACTGAGTGCAAATTTGTTATTTGCCGGGAGGGTGGTCACCACAGCGTTTAGTGCACGTGATCCCAGCATGTGTGATGGCTTTGGTGGCGGTTGTGATACATCTTAGTGCCTGTTCCTATTACTTAGTCCCCCCCCCCCCCCCCCCGCCCTTCCAACACCCTACTTCCCTCTCTTCCTCGTCTACCAGCCGAATGCGACAACCAGTGTCAGGAAAGTGCAAGATCTGATCCCATGGCGGGCGGAGGGGTTCTAAGCGATTAGGGTGGTGGCGATGCCGGTGTGGATGTTGCATCTTGGCGTAGACATTCCTTTTGATCAGGAACGTTTCTCCGCCTCCAGCTTCCCCTCCTCCTCCGCCCATCGTGTCAGCCTGTATATCTGGGTAGCATCTAGTGACAGTGAGAACTTTAGCCAAGCTGCGGGGTCAGATTGGCTCAGTGTGGTTGGTGCCCCAGTTCGTAATCTAAGGTCTGGAGTTCGGATCACGCTGAAGCTAAAACATAAATTAGTCATTTTCGCTGCCCATATGTTGTCTTTCAGGTGGAAAGGTGTGGTGTAAGATAGATCCTCTTTCCCTACTCTCCTGGATGATTATCCCTGTCTGCCATATCCTCGTAGGTGAATGTCCTAAATGTACCTTACACAGTCGAGTCATTTCCAAAGCTTGTTTATCTCTTACCATATTTGGAAATATCCAAAGTTCTTTTTCAGCATTATTCATTGCACTTTGTCTTTTCATCCTGGTGGATATGTTTTTGTCTGATGCAAAATACATAATGTCACAACAGCTTTCCTGTGTTTGCAGAGACATATTATTATCTTTTGCGTCCCCGGTCCTCATAGACGGCAAGTCAGTCCGCTGTCACTACGGTGACCCTGTCCACCTCTACGGTTTTTCCCTGCAGCTCCACCTTACCGAGACCGGTTTGTTGCTTCAGGATATTGAAAGTAGAAGAGGACTGTGAAACGTTGGCGGGCGGTGGGGTAAGAGAGAAGGGCGGGGGCGGGGGGGGGGGGGGAGTCTGTACGTCAGTAAGCACACGGAGAATTCAACAGCGAAGAGAAGGAAAGCTGTAGAGGTGGGAAAAGAG
Source organism: Conus ventricosus (assembly GCA_018398815.1). Lineage (NCBI taxonomy): Eukaryota > Metazoa > Mollusca > Gastropoda > Neogastropoda > Conidae > Conus > Conus ventricosus. Next base: position 38,345,225 of record CM031609.1, on the reverse strand, counting down.
TTGATAGGTTTTTATGCCGAGGGTAGAGTGATTTATGGGGTAGAACATGGCACCAGGCAAAGCTCAGACCGCCCTCGTTCCGGTCTCACTGAGGTCCTGAAGCAGTGCTGCAAGCCGTTCCGAATTCTGTGACACTTTGCCTGCTGCATGCTCATGTCAGAGTTCATCTCCTTCATGCAGCCTTTTTTTCGTTTGCGGCTACATTTGTTTTCGCTTACTGATGCAGCTATGTCAACATTGGGTCGGCATTTTTTTTTTAATGACAAAGATGCGAAAGAAGAAAGACATGGAAATGCAGATCTTAAATTTTGCACACAGACACACACACACACACCACACACACACACACACACACCACACACACACACACACACACACACACACACACACACCACACACACCACACACACCACACACACAATTACCTCGTATAGGGATCCCTGGTGAACATGAATCGGAAGTAATCGCCGACTCTGTTCTTGACCGTATTCCAGTTGTAGCCATACCCGTTCTTGTAGTTGTGGATGTACATTCTGGGGATGTCAAAGGGGAGTGGATGGGAGTCTTCAAATCTGTGTCGTTGTTGAGGAAGGCGAAGACTCGTTCCAAAAGGTACAGCCCGTCTTGGGCACGAAGCAATACGCCAGGCGGTTTTTGTCGTTGACGAACACATGGGCCACTGATCCATTGGTCTTGGAAGCGTTGCACGCTGCCCTCACCCTCTCCAAACGCGAGTCCATGTCCTCCTCTGAAAGTAATGTACATCATTCATGATGATGACCACAGGGACAACGAAAAGAAACATGTCAACGGTAGTGACGATAAGAATAATAACGAGGACTATGATGATGATGACAAGGAGGATGAGGATGATTATGACAGTGATGGTGGCATGGCGTTGTTTCAGTTTCAGTCTTACTAATAAAGTCTATCCAACAGCACAGGCCCCTTCACCACATTAATAAATCAAAGACATCATTTTTGATATGGTTTTTTAAAAACAGCCGTGTACCCAGTATATTTAACAATGTAATATCTCTATCTATCTATATATACATATATATATATATTATATATATATATATATATATATATATATATATATATAATATATATAATATATATATATATATATATATATAATATATAACAAACTAAAAAATTCCAAGGATAAGTACCGCGCACCGTTCCAGCAACTTACAGAGCGCTTGGTGTTGCAATGACTGCAGGAAATATTGAATTATAAACAAAGCTTGCTCTTATTTTTTAGATTGAAGAAATGGGGAGATAAGCATTCATATCTGCAAGGGTAGATGATTCTGCCTAACTAACAGTATGTGCTTTTTATATTTTTACTTTTCACAAGAAAATGTAGCTTGTTTTGCTCTTTAAATGATTTTCTTTTGCTTCTTAGGTGGCTCCTTTGGTTGGGTTTTTTTAAAAACTCAACAACATACTACGGTATTGCCACACCAGCCTTTTCTGGGATTACATTCTTCTTAAAACTGAAAAGGCAGAGGAGTCAACTTCCCACTTTCCGCGGTCACTGAGGAGAAACCACCAAGTTTCGAAATATCGGTATATGACCGGGAAAGTTATATGTTAGTGAGTTTCCTCCCTATTGGAGGGTGTCTCCCCCCTTTGGGGACTATAAGCTTGCTGAAGGTTCATTGTGAGAAGCATTTATTTTTTCCCCATTCACCCACTCAAGCACATTGTTAGTTAGGCGAATCATCTAAACCCCTGCAGATATGAATGCTTATCTCCCTATTTCTTCAATCTAAGACATAAGAGCAAGCTTTGTTTATAATTCAATATATATATATAATATATGTGTGCGTGTGTGTGTGGTGTTTATATATATATTATACATACACTATTACATGTATACCTAAAAAATTTTCTAATGATAAACACACGCACACAGAGTGAATTTCCCGGGAAATCCATTAAGAACTATACCCACTGCCACAAAAATGCACACAGTAACCCTTCTGCCTGTCCTTCAATAGATTTCGTGACTTTTCAAAACACACAAAACATTTTTGCCACAAATTCGGAGACCACACCAAAGATTTGAGAGAAGTTGGTCAACCTTGCGGAGGTATCAATGTTGAACAAAAATGCTTCCATCATCTAACAGTTTCACGAAAAACTGCTACTTTTGCTAAATGACATCACGTTCAAAATAAGCCTACCATTGTCGGGCCGAAAGATTGTTTGCTAAAACCAAGAGAGCTTGTCAATCATTGTTATGGACACAGGAAAAAACTGCAACTGTTTGCTACTGAAACTATCCCCCTTGTTAAAGTGTGGGAGCTGAGCGCCACAGCTGGTAAAAGGTCAGAATGCCTCTGGCAGTAGGCCAATGCACGTGCGTCAGCACGCTTTCTTTGGAGCAGTAACTTCAGCAACATATCAATTCTTCTAGCCTTTCTGAAGTACGAACCTGCAGGTCGGTTGGGCTCTGACCGTCTGTTCACTGACCTAAGCTACCTCCATGCCATCACGAGTGACCATGGGTCTTTCATTGCCCTGAACTAGCCATTTCAACAGGCGGCATAAACTGGACGAACAATTCGCTGTTCCCATGAACACCACTTAACGTCATGCCTAAGACATCAATGCATGACGCCACAACGTCTTGCATGCGACAAGATTGCCCCCAGTCCGTTTGCCCTCTCAGATTCACGAATTACGCATATCACCCCATGCAGTTAACACGAAAGTATCAGACATACTCGGACTAGAGTAACCTCCTGGCAGTTTCCAATGTAACATCACACATTTTTGCAAAGTTCTCAGAAAAGGCGAAACTTGCCGTGGTTAATGATGGCGTGGAATGCTTGCCCGCTCTGGCACTAGTCCTGCTATGATACCTTTCCTCCAGACCCCACCCCCCTTCCCTTCAAAAGAATTAACGAAAGGCTCTTCAATTTGGTCTTTAATTTGGTTAGTTTAAGGGCCCTCCCAGCTTTCGTCTACCACAGCCTCTTTCTTCTAATTATTCAAATTCTTTAAAAAAAAAGAATTATTAGTAAGTCCGCCAAACAACAGGAACAAGCAAAAATTACAAATGTTTTGTCTTGTTTTTTTTTTCTCCTTGTTGTTTGGCGGACTAATTAATAATTCTTTCAGAATTTTTTTTTTCAATTTCCGCCAGCACATCACCTCAGTTTGAACCGTACTGTTCAAATCCTGCACGTTTCTTCGTTCACACAGGGTCGCCCTCCTTAACTTTGCCGCAAAAATGGGTATCGCTATCTGCATTATTCATACGTCTTTTAGTTGAACGTGCAAATAAGTGTCTTTCGCTAAATTCGAGGAAAATGTTGATTTAGATATTGGTGCCCCTACAACACAGTAAACTAAGCTGTCCCGAAAGCACCAGCCACTCTGCTCAGCAGTATTCAGCTCTTGCTCTTTGACTTTTTTACGCTGACTGGCAAGAACGGTCAGACTTGGTTCTGGTCCTCTGACTGACTACGATTTAGGCAGAGAAACGGTCGACTATGGGAACTAGTCTAAAGTTTTCGCTTTCAGCAGAGGATTTATAATTCTGGTATTTGCTTAAGATATATATATATAGAGATTTCAAATGACGTTTTCAGATGCATGTGTAATAATTCCGACAGTGTGCATAAAGTCACCCAAAACGCAAGGAGCATCTCCAAAGCCCCAGAAAGTGCCTCTAGAACATTCCGTGCTTTTTAATTGGTCGTTCTATGTCATAGCTCAAACTCTTGAATGTTTTGCGCATGCGCATTCTGATTGGTTTTCGGACGTCCTGGTTCCTAAACCTCCAGTCATGATTCTCAGCTTTCCGGCATATTCCATGTTTATTGATCACCGTCTCATCGGTCCCAAAATAGAGGTGTGTCCTTAACCTCTGACGGCATTCATAGATCACTGTCTTTCAAACACTCTCTCAAACTGCTTTCTTTAAAACCCCAAACACCGTTGTGAAATCGAAAGTTCGAGAAACATGGCGTTACGCAGCCAATCAATAAACATGAAATTCTTTAGAAAATCCGAGAGGACATTTTGAAATTTTCGGAATTATTACGCCTACATATATCCAGTCAAGTAACGTCACTTGAAACTAAACGCATCCAAAGCAAATCCCAGATATATAGATTTGAATCAACAAACGATGGTAGGTAAAGGCGATCTCTTTGATGATATCATATCTTTGACGATGACAACGATGGTAGCAATGTTTATAGTGATGATAATGACTACGACGA
>CM031609.1:38303478-38335978 GCA_018398815.1 Conus ventricosus | reverse complement strand
CCCTGTAGCCAATGACACAGGGTGCTTGGTGTGTCCCCTGTAGCCAATGACACAGGGTGCTTGGTCTGTCCCCTGTAGCCAATGACACAGGGTGCTTGGTGTGTCCCCTGTAGCCAATGACAGGGTGCTTGGTGTGTCCCCTGTAGCCAATGACACAGGGTGCTTGGTCTCTCCCCTGTAGCACATGACACAGGGTGCTTGGTGTGTCCCCTGTAGCACATGACACAGGGTGCTTGGTCTGTCCACTGTAGCCAATGACACAAGGTGCTTGGTGTGTCCCCTGTAGCCAATGACGCAGGGTGCTTGGTGTGTCCCCTGTAGCCAATGACACAGGGTGCTTGGTGTGTCCCCTGTAGCCAATGACACAGGGTGCTTGGTGTGTCCCCTGTAGCCAATGACACAGGGTGCTTGGTCTCTCCCCTGTAGCCAATGACACAGGGTGCTTGGTCTGTCCCCTGTAGCACATGAAACAGGGTGCTTGGTGTGTCCCCTGTAGCACATGACACAGGGTGCTTGGTGTGTCCCCTGTAGCCAATGACACAGGGTGCTTGGTGTGTCCCCTGTAGCAAAGGACACAGGGTGCTTGGTGTGTCCCCTGTAGCCAATGACACAGGGTGCTTGGTGTGTCCCCTGTAGCCAATGACACAGGGTGCTTGGTGTGTCCCCTGTAGCCAATGACACAGGGTGCTTGGTGTGTCCCCTGTAGCCAATGACACAGGGTGCTTGGTGTGTCCCTGTAGCCAATGACACAGGGTGCTTGGTGTGTCCCTGTAGCAAAGGACACAGGGTGCTTGGTGTGTCCCCTGTAGCACATGACACAGGGTGCTTGGTCTGTCCCCTGTAGCAAAGGACACAGGGTGCTTGGTGTGTCCCCTGTAGCACATGACACAGGGTGCTTGGTCTGTCCCCTGTAGCAAAGGACACAGGGTGCTTGGTGTGTCCCCTATAGCACATGACACAGGGTGCTTGGTGTGTCCCCTGTAGCACATGACACAGGGTGCTTGGTGTGTCCCCTGTAGCCAATGACACAGGGTGCTTGGTGTGTCCCCTGTAGCACATGACACAGGGTGCTTGGTGTGTCCCCTGTAGCAAATGACACAGGGTGCTTGGTCTGTTCCCTGTAGCCAATGACACAGGGTGCTTGGTGTGTCCCCTGTAGCACATGACACAGGGTGCTTGGTGTGTCCCCTGTAGCCAATGACACAGGGTGCTTGGTGTGTCCCCTGTAGCACATGACACAGGGTGCTTGGTCTGTCCCCTGTAGCCAATGACACAGGGTGCTGGGTCTGTCCCCTGTAGCACATGACACAGGGTGCTTGGTGTGTCCCCTGTAGCCAATGACACAGGGTGCTTGGTGTGTCCCCTGTAGCCAATGACACAGGGTGCTTGGTGTGTCCCCTGTAGCCAATGACACAGGGTGCTTGGTGTGTCCCCTGTAGCACATGACACAGGGTGCTTGGTGTGTCCCCTGTAGCAATGACACAGGGTGCTTGGTGTTTCCCCTGTAGCCAATGACACAGGGTGCTTGGTGTGTCCCCTGTAGCCAATGACACAGGGTGCTTGGTGTGTCCCCTGTAGCCAATGACACAGGGTGCTTGGTGTGTCCCTGTAGCCAATGACACAGGGTGCTTGGTGTGTCCCCTGTAGCCAATGACACAGGGTGCTTGGTGTGTCCCCTGTAGCAAAGGAAAAAGGGTGCTTGGTGTGTCCCCTGTAGCAAATGACACAGGGTGCTTGGTCTGTTCCCTGTAGCCAATGACACAGGGTGCTTGGTGTGTCCCCTGTAGCACATGACACAGGGTGCTTGGTGTGTCCCCTGTAGCAAAGGACACAGGGTGCTTGGTGTTGTCCCCTGTAGCACATGACACAGGGTGCTTGGTGTGTCCCCTGTAGCACATGACACAGGGTGCTTGGTGTGTCCCTGTAGCCAATGACACAGGGTGCTTGGTGTGTCCCCTGTAGCACATGACACAGGGTGCTTGGTCTGTCCCCTGTAGCCAATGACACAGGGTGCTTGGTGTGTCCCTGTAGCCAATGACACAGGGTGCTTGGTCTGTCCCCTGTAGCCAATGACACAGGGTGCTTGGTGTGTCCCCTGTAGCACATGACACAGGGTGCTTGGTCTGTTCCCTGTAGCCAATGACACAGGGTGCTTGGTGTGTCCCCTGTAGCCAATGACACAGGGTGCTTGGTGTGTCCCCTGTAGCACATGACACAGGGTACTTGGTGTGTCCCCTGTAGCCAATGACACAGGGTGCTTGGTGTGTCCCCTGTAGCACATGACACAGGGTGCTTGGTCTGTCCCTGTAGCAAAGGACACAGGGTGCTTGGTGTGTCCCCTATAGCACATGACACAGGGTGCTTGGTGTGTCCCCTGTAGCACATGACACAGGGTGCTTGGTGTGTCCCCTGTAGCCAATGACACAGGGTGCTTGGTGTGTCCCCTGTAGCACATGACACAGGGTGCTTGGTGTGTCCCCTGTAGCAAATGACACAGGGTGCTTGGTGTGTCCCCTGTAGCCAATGACACAGGGTGCTTGGTGTGTCCCCAGTAGCCAATGACACAGGGTGCTTGGTGTGTCCCCTGTAGCCAATGACACAGGGTGCTTGGTGTGTCCCTGTAGCACATGACACAGGGTGCTTGGTGTGTCCCCTGTAGCAAAGGACACAGGGTGCTTGGTCTGTCCCCTGTAGCACATGACACAGGGTGCTTGGTGTGTCCCTGTAGCACATGACACAGGGTGCTTGGTGTGTCCCCTGTAGCCAATGACACAGGGTGCTTGGTGTGTCCCCTGTAGCCAATGACAGGGTGCTTGGTGTGTCCCCTGTAGCCAGTGACACAGGGTGCTTGGTGTGTTCCCTGTAGCCAATGACACAGGGTGCTTGGTCTGTCCCCTGTAGCCAATGACACAGGGTGCTTGGTCTCTCCATTGTAGCCAATGACACAGGGTGCTTGGTGTGTCCCTGTAGCCAATGACACAGGGTGCTTGGTGTGTCCCTGTAGCCAATGACACAGGGTGCTTGGTGTGTCCCCTGTAGCCAATGACAGGGTGCTTGGTGTGTCCCTGTAGCCAATGACACAGGGTGCTTGGTGTGTCCCCTGTAGCACATGACACAGGGTGCTTGGTGTGTCCCCTGTAGCCAATGAGACAGGGTGCTTGGTGTGTCCCCTGTAGCACATGACACAGGGTGCTTGGTGTGTCCCCTGTAGCCAATGACACAGGGTGCTGGGTCTGTCCCCTGTAGGATGAGCAGCTGAATCACAGGACAAACTGGTCGATGACGGTGTACAGAGAAGCATTGACGAGGGCGCACGCTTCACAGTTTTTCTCTTCTTTTTCTTTTCTTTCCTTTCTTTCTTTCTTTTTTCTTTTTTCTTCTTTTTCTTTTTTCTTCCTTTTTTTGCTTTGAAAGGCACGGGGGGGGGGGGGGGGGGGGGGGGGGGGGGTCGTCAAAAGTAAAAGTTCAGCACAAGGTAAAACTGACCTTCATTAGGCTCAGCAAACCTCCAGGTGAGTGAGATGAGGTGAAGAGAAATTAAATGAAGAGAGAGAGAGAGAGAGAGAGAGAGAGAGAGAGAGAGAGAGAGAGAGAGAGAGAGAGAGAGAGAGAGAGTGGAGTGTGAAGCAGAAGAATGAAAGCACAAGTTGACACCATATAAATATTTCACGTAAAAAAAAACATCATAGACAGTTATCCGTTTGTAAGTAAAAACTTCCTAAGTCTTTATATCCAGTAAACGTTTAGTAATATCATTGTGTACAGATCCTGGATCTGATTTTGGATTTGGATCTGCATCGAAGATCCGTACCAAACGTTAACAGGTTGGTCCCAAAGAACATTCCTCTCCCTCCCACCCCCCACCCCCACCCCCCACAACGTTTTCTTTAAGAACATCGGTAGTGCTATATTTGCTACCTTTTGCCCATTCGTGCTGGCGAATGTTATCTCCCTTGTCGTCATGTAAAGAAAATAAAGAAACATAACGCTGTCTGCGCAAAAAAAAAAAAAAAGAAAAAAAGCTGACACCATGCCTGAATTAGCAAAGAACGAACCTTGACTTCTGGAGGAAGGCGGTTGACACATTGTACATAAAGTGAAACAGAGTACTTTGAGGGCTGGTGATAGATAGTATGAAGCAAGCTGCCCTTGACAGCGACTGACAAGACCTTCAGATCGTATTTCTACAATTTCAGTTGGCTCATAATTTACGCATGCCATTTTCAAACTCGCGCCTCTGAGTTGGTAACCTACCCACTGGGGTTCGGGGTGGTCTGTCGACATGCTCTGCACCATTGTTAGCCTTAGAGACAGGACGATGCTCCGTATCTGAAAGAGGAAAACAGAACGCTGTTACAGTTGAAAAGCTACCCAAATCATCAGTCTCAGTAAAACCTTTCCAGTCAAAAGCACTGACTGGGAACTAAGGTACCATCATCTCAAAAATAGAGATCTGGCGTGAGACACTTACGCAGCATGGAGAATGCTGTCATCTTCTTGCGTTTTGTAAAGAATGAGGTGACCACTGGCATTGTGTGAAGACTTACGCGTACCACTTGTGTTGTGTGAAGAATACCGTAAACGACCTGTGATGTTTGAGGAATTGTGGAAACTGTCTGTGTTGTGTGAAAAAATGCTGCAAACCACCTGGTGTTGTGTGAAGATAAACCGCATGTGTCATGTGAAGATAAACCACATGTGTTGTGTGAAGATAAACCCTATGTTGTGTGAAGATAAACCGCATGTGTCATGTGAAGATAAAGCACCTGTGTTGTGTGAAGATAAACCACCTATGTTGTGTGAAGAAACAGTAAACCACCTGTGTTGTGAGAAGAATTCTGTAAACCACTTGTAATGTTCGAGGAATTGTGGAAACTGGCTGGCTGTCTTGTGTGCAAACTGCTGTAAACCACCTGTGTGTTGTGTGAAGAATACTGTAAACCACCTGTGTTGTATGAAGAATACTGTAAACACACTGTGTTGTGTGAAGAATGCTGTAAACCACTTGTAATGTTCGAGGAATTGTGGAAACTGGCTGGCTGTCTTGTGTGCAAACTGCTGTAAACCACCTGTGTGTTGTGTGAAGAATACTGTAAACCACCTGTGTTGTATGAAGAATACTGTAAACTACCTGTGTTGTGTGAAGAATGCTGTAAACCACTTGTAATGTTCGAGGAATTGTGGAAACTGACTGGCTGTCTTGTGTGCAAACTGCTGTAAACCACCTGTGTGTTGTGTGAAGAATACTGTAAACCACCTGTGTTGTGTGAAGAATACTGTAAACCACCTGTGTGTTGTGTGAAGAATACTGTAAACCACCTGTGTTGTGTGAAGAATACTGTAAACCACCTGTGTTGCGTGAAGAATTCTGTAAACCACCTGTGTTGTATGAAGAATACTGTAAACCACCTGCGCGTTGTGTGAATAATACTGTAAACCACCTGTGTTGTGTGAAGAATACTGTAAACCACCTGTGTGTTGTGTGAAGAATACTGTAAACCACCTGTGTGTTGTGTGAAGAATACTGCAAACCACCTGTGTGTTGTGTGAAGAATACTGTAAACCACCTGTGTTGTATGAAGAATACTGTAAACCACCTGTGTTGTGTGAAGAATTCTGTAAACCACCTGTGTTGTATGAAGAATTCTGTAAACCACTTGTGTTGTATGAAGAATACTGTAAACCACTGTGTGTTGTGTGAAGAATTCTGTAAACCACCTGTGTTGTATGAAGAATTCTGTAAACCACTTGTGTTGTATGAAGAATACTGTAAACCACCTGTGTGTTGTATGAAGAATACTGTAAACCACCTGTGTTGTGTGAAGAATTCTGTAAACCACCTGTGTTGTATGAAGAATACTGTAAACCACCTGCGCGTTATGTGAACAATACTGTAAATCACCTGTGTTGGAGTAGTTTGAACCTCCTGTGTTTTATTTTCTTTTAATCCATGCAAATCACATGTGTTGCGTAAAGAATGCCTTTACCTAAACCTGTTGTGTGTAGAAGGTTGCAAAACACCTGTGTTGGTAAAAAATGGTGCAGTGTTCAATAAGGAAATCTGCACATTTACTTCTTAATGTACATAAGATAAGAAAGAAAACAGACAGAACTGATCGTAAAACGTCCGTGAAAATCACAGATCATGGGAGAATCATGGAAACACATAGCTGAATTAAAACGAACGTGAATTTATATTATTATATTGGGTATTTATATAGCGCCTATCCTCGGTCACAGACCAAGCTCTAAGCGCTTTACAATAAACACACTACCTCACTCACTCTACCCAGGTAGAGCCGGCCGAAGAGCAGCCTACTGGCGCTCATTCAGTCGCTTCCCGTACCATTCAAATATCAGTCACTCATTTTAATTTATCTCATTTATTCCTCCAGTTTCTCACATAGGATGCATGCGATGTTTATACGCGTCCTCCATTTCCACCGGTACACGATGGCACACGATAACAGTAAGCGACAATTTTTGTGGCTTGGTAAGAAATACCAGGCGGGTATCTTCAATCTACATCAATTTTGCCAGGGCAGCGGGGAACCCCCCTGCTCTTTTCGATTTTCAACTGCCGTGGGTTCTTTAACGTGTGCACGGGGCCAGGAAGGCACACAGGTCTGACTCGCTTATAGTCCCCATCCGATGTACTTGACGTTCAGTTCGATTTGTCATTCAAACTGGGAAAGAAATTTGTTAAATCCTAACAAGTTATCACAGATAGACGTAAGCACTTTTTAAATGTTACCACAAAGTAGAAATGATTCATAAATGACAAAGCGTATATTATCCACGACTTATCTGTCAGTTAGCAATAACTAAATAACTTTTGTATTTTTGTATGTGATGTTGTTGTTGTTGTTGTTTTTACCAAGAAGTTCTACTCTGGCTTCTGACTAGTATGTATACACTGTAATGCTTTGAAGGTGACGCGGTCCATGCAACTACGCAAAAATAGATATAAAAGGCTTTAGGTTAATCCCAATACCAGTGTCCTTGAATCCAAGACCGCTGTGACCTACTCAGAACAGCGAGACCGCTGTGACCTACTCAGAACAGCGAGACCGCTGTGACCTACTCAGAACAGCGAGACCGCTGTGACCTACTCAGAACAGCGAGACCGCTGTGACCTACTCAGAACAGCGAGACCGCTGTGACCTACTCAGAACAGCGAATCCTCCACGCTCTCCCTACCCACCCTTCAGTCCTGACGTCGCTCCATGGGATTTCTTTCCAACTATTCCCTTTTCTGAAGCAAAAGGGGGGCAGCAAAGTTTTGACCGAAGCAGGAATTTCTGGTGAGGGGATGGCAGACGGTGAGTGGGAAGTGGAAAGGGAAGGTGTGAAATCACAAGTCGTCATCATGCCTGAATCAAAGAATAAACAAAAAAGAAAAATGGAAGAAGAAAAAAAACAAAAAACAAAACACTGACTCCTCGATGGGTGGGTTGGCACGTAGCATATACTGAAGAAGAAAAAAAAGAAAAAAAAAGAAAAAGAAAAGAAAAAGAGTATTTTTGAATTCTGATGACAGTAAGAGGTGCGTTGCACTTTGTACATGCTATTCTTCGACGTGACTTTCGTATCGTATTTCTACAATGTTGAGAGCTCACAACGTCGTTCGCCTTTACCGTATTTCTACAATGTTGAGAGCTCACAACGTCGTACGCCTTTATCGTATTTCTACAATGTTGAGAGCTCACAACGTCGTACGCCTTTATCGTATTTCTACAATGTTGAGAGCTCACAACGTCGTACGCCTTTATCGTATTTCTACAATGTTGAGAGCTCACAACGTCGTACGCCTTTATCGTATTTCTACAATGTTGAGAGCTCACAACGTCGTACGCCTTTATCGTATTTCTACAATGTTGAGAGCTCACAACGTCGTACGCCTTTATCGTATTTCTACAATGCTGAGAGCTCACAACGTCGTACGCCTTTATCGTATTTCTAAAATGTTGAGAGCTCACAACGTCGTACGCCTTTATCGTATTTCTACAATGTTGAGAGCTCACAACGTCGTACGCCTTTATCGTATTTCTACAATGTTGAGAGCTCACAACGTCATACACCTTTATCGCATTTCTACAATGTTGAGAGCTCACAACGTCGTAAGGCCTTTATCGCATTTCTACAATGTTGAGAGCTCACAACATCGTACGCCTTTATCGCATTTCTACAATGTTGAGAGCTCACAACGTCGTACGCCTTTATCGTATTTCTACAATGTTGAGAGCTCACAACGTCGCACGCCTTTATCGTATTTCTACAATGTTGAGAGCTCACAACGTCGCACGCCTTTATCGTATTTCTACAATGTTGAGAGCTCACAACGTCGCACGCCTTTATCGCATTTCTACAATGTTGAGAGCTCACAACGTCGCACGCCTTTATCGTATTTCTACAATGTTGAGAGCTCACAACGTCCTACGCCTTTATCGCATTTCTACAATGTTGAGAGCTCACAACGTCGTACGTCTTTATCGTATTTCTACAATGTTGAGAGCTCACAACGTCGTACGCCTTTATCGTATTTCTGCAATGTTGAGAGCTCACAACGTCATACGCCTTTATCGCATTTCTACAATGTTGAGAGCTCACAACGTCGTACGCCTTTATCGCATTTCTACAATGTTGAGAGCTCACAACGTCGCACGCCTTTATCGCATTTCTACAATGTTGAGAGCTCACAACGTCGTACGCCTTTATCGTATTTCTACAATGTTGAGAGCTCGCAACGTCGCACGCTTTTATCGTATTTCTACAATGTTGAGAGCTCACAACGTCGCACGCCTTTATCGTATTTCTACAATGTTGAGAGCTCACAACGTCGCTCGCCTTTATCGTATTTCTACAATGTTGAGAGCTCACAACGTCGTACGTCTTTATCGTATTTCTACAATGTTGAGAGCTCACAACGTCGCACGCCTTTATCGCATTTAATGTTGAGAGCTCGCAACGTCGCACGCCTTTATCGTATTTCTACAATGTTAAGAGCTCGCAACGTCGCACGCCTTTATCGCATTTCTACAATGTTGAGAGCTCACAACGTCGCACGCCTTTATCGTATTTCTACAATGTTGAGAGCTCGCAACGTCGCACGCCTTTATCGCATTTCTACAATGTTGAGAACTCACAACCTCGTACGCCTTTATCGCGTTTCTACAATGTTGAGAGCTCACAACGTCGCACGCCTTTATCGTATTTCTACAATGTTGAGAGCTCACAACGTCGCACGCCTTTATCGTATTTCTACAATGTTGAGAGCTCGCAACGTCGCACGCCTTTATCGCATTTCTACAATGTTGAGAACTCACAACGTTGTACGCCTTTATCGCGTTTCTACAATGTTGAGAGCTCACAACGTCGTACGCCTTTATCGTATTTCTACAATGTTGAGAGTTCACAACGTCGCACGCCTTTATCGTATTTCTACAATGTTGAGAGCTCACAACGTCGCACGCCTTTATCGCATTTCTACAATGTTGAGAGCTCACAACGTCGTACGCCTTTATCGTATTTCTACAATGTTGAGAGCTCACAACGTCGCACGCGTTTATCGTATTTCTACAATGTTGAGAGCTCGCAACGTCGCACGCCTTTATCGCATTTCTACAATGTTGAGAGCTCGCAACGTCGCACGCCTTTTTCTAACTTGACTTGTCACTTACCGTCTTGAGCTTTGGGTTCTTCAGTGGCATCTTCCACACTGCTAACGGCCTGGGAAGCAGGATGATGCTCCGAGCCTGAATGTAAGGTAAGGTCAGGTAATGTTGCTTATAGCCCAGCCGACCGCAAAGGGCCATATCAGGGCTGTCACCACGTTTAAGTCAACTCACAAGTCATCAACAACAAAAAAAGAAAGAAGAAAACAACAAGATATCACTTCTAAAACAAACAACATTAATTTTTTTTAATTTAAAAAAGAAAAAAAAAAACTATCCATGTATCAACATTTTTTTCAGTAAAAGCCACTGGCTGTGCTTTATACAGAATTCTGTGAAGTACGCGTGTTGAGTAAAAGAAATGCTGTGATTGTGTTGTTTGAAATGTGATGTAAGCCACCTGTGTGGTGTGAAGATTGCTGTCAGCCACCTGTGTTGTGTGAAGATGGTTGTACACTTCTGTATTATGTGACGATTGTTGTTGATCAACTGCCTTATGTGAAGACTGCAATACACAGCTTATGACGTGTGAGGAAGTGTGTAAACCACACTACACAGTAGGAAGAAAGCTGTAAACAATTATGTTGTAAAAAGAATGCTGAAAACTACCTGTGCAGAGGGGAGGATGACATTTCACTACCTGTAGAGTGAGAAGAAACCGCAGGCTACCTGTGTTGTGTACAGAATGTTGTAAGCTATGGTCTGTTGTGTGCAGAATGTTGTAAACCACCTGTGTTACCTAAGCAATGGTGTAATAACAAAATCCATAAGTTCACATTTTACGTTATGTGGGGTAATTACAAAAAAGAAAGAAAGAATTAATGGGAAATATCCCTCAAACAATATAAACCGTGGATAATCGGAAAACTAAACACATAGAAAAGTTGGAAGGCAATGAAAAAAAATAGTCCGGGTTATCAAAATCCTGTCACGTCGTCGTTTACAGAACAAAGTACTTTATTAATGTTACAACAAAGCAGAAATCATCAATAAATTACATGGTGGAAATTACTTATTGATTACGTAGGCAACTGGTATATCCGTCAGTGGTAAAGTGCGTAACGTCTGGCTTCAAGGTGGGGTGAGCGGAGGCGGTAACTGAAGCATAACAGTAAGAGTACAGTTACTGTACCACCCAACGAATGGGGAAAAAAAATTACAAAACAGACAATATGGTTCGGCGTACTGGTCTTTTTCAGGCAGGACAACAACATTAAAAAGATTAAAAGCATCAGACGATGCAAAGTCACTTACCTGTTTGATCTAAAGGAAGGAAGACCAGCAGGTCGAAACGCGTTGTGTCTATTCTGTAAAAAATTTTACGTTCAATTCATTTGGTGGTCCAGTAACTCTGCTTCCGTCCTGAATAATGTCTGTATTTTTGTTTCTAATATTACAACCTCGAAGTTCGACTCTGACTGCAAAATAGTATGCGTTCGGTGTATTGCTTTCGAGCTGATGTGGTCGCTATGTTACTAAACAATGGAAAGATTCCAATCTTTGTTCTAGTTCTTGTGACAGATCCGGAAGAGCAACTCCATCCAGTTGTCCCTGACCCACCCTACAGTCCTGATTTTACCACCGTGGATTTTCTTTTTTCGTCTATTCCTGCTTTTTGACACCGACGCGGGCTTGGAAGCGGTTTTGATCAATACAAACAAAATCCGGAGAGAAGGGAGGGCAGAAAGATTTTGGAAAGCTGTGAACTCATACGTCAACATCATGCCTGAATCAGAGGACCAGAAAACCCCCCCACACCTGACTCCTTTCTGAGGCGGGTTGACACGCTGCATGAAGAGCGAGGGGAAGGAAATGAGACCGAGTGTCTGATGGGATGAAGATCCCTGGATGAATTTTTCATCCGAAGAAACCACCATGCGGTCCACAGCGGAACTGACGTAAGGAGCGGCTGCTAATCAGATTGGACGCTTCAGACTGCTGCCAAGATATGGGTAAAAAGAAGGAGGGAAAAATTTAGGGCAAGAAAGGGACAGGTGAATGGGTGGGAGGGGGAGGGGGAGCGAAGAATGGGAAAGGGCGAGAGAGAGGAGGAAGGGAGTTGGGGGGGAGAGGGGGGGGGGGAGGTTGACAGCGCACTGGGGAGGTAATTGGTCACCACAGTCATAAGACGGGAAAAACTTGCTACGCCACTGTTTCCGCCAGTGCTGAACAATCACTTTACACGTTGCTTGATCCTCGTTTCTAATGTACAAAATTTTGCATTTAACAAAGTGTGTTAAAACTGTATGCAGTATATATATATATAATATATATATTATATATATATATATATATAAGAGAAAGAGGGGAGAGAGAGAGAGAGAGAGAGAGATCAGTATATTAAAATGCCTAAAACAATTTTTTAAGTGCTCAACCCCTTGGGGCAACATAGTAAAACAAGTTAAAAGAAGTTAAAAGGGGAATCTTAAAATATATTTTTTAAGATTCCCTTTTAAACTTGTTTTAACAAATATAATATATAAATATATATATATTTTATAAAATATACCAGTTAAAATAGGATTTTAAAATGGAGAAATTAAAAACCTACAAGCTTGTTTCAAGCTAAAACGCTCTCCTCAATATATCCTGGGAAGCGTTTTAGCTTGAAACAACTGTAGGTGTTTAATTTTCCATTTTTAAAAAACCTGTTTTAAACTGGGATGTCGCTCCCTACCATGGTTGAGCACTTTTAACATATACTGATTATATATTATATATATATTTTTTTTTTTTTTCTATTTTTTCAATCTAAGACATAAGAGCAAGCTTTGTTTATAATTCAATATTTCTTGCAGTCATTTCCCAAAACCCAAGCGTCTGTAAGTTGCTGGAACGGTGCTTTGGGACTTATCCTTGGAATTTATTAGTTTGTTATATATATATAATAACAAACTAATAAATTCCAAGGATAAGTACCGCACCGTTCCACAACTTACAGGCAGCTTGGTGTTGCAATGACTGCAAGAAATATTAAATTAAAAACAAAGCTTGCTCTTATGTCTTAGATTGAAGAAATAGGGGGAGATACGCATTCATATCTGCAGTGGTAGTGATTCTGCCTAACTAACGTATGTGCATGAGTGGGTGAATGGGGAAAAATAAAAAAATGCTTCTCAAAATGAGCCTTCAGTAAGTTATATTCTCCAAGAGGGGGACATCCTCCAATAGGAGGGAAACTCACTAACATATAACTCCTGGTCATATATATATATATATATATATATATATAATATATATATATATATGTATGTATATATTAAAATATAATCAGAGTTAAAAAGCCCCTCAAACGTTTAAGGTAGAAGGTGTTGGGATGTTCTCTTTTTTTTTAGCGAAGAGTATACAGTTGAAATTTGTTCGGGGGCGCCTTTGCCTCTGCGGAATCAGCCTGGTCTTCAGCAGTGATGGGATCTATATCTGCTTGTGGCAGTGATGGGATCTAATCTGCTGTGTGGCAGTGATGGGATCTTATCTGCTTGTGGGAGCGATGGGATCTATATCTGCTTGTGGCAGCGATGGTATCTATATCTTTCTTTGTGGCAGTGATGGGGTCTATATCTGCTTGTGGGAGTGATGGGATTCTTTATCTCTTGTGGCAGTGATGGATCTATATCTACTTGTGGCAGTGATGGGGTCTATATCTGCTTGTTTGGGAGTGATGGATCTATATCTGCTTGTGGCAGCGATGGGATTTTATATCTACTTGTGGCAGTGATGGGGTCTATATTGCTTGTGGCAAATGATGGGATCTAATCTACTTGTGCAGCGATTGGGTGTGGCAGTGATGGGATCTATATCTACTTGTGGCAGGATGGGTATATAACTGCTTGTGGGGATGATGGGATCTATATCTACTTGTGGCAGTGATGGGATCTATATCTGCTTGTGGCAGTGATGGGTTCTATATCTACTTTGGGCAGTGATGGGATCTATATCTGCTTGTAGCAGTGATGGGATCTATTCTACTTGTGGCAGGATGGGTTTTATATCTGCTTGTGGCAGTGATGGGATCTATATATGCTTGTGGCAGTCAAGTTATTCAGAGTGGTTTGTACATTTCTTTGCTGCGTGGCTGATCAGGGCTCCCAGTGCAGGGTTCTGGCAACATTGGAAATGTCCTTTCATGGGGAAAGGGTGAAAGATTAGTAATCGTATTCATGGTGAGGGTCACCCGCCAGTCTGGGCCCGATTTCGTTGCAGGTGGCAGTTAGGATGTGGGCTACGGGTGCAGGGTGGCAGTTAGGATGTGGGCTACTACTGCAGGTGGCACTACGATGTGGACTACTGCTGCAGGTGGCAGTTAGAATGTGGGCTACTGCTGCAGGTGGCAGTTAGGATGTGGGCTTCTGTTGCAGGTGGCAGTTAGGATGTGGGCTTCTGTTGCAGGTGGCAGTTAGGATGTGGGCTTCTGTTGCAGGTGGCAGTTAGGATGTGAGCTACTGCTGCAGGTGGCAGTTAGGATGTCAGCTACTGCCTCTCCGCTATGATCAGTCAAGTGCAGAGATATCAATGATGCCTCCAGCTTTCTTACATTTCAACGATTTTGCTGTTGCTACGACTTTTTTTTCCAGGGAGCATTTAATGTAATCCATGAAACGATAAAGCATTTTCGTCAGTAAACTGTTATGTCCACTGAGTTAAGGCCGCATGAGCATTTCTTGTTTTCTTTCGCTTTCATTTTATTCAGCATTGTTTTGTTTGTTGTTATTGCTTTTTGAGGGAGGGGGGGGGGGGGTTACAAATTTCCAGTGAGCAACTATAAATTTTGTTTCTAAGGTAGTTTCTTTCACCGGAGATCATCCGGATTTGTCTATAACACTGAAACCAACATTTTCTTATAAAAAAAAATAATGGGCAGATTTTCTCTGTCTTTCCCCCCTTTGTGTCAAGTATTGTTTGCATCACAATCCTGTCTTTTTGTTTCAGATCTCCTCTCTCTCTCTCTCTCTCTCTCTCTCTCTCTCTCTCTCTCTCTCTCTCTCTCTCTCTCTCTCCATCAAAATCACTCTTTAAGGATGAATTGCAACAAATGCATCATATTGAAAACCAGTGTTAGAATCCTTTTGCCCGATCACATTATGCACCTGTTTGACAGAAGAATTGTTATAAAGTTTGATTGAAAGTTTGATTGACAAATGCCACTGCTCCTTTCACTTCGTTCAGTCATTGTTCTGCGATCTGAATACGTTGTAAAAGAAAATCTTTACAGAAACCGTCATTAAGTCTGACACCTATGCCTTTCAGATCTTTCGTCCTAGTGTTCAAGTAGAGAGTGGCTCGTCTGTGCGACTACCACAGTAAAATCTGATCGTCCTGTCGCATGAGAAGTCATTTCATAACGTTTTTGTGGGACCTCTTTATTTACACCTCTTGTGGAAGGCCTTGGTGTCGAAACGAGGTACGCACTGTACTGCCTTGTGTTTTCCATTCGACCAGAGGGATGATAAACTTTTTTTTTAATTTCTTGCATCAGCTCTGGCCTGCAATTACTCAATTTGCTCTAATGAGGAACCAAAAGCAATCAACAAAAAACAACACAAACACAACACACACAACACACACACACACCCCCGCACGCAGCACGCACGACGCACGCACGCCACGCACGCACGCACGCACGCACGCAGCACGCACGCACGCACGCACGCACCCCAAAACACACACCACACACACACACACACACATAGTAAGAGTAAGGAAAACATTCAAGACGTACAAACAAAATCTACTCTGAAACTCAGTTTTGAAATTCCCGCCATGTCAACAGATTTAACTTGTACACGGCCGACAGTCACCAAAGCAATGGCCGTTTGCAACAGACGGGTCAGGACAGTTACCAAAGCAATGGCCGTTTGCAACAGACGGTCAGGACAGTTACCAAAAGCAATGGCGTTTGCAACAGACGGGTCAGGACAGTTACCAAAGCAATGGCCGTTTGCAACAGACGGTCAGGACAGTTACCAAAAGCAATGGCCGTTTGCAACAGACGGGCCAGGACAGACAGTTACCAAAAGCAATGGCCGTTTGCAACAGACGGGTCAGGACAGACAGTTACCAAAAGCAATGGCCGTTTGCAACAGACGGGCCAGGACAGACAGTTACCAAAAGCAATGGCCGTTTGCAACAGACGGGTCAGGACAGACAGTTACCAAAAGCAATGGCCGTTTGCAACAGACGGGTCAGGACAGACAGTTACCAAAAGCAATGGCCGTTTGCAACAGACGGGCCAGGACAGACAGTTACCAAAAGCAATGGCCGTTTGCAACAGACGGGTCAGGACAGACAGTTACCAAAAGCAATGGCCGTTTGCAACAGACGGGTCAGGACAGACAGTTACCAAAAGCAATGGCCGTTTGCAACAGACGGGTCAGGACAGACAGTTACAAAAGCAATGGCCGTTTGCAACAGACGGTAGGACAGACAGTTACCAAAAGCAATGGCCGTTTGCAACAGACGGGTCAGGACAGACAGTTACCAAAAGCAATGGCCTTTGCAACAGACGGGTCAGGACAGACAGTTACCAAAAGCAATGGTCGTTTGCAACAGACGGGTCAGGACAGAACGGGATTTACCTGAATTCAGACGTAGTGTGAAGAACATGGTCGTCAAGGCAACAGCAGACACCACTGCCACCATTGTCGTCCGTAGAGGATGACGCGAGAGAGAGCAGACTTTCATCTTCCAGCTGGTGCATGCACGCATGTTCACTGAAATGGGAAACATGTTGCGTGCTAAAGCTGTCTTATGGAAATATGTCAATAATACAAGACACACTTGACACTTTAGACACTTTGACATTTTACCGTCATTAGTGTGACATCCCTGATGACCGGGGGTGGGGAGGAGTGGGGGAGGGGGGGGGGGTGGCACACGAGTGACACGGGTCTGAGTACAGTCACAAAAGAATAGAAAATAGCATATACAACACACACACACACACACACACACACACACACACACACACACACACACAACACACACACACCACACACACACCAAAACACACACGCGCGCGCGCGCGCGCGCGCGCACGCACGCACGCACGCACGCACGCACGCACGCACGCACGCAACCACGCACGCACGCACCGCACGCACCACCACACACACACACACACACACACACACACACACACACACACACACACACTAACTAGCTAACTAACTAACTAACTAACCAACTAACAACAGCATTTGTATCTGTCAACACAACCATCCAAATGTAACATTTATCAGTATTTTGATCTCATTTTAAAGCTTATATCCCACAAAGTTCTTAGACTGGTAGTCACAAAATAAACATTAGGCGTGCACCATAAAACACACTCACTCGGTAAGCATATTCTTTTTTTCGCATCGATCCTGTCTCCGACATATATTTCGCAAGAGACAAAATGACATCATTACTCTCAGACGTTAAGATTTCCATTGCGTCTTTCCTCTTTGCTTCTTTAGTCTCAAATAATACAGTGTTGTTGTTTTTTCTGAATTCATCTTAGCTCCTGCAACTGACAATGAAATGTCACTCATCCTCCGGAGCACGACCATACATGTGGAGAGGGGGGGGGGGGGGACCAACGAGGAATTTGTAATAAACCCTGTTTTATGTGCATGGAGACCAAAGGTTCTTAAACTGAACCGGACAACACAGACCTTTTGCCGTCTGTAACAACTGAAATATCTTTCTGTTTGAAGTAACGATTCAAACAAAAAGAACTGGTCTTATCTATAGTTACTTTCCCTGTTCCCTTGCCAGTCTTGTTTCCATGATGCTATTGATATATCTTTCAATTCGGATTTAAAATCATAATCACAACCTACTCCCTAGCACTACCAAACAATTCCAAATCCATGTTCTGTTAAAGTTTTCTTGACTTGAAATACACTGTTCTGCTCACCCTCTTCTTCGTGCATCAAAAGCATTTCGTATGCCTGTCTACACATTGGTAGCCTGGTTATTTTTATCCAATAGTTTATACGTATTATAAATGATTTCATGCATATGTACACCTTCCTGATTAAGCATACAAAACAGTATTCCAAAGAATGTAAGCGGAGAATTTGTGATACTTTCGCTGAACAGATTCTGGATCCGCACTTACATCAAGATCCTCCAACGGATTTTACAGCCCCCCCCCCCCCCCCCCCCCCCCCCCCCCCCCCAGCTCCCAAATGTAATAAATAGAAATGAGTAAATAAATAAATACACGAATAGATAAATAAATAGGTAAACAAATCTTCAATATCGTGTATCTCCTTGCAAAAAGTTATTAAAAAAACCACTTCTTTTCTTTCAAAGGAACACTCTATAGACTCTGAAATCCAGTTCATGTCAAAGACATTTAGCAAGCTCACTTTCACTGATATACACAATTTCGTATGATCTCCACGTTTGGCCAGGTGACTCATTTCCAGCCTGGCCGAGCGGATCCCTTTTGTGGAAGAAAGTCGCATTAGTCGCATTTCAACACGACTGTATGGCGGAACGAGGCGATGTCGGGACAACGCGAGAGAGAGAGACAAACACGTCTGGCTGTTTCCTTTCATGTTGATTAAAACTGCCATGCCTTCTGTCAGCCGGAATAGCTCAGCTGGGAGGAATTATCACTGTATTTTGTGATTCTCACGCGTCGTGTAACTTATGCAACTTATTCTAAGTTTGCTTTGCCTAAGACGTTTTTACACTGATTGATAAAATTCGATGAATGAGCCGGTGGGCTCTGCAGTCATGAAATACGGGCTGGTACACCCATGGGGGATGCTATTTTAAGGCTGTTATGAGACGCATCCTGCAGTCTGATTACCTCTGTTCAGGAGCAGTTATATCCCTTGATATCTTAATGGAGTGTCCTGCGCGTGCTTGTACCCATCGTCAACACAGCGCAGGCCTCCAAGGGTGGTACAGGACTGCTCTAAAGGCAGGTAAAGACAGTGCTTCTCTGGGTCCTCCCCAGCACCTTCGTGTGTTTCTTTTTCTTCTTCGATGAATGATTTGCAGACTCTTGAAGAAACTCTCGTCTGCTTTGACTATGCGCACTGCAGATTAAAGTTAGACTTAAGTGACTTTTTTCGATTTTTAAGAATCGACTGATGTCTGAATCAAATTTTTAAAGGATGAATTGTACTTCATGACGCGCAAGGTGCGCGTTAACGGAGCTCTGTAGTTCGTAACGAATATTGTATGAGCAAAGTTTGATGTGAAACAATTGATATTTACTTCTTTTCTTTTTGTTTAACTTTTGTTCACATTGCTTTCCAATCAGTTTGTATGTTCAGTTTTCCTTCCCATCATTACAAAAAGGATTTAATGTTAAATCTTTCTACTTCCTCTGATGACATGTAACATGCTTTGGATCGCTTATTAACTTGCACCTAAATTGATGGGTTTATTCTCAGACCCCATTCCATCTTTCCATCTGTTATTTCTAAAAACCGTTTCCGTAGTTCTTGCGTAATCTCCCCGACAATCTCCCCGACAATCTCCCCGACAAAAGCACAAACAAACAAACAATCAAAACGTTCTACTCAGTTTTTAAAGAGTACGGCACTTAAGAATCGCAGGCCTCCATCGAGCTCAAACAGATCCTGGATTCGCTCTCTCATTCAGCTCGTGTGCGAAGAAAAAAATCCGCCCGGGGCAGTGTTAGCTTATATGGACTGGAGTACTTCCCATGCAATGTTTCACCAAGACATGCAAAAAATACAAAATGCCATCATTTATATCATTAGTGTTTTGATTTTTCACGAAAATATATTACTTGGGAACTGGTTATGAATTCTCAACAGTAACACCACAGTATTTTTGCTTAGTGGACAATTTGTAATTATGTTGCTGAGCGAAGCTTGGATGTGTACCCAAAATTAATGGATTCGCCCTTGCTGTAGATTCGATCCCTGCATAGTTGGAGTCACGGTAGTAACATCTTTTGCATAATCCAGTTTGTAGCATCGTCCTCGCTATTTCTTTTATTGGATAGGGGGTCGCACCAAAGCGTAATGATTCGTCTTGGGAAACCCCAACCCCATTTTCCCCCTCATAATCAATTTAGTTTATTAGGGTGGTTGTGTTTTGTGTGTGGTGTGTGGTGGTGTGTGGTGTGTGTTGTGGGGTTTTGGTGGTGTGTGGGGTGCGTGCGTGGTCGTGCGTGCGTGTGTGTGTGGGGAGGTGTGTTGGTGTGTTTGTGTGGTGTGTGTGTGTGTGTGTGTGTGTGTGGTGTGTGCTTGGGTGCGTGCGCGGTGGTGTTGTGTGTGTTTGTGTGTGTGCTTTGCGTGCTGGGTGCGGGGTGGTGGTTTGTGTGTTTTGGTGTGTGTGTGCGTGGTGTGGGGGTTTTGTGTGGGTGGTGTGGTTGTGTGTGTGTGTGTGTGTGTGTTGTGTGTGGGTGGTGGTGTGTGGTGTTGTGTGTGTGTGTGTGTGTTTACTGACAAAAAAAATAAAGCTAACTTTTTTTCAGCGACAACCCCCCGGGGAGGAACCTTTTCCCCTGAGTTTTTCCCCCCATCTTTAATCTGCTCCGCCTTTAAAAGGAAATAAAATTTTTTGTTTTCTTTGGGGATGGGGGGGCCGGGCCCTTTACTCTCCGGCCGGCCGAGTTTGCGTTTGCTCAGAAAATACGAATATATATTTTGGGAGGTGCTTTTCTGAGGTCTTTCGTTTCTGCGGTTCATCAGCGAGTTCAAGTGAGTGGGGAACCCTGGGGGTTGGGGGAAGGGGGGGGGGGAAGAAGGGGGGGGCATAAACTTCAAATATCAACACCCCCTTCCCCCAAACGGGGTACCCTTGCGGGTTTATGGAGGAGTGTGGTTTTTGCGTGCATACGTCATCCCCCCAAACCCTTCTCTTCGCAGTTTTTAGAACAAAACGCTGCCCCCAGGTTTTTTTGTAATTAAATGCGTTCCTCTCTCTCTCTCCTCTCTCTCTCTCTCCCCTCTCCCCTTTTCTCTCTCTCCCCCTCTCTCTTTTCTCTCTCTTCTCTTTCTCTCTTCTCTCTCTCTTTTTTTTCGTTTGGGTTTGTTGCTGCGGTGAAATTGAATAATTAGTCAAAAAGACCCCTCTTTGCCGGCCCTGCGTAAAAAATATTATCTTTTTTACTTTATAAGGGGCCCCGCCGGGGTGTTCTTTGATATTGTGTGTGGTGGGTGGTTTTGTGTGTTTGGTTTGGGGTGTGTTGTAGGTGTGTGGTGTGTGGGTGTGTTGTTGTGTGTGTGTGTGTGTTTTCTGCTTTCGTGCGGCGTGCGGGTGCGTGCGTGGTTTGGTGTGTTTTGTGTGTGTTGTGGTGTGTGTGTGTGTGTGTTGGGTGTTGTGGTGTGGGTGTGTTTTTCTGCTTTGGGGGGCGTGCGTGCGTGTGTTGTGTTTTTGTGGTGTGTTGTGTTGTGTGTGTGTTGGTGTGTGTGTGTGTGTTGGGGGTGTGTATTACAAAAGGTTTGGAAAATCCTTAAGCCCAGTCATGGCATTTTTGGGAAACAACAGATTAAATTTTTGATCTCTTTTTACATAGAAAAAAAAATTTAAAGGATCGGATTAAATCAGCGCTTAGGCTCCTCATGTCAACAAAAATCTAGTCGTTCAGACACGGTGGTATTCGGATTTTATTTTTAAACCTCAATCAAAACACGAGGGACGAAGTGACTTTTATCCGTCCTAAGCCTCCATACGTTAAGGGCTTTGGATTTGAAATCCCTTTTTGGAATGATCTTTTCGTTTTCGGTTCTATTTTTCTGGGATATTTTACTCTCGGGTTTTTTCACTTTGAAATCCCTATTTCGCAAAAGTGTTTAAAAAACTGGATGAAACATTCTTTTGGTAGCCAACGCTAGCTTTCCTCTTTAGACACTAATGCGGACAAGATGAGAGAAGAGAGAGAAGAGAGGAGAGGGGAGAAAGAGAGAGAGAGAAGAGAGAAACGATTGTCGGAATACAAATTGTTTTTTGTGGTGGGGGGCCCCAGGGGGGACAATGATTTTACTTTTCCCCCCCTAACAAATTGAAATCCTCTCGAGGGTTTGCTATCTATTGGTCCCCTGCTCCTTATTTTTTTCGATAATGGAATGCGTCGAAAAACCACGACAATGGATTACGCGGAGTTTTTTCCCAATCCTTTATTGGTGGGGCAGACGACGTGAAAGGCATTCTAAGTCTATATTGTCACACCACACAAAACACACAAACCCCACACACACACACACACACACACACACCCCAAAACACACCCCCACCCCCACCACCCCACCACCACCACACCCACACCCACCATCTGCAAAGGGAGGGTGGTCTTTAGTGCGCAGTAACATCTGCATCCCAAAATCTGCTGCTCGACAACTACTATTGTGTTAACGTACAGTCTAGACTAGACGTCTACTCACACAGCGCCTGACCAAATTACATTTGTACTCACTCATACACAGCCTTTCACTAGCTCAAGCTTTGTATGTAAGGTATCACACACAAACAGCGCTGACACTCCCCACGGATTATCTACATATAGTCACGCCAGTATGTCTGTTACTCGGTGCTGAAGAGATGTTTTTTTTTAGGGCTGTCTTGAATATAGTGAATGAATCTGGGAGACAGGAGTAGTTTGTTTCATATAGCTGGTGATTGTACACAAGTACAGTCAGGCGTTTCAGGGACTTAACTTACTATCATAATCGCCATCAACAATCACTGTTATCATTATCATTATCATCATCATCATTGCCATTGTTATTAATATTATTATTATCGTGAAGAGTACTCTCTTTCTTGTTGCTTATCTTCTTCTGTCTTCTTCTTCTTATTATCATTATTTATTATTATTATTATTATTATTATTATTATCATTATTTTATCATCATTATTATCATCATTATTATCATTATTATTATTATTATTATTATTATTATTATTATTATTCATCATCATCATTATTAATATAGCAACATCCTCGGCTTGAGATCGAGTTCTAAACGCTTTTCATTTCTGTTTGTTTTACACATAGGCCGCCTGCGTGGGTAGAGCCGACTGAAGAGCTGCCCGATGGAGCTACATAAAGTCGTTTCCCGCGTCATTCGGTCGACCACTCAATCAGATTTTCGTTAATATTTCATTCTTTGGGTGCACGCGATCCATACCAATGCCCGAACTAGCTTTCTCTTCCGAAAGTTGGGAATAAGATTTGACGTGTGTGTACGATATGATGCGCGCGTTCACGCACGGAAACTCGGTTTATTAGTCTCATTCAAAGGACTTTTGGGGGGAAGCGGAGTCAGAATCAGTGTCAATGCCGTGGGGGAAAAAAATCCCTCTGTATCGAAACGCCCGAGCGGAGATTCGAACCCGCAACTCCTGGATCACGAGTCTGGCGCTGTAGTAACTGAGGTTTTTTTTGTGTTTTTGTTTATTTCTTACACTACCTCAAACACCATCACAACCACCTCGAGATGGATAATTTCCATAGTCGAAACTAGCATTACAGGCATTCCATATCTCCACCTGTATTACAAAATACTTATCATGTTGTGTGTGTGGTGTGTGTGTGTGTGTGGTGTGTGTGTGTGTGTGTGTGGTGTTGTGTGTGTGTGTGTGTGTGTGTGGCTGCGGCCCGCTGTGTGCGCGGTGTATTTTGTGTGCGTGGTGCGCAGTTGGTGTGATGATGTGGTTGGTAGTGCGTGGTGGTTGTGTTGTGTGTGTTGGTGGTGTGATGGTGTGTGTGTGTGTGTGTGTGTGGTGGTGTGTGTGTGTGTGTGTGTGTGTGTGTGTGTGTGTGTGTGTGTGTGTGTGTGTTGTGTGTGTGTGTGTGTGTGTGCGAGCGTGCGTTTTGTAGTGTGTGTGTTGTGTGTGTGTGTGTGTGGTGTGTGTGTGTGTGTGTGTGTGTGGTGTGTGTGTGTGTGTGTGTGTGTAGCACGCGGCGCGCATGTGGTGCGTGTGTGTGTGCGTGCGTGCGGCGTGCGTGCGTGCGTGCGTGTGTGTGTGGTGGTGGTGTGCGTGCGTGTGTGTGTGGTGCGTGTTGGTGCGTGCGTGCGCGTGTGTGTATTGTGTGTGTGTGTGGTGGTGGGTGTGTGTGTGTGTGTGTTGTGTGTGTGTGTGTGTGTGTTGTGTGTGTGTTTAAGGACATGACTTCTTTTCTGTGAGCGATGGCAGCTTTGAAAAGGCTTTGTGTGGTCGGCTTGGCTGCTATAATACATTAGAGAGAGAGAGAGAGAGGAGAGAGGAGAGAGAGAGAGAGGAGAGAGAGAGAGAGAGAAAAGACAGACATACAGACAGACAGACAGACAGAGATTGAGAGGCACAGAGACACAGTGAGAATATACCAAAATCTGTGTTTTGCACGCTTGCCGACGTATGGGTTGTACCTATGCATTCGTGCGCGTCAAAAACCTTTTGTAGTATGCGAACTCGCCATACCTTTAGACATGCTTTCCTGGTACACATTACTGTACAATTCTCACGCAGATTGGCCGTCCACTAAAACGTACGGATGGCGACCTTTCCAGATTTCAGTGTGGATCACCTTCATGTAGACCTATGATCTTCTCTGTACGGCTTTGTGGCATAGTTTCTGTACACCAGGGGTAAACATTAAAGAGGAATGTCTGCCGCTCTTAGCATGGCAACATTTTCATCAGCCTTACATGAAGGACATCAGTTGATGAGATATCTTGCTGTGGATGTCTTATAAATCTGCACACAGACGTGTAGGCCTACAGTTTTATTTGTTTTGTTGTTTGCTTGTTTTTTAACAGGACAAATATTCTTTTCTCTGAACGGTGACAGCTTTGAACACGCTCTGCGTGGTCGGCTGGACTTTACGAATAAGGAATGATAAAGAGTAGCTTTGGTACAGTTTTGAAGTAGCTTCTTCACGAACGCTGTCATTGTACTGCAGCGCATGCGTGGTGCCCAAACAAAGAACAAATAACTATTCCTTCTAAAGATGGCGATGAAGGCACTAAACGCCATGTTGTGTTTTCTTTTCCACTATGTCTCTGTGTGTGTCTAACAGACGAAGGCTGCAACCCTTAATAGCTGTGTCACGAATTCATCGTCAGTTTCTATGCTGATATATTAGTCCGTGGGAGGTGATGGTGACAGATGCGTTTCGTTCGAGCCATTGCTTCCAGAATAGGGAAAGTAACACGACCCATCAAGATGAGATAACTGCAGTATAAGGTTCACGGCAGCCCCACGAGTCCTGATGTCTCATCGTTGTCAGGGTTATCAAAGCAACCAAGATGAACTCTTGTGTGTTGTCATTCTTCGTTGTCACCACATCCTCATTTCTGTGTCAATTTCATCACCCTCAAAGCGTAGCCGAGCACACTGAGCCTTTTCAGGGTTGTCAGCATATTAACAACACGGCCTGTCTTAACACCGAAACAAAACAAAACAAAAGAAAAAAGAGCCCGTGATTGTTAACAAACACACAATAGATCCACAGCATGATGACCAGTCTTTTCACACCTTTCAGAAAGTCAAGACAAAGCAGTGATCAGGCCCTTCAATCGTTTATCTTCAAATTACGAAACTCAGTAAACAAAGACATTCAAACATTTAAATAGGACAGACACACACACATCACATGGAACTGCAGAAACAGACACACACAGCACATGGAACTGCAGAAACAGACACACACATCACATGGAACTGCAGAAACAGACACACACATCACATGGAACTGCAGAAACAGACACACACACATCACATGGAACTGCAGAAACAGACACACACATCACATGGAACTGCAGAAACAGACACACACATCACATGGAACTGCAGAAACAGACACACACAGCACATGGAACTGCAGAAACAGACATCACACATCACATGGAACTGCAGAAACAGACACACCACCACCTAGACAACCAGTGTCCACTCTGAGCGGTGTCTAGGCCACAGTCTCACCACTACCTTGCCGCCAGATCACAACATCGGTTCTGATATGGACCGCTGCGGTCAGCTGAGCTATAAACATCATTGATTCACTGGGAAAAAAAGCTGCCGTGTTTGTAAACTGTAACTACAGGTAGATAAGCCAGTCTCACGGGTAGATAAGCCAGTCCACGGTAGATAAGCAGTCCCACAGGTAGATAAACCAGTCCCACAGGTAGATAAGCCAATCTCACAGGTAAATAAGCCAGTCCCACGGGTAAATAAGCCAGTCCACGGGTAGATAAGCCAGTCCCACAGGTAGATAAGCCAGTCCCACAGGCAGATAAGCCAGTCCCACAGGTAGATAAGCCAATCTCACAGGTAAATAAGCCAGTCCCACGGGTAGATAAGCCAGTCCCATAGGTAGATAAACCAGCCCCACGGGTAGATAAGCCAGTCCACAGGTAGATAAGCCAGTCCCACAGGCAGATAAGCCAGTCCCACAGGTAGATAAGCCAATCTCAAAGGTAAAAAACCAGTCCCACAGGTAGAAAACCCAGTCCCACGGTAGATAAGCCGCACCCTGGTTTTCGTCACACTAAAGGGGGGGGGCGGGTCAAGGCTTAAACAAATCCTTTTTTCCCCAAAACTGTGCAAGAATCATTTTTTTTCCCGCCCCCGTTTTTTATTTTTAAAAATAAGCAGCTAAAGCCCAAAATTTTGGACGCAGTTTTGACATACCGGGGAGTCAGGAGTTCACTTTTCTTTTTCCCATTGTCTTAAAGTTGTTTGTCTTCACGGGAAAAAAAGGGCCAAAAGGTCGAAACGCTCAGGTTTGTCTTGACTCTCCCCTCTTCCTTCGGCGGAAAAAGAAATTTTTTTTTTTAAGTCTTTTTTTACCAGAAGTGGTACAAAAAACCCAAATAATATGTTGGGCCAAAAATGCACCAACACTGCACCAAGCAATTTTTTTTTTTTGTTTTAAAAAAAGGGCATACACTCGTAC
Source organism: Conus ventricosus (assembly GCA_018398815.1). Taxonomy (NCBI): domain Eukaryota; kingdom Metazoa; phylum Mollusca; class Gastropoda; order Neogastropoda; family Conidae; genus Conus; species Conus ventricosus. Next base: position 38,309,446 of record CM031609.1, on the reverse strand, counting down.
CAAAAAAAAAAGTCAAGAATATCCATCATTTCAAACACCTTTTCAAAAAACCTACATCAAAGCACGGCACTTCGCAGTAAAAAATTTTCCCAAAAATTAAAATCCACATTCACGAAACGCTTAAAAGCAGACAATCAATACCTTAAAATTTCAAACACAAAACCCCCAGGGGAAACCACATCTACCCAAAGCACACCGGAAAAAACCCAAAGGGGGAAAGATTTGGTTAAAAAGAAAAAAGGGAAAAAAACCTCACAATAAATTAGGCAACCGTAACTTGTTTTTATTCCGGGTTTTCGCGTGAAATCGGAAACGTGATTTTTCTGGGAACGCGTTCCCAAAATGTCTGTAATCTGGAAGCCCGTGATATCGGGAACGTGGTTTTCAAGCCGAAGGGAAAAAGAAAGAAGAAAAAAAAGAATGGTTTTTCGAATAAGGTAGGAAAAAAATTATTTAGGGCAATTGGATTTTTGGCCTTTTTGTCACTTTTTCTAAAAATTTTTTGGGGCATGATTTTCACAAATTTCCCCAATTTCATTTTTTGGAGTTCGGAAAATTTTGGAACGCGTTCCCAATACACGTTCCCGAATTATTCAACCCGGAAAGCCAAGGTCGTGCTGGGGGAAAAAAAGTCTGTATCCAGTACAAGAATACAGAAGGTCACTACTAGCTCATGAAAAATAACCCAAAACACACAAATCACGACTGGTTTCCCCCTCCCAATCCCCCAAAAAATGTGGTGGGTGTGTTTGTGTGGGGGTTTGGGTGTGGTGTGGTGTTTGTGTGTTGGTGTTGTTGGTTTTTTTTTTTTTAAGTCACCACTTTACAGTGATCTTAGCAAAAACAAGAGACAAAACGAAGGCAAAAAACAAAAACGAAAAAAACAAAAAAAACACAGTAAAAGGGGGGTTGTTGTGGTGTGTGGGTTGTGTGGTGGGGTGTGGGGTTTTGGGTGGTGTTGGTTTTTGTTGTGGGGTTTTAAGGGGGGGGGTTTTTGGGGGGGCATAAATTTAAAAAATGTTTTAAAAAATGCTAAAAGGAGGGTGTGAGCGTGTATTTACTAATTTTGCGCTTTTCCCCTTTTTAATTATGGAGCCAAAAGTGACCATCATTTTAAAAACCCCATTCAAATCCCGGCTAACTAAACTGCTTTACCCTTTAATTAAAATTTCTGAACATTTTTAAAGAAACAAAACTTTTAAACCATTGAAAAAAAAGAACAAATAACTCGAAAACAAATAAATGTCCAATTGGACTTTTAAAACAATTGCCTTAAAAACTTTATACCCTTCGTTTGCCCCAAAAGGTCCCAAAAATTCCATTGAGGGGGTTTCAAAAAAATTAATAACCCAAAGTAGGAAAATTTTTGTTAGAAATTCTGCAGGGGAAAAACATGGAATATGAAAAATTTTTTGGCAAAAATCAAAAGGACATTTTACAAATTTTGTTTTTATCTAAAGCCCTGATCAAAGATCAGACTCTTAAAAAACGTTCCGGGTGGGAAAAAGTGCCCCTTTTTTTTTTACAACTTCTTAAAGAATTTTCCCCTGTTGTCCTTATTATGTTTGGACACTCTTTTTGCCCTACACCAAACCCAGGGTTTTTTTTTTACCTAAAAGGCAATTTTCATGCAAGGAAAAAGGAATATTTTTTTTTAAAGCTCTTTTCCTTAGCGCCCCTTTTTTTGGCTAACCGATAAACCCCTTTCAGTTGCAAACCCAATGTGAGGAACCCAAAACAAAAGTAAATAAAAACCCCAGTAAAGACAAAAAAAATGAATTAAGGGTATACTCGATATATTCTCCTCTCCCTTGTATGAAATATTTAAAAGCTTGAAAACAGTTTTTGAGCCGACACAAAATAATATTTGAAAATCGAAATGGGAAACAAGAAGAAAGTTTCAGGCTAAAAATGGCAATCAGCTCTGCGTGAAATACGAGAAATTTTTTCCCAATGGAACGTTTCCCTCTTTTTTAATGAGGAAAATGAATCAGCACCTATAATTGTTTTAAGTAGAAACCGCTGTTTTTTTTAAAGGGTTTATATAATTTTTGTTTATATGCCCCTTGAAAATTTTTTGGGCAGCAGGTCCCATCACTTTTCCTTTAAAACTGAAAATTAAATCAAAATTTAGCCTTACTAAGCCCCATTGAGGAATATTTCTGTACTCGTTTGAGGGCCTGTTTGGGTTAAACCCAGCATTTGTAAAAATTGGGGGCTGTAGGGCCTAAAGTTTTTCAGAAAAAAACCTGTGCTCGCTTTGGAAAATTATTTTTGTTTAAACCATTTTCCCCGTACATGAATTTTGCATTGAATGACCCTTAAATTTTATTTTTGCTGAAGCAAATTTTTAATTTTTGGCAAAAAGGCAAAATTCCTTTTCTGGTAGGTTTTTAGTGTTGGGATGGACTGGACACCGAAACTATTTTATAAGCTTTCATCAATGTTGCATCTTTGTTATCAAAAATTTTGGACTAAAAGAATTTTCCTGAGCATAAGAAAATTTTTGACCCCAACCGTTTCAAATAATAAGTACCCTTTCTATCTTTCCCCACACGTCGACTTTTCATTTTTTAAGTTAATCCTTTCTGGCTTTTGTCAGAATTTTTCCAAAAGGAGTCAATTCTTGAAGTCAGGCTTACCCTAGAAAATTAACAACTTTTTTATTTTAGCGGCCTTCCATTTTATTTGAAAAAAAGGTAGAAATTTAGGCCCCCCAGATTGAAGAGAAACCAAAATTTATTTTTCATGGAAAGGGTTAGTCCTTTTCAATCATTTTTGTGATTTTTCTTTTCATTTTGATTACCTTTTTAAAAAAATATTGATCAAACATGTAAGTTTTTTTGAGTTAAATTTCATCCCTATGCAAATTCACCGCTTTTGCTAGTTCGACATTGTTTTAGACCCTTTTGGAAGATCAGCATCAAAATGTTTAAAGGTCGGGTATTTCCCCCTTTTGGGATTCCCCCTTTTACGTCTTTGATTGAGTGGCATTTCCACCTTTTTTCTGTATTGTTTTTCACTTTAAAAAAGCCTTTAAAAAGTATACAAAACCTGAAATAATTGATCTTATTTGTTTTTTGAAGTTTTGAAAGCCCAAAATTTGGTCTTTTTGCCTTTTAAAAATCAAAAAAAGGGCAATCTTTTTCCACGTGAAAACTGAGTTAAAATGTGGTGAATTTTTACTAAAGACAACTGAAATAAATTTTTCCTTTTCTAAAACCCCCCGTTTGTATTGGTAATTACCATTTTTTTTACGAAAAGTTTCAAAACCCTTTTTTTTTATTCTTTTCCTGTTTTTCCCACTTGAAAAAAGGCGACAGGTCTGTAATTATTTTCATCATTTTTACTTTCCCTTGGGGTAGGGGGGAACAGTGTTGTTTCCATAAAGATGGCTAATCCCTTTAAACCACATTTTTGAAAAAAAATTAGAAAAAGGTTTTTATTAACTGGTAAAGTTTTATCATTTCATTGGAAATTGCATCGGTCCCACTGATTTTTTCTTTGTCCAAGGGTTTTAAATTGCATCTTTTGTTTCCTGAAAAGTATAGGAATTTGTATGGTTGTTATTGGGGAATTTTTTATTTTTTCTTCGTTTTTTTCCATTTTTTTTTCTCAAAAATGTTTTTGTTTTTCTGAGAGCCTTCGAATTATATTTTTTTCAAATCATCTCAAAAAATTCAGCCTTTTTTCAAAATTGGGAAGAAATTCGATTTTCCAATTTTTTAAGGGGACCCAGGGGGAAATTATTATTTTTCTTCTTTTTTTTCCAAGTTTTTTTGGAGATCTTTGTGTTTGAATCATTTTTCCCCAGAAAAATTTTACCAATATTCTTTCCTTTTTCCTTTTCTTCGCTCTATTACTGTGTATTTTGTTTGTTTTTTTCAGCAAACTTTTTTGGTTGTTTTTTTTTTAGATACATTTTTTTAAGCCTCCATTTTTTTGTTCTCTTGCTTCTTCACAGGAAGCATTCCACAAATATTTCCTCTGTTGTGTGTGTGTGTGTGGTGTGTGTGTGTGTGTGTGTGTGTGGTGTGTGTGTGTGTGGTGTGTGTGTGCGTGAGTGCGTGCGTGCGTGCGTTGTTGTTCTTCAGTTTAACGTCTTCCCACTTAAAGTGATTTCAGACGGATTGTGTAATAGTGTGTGTGGTGTGTGTGTGTGGTGTGTGTGTGTGTGTGTGTGTGCGTGCGTGCGTGCGTGCGTGCGTGCGTGCGTGCGTGCGTGCGTGCGTGCGTGCGTGCGTGCGTGCGTGCGTGTGTGTGTGAGCGCACATTCGCGCGCTCCTGTGTATTTAGATGCATGAGTGTGTGTGCGCGCTTGTGTGTGTGGGTGTGTGTGTGTGTGTGTGTGTGTGTGTGTGTGTGTGTGTGTGTGTGTGTGTGTGTGTGTGTGTGTAAAGTAAGTAAGTAAGTAAGTAAGTAAGTATTTTTTTTTTGTGTATGAGGGGTTGTTGAAAGTTAAAGACAAATTCCTACTGGACTACGCAATAGATGTGGGCATATCGAACAAAGTAAAGCATAATTATCTAAAAGTTTTGGTAAGTCAGTGGAGTCGATCTATTATGTGAAATATAGAACCAGCTTTGAGCACTGTATTCTTTACTCTTGGACAATCTAGTAGCAGGTGACGTACACTGAGAGTTTCCCCACACCATGCATGTAACATTTTTACTGTATTTGGTTCGAAGTGAATTTAAGCGCATCCTATGAATTAAAGTTACTACCTCTCTAGATGTCGTATTTTCAAATTTGTCTAATTGAGTTTTGGGGTGGAGGTCGGGATTTGGCTGTATACAGTAGTGATAATATTGGCTATCTGTGTCTTCCAATAACCTCTTGAAACTGTTAAAGGATGCTCTTAGTAATTAAAGTATAACATTCTGATAGGTCTAGCGGAATGTTCAGAATAGTCGTTCCTTCAATGTTGCGAGCTGCTCTCCGAGCAGCTTGATCAACTTTCTCATTTGTTGAAATTCCACAATGTGAGGGCAACCAACAGAAAGTCACATTTATTCTTTTCATCGATAGGAGATGTGTCACGTAATTTAATTTCTGTATAGTCTCACAGCGGATCTTGGATTTAGAGACTGTAAGGCGTGCTTTTGTGGTTTTGGGGCAATCCACAAAAAAATTTTAACTCACAAACGGGGATGAGACCCCCATTGAAAGGCACAGTTCCTGAGCATATTCCCAAAATCTCACGCCTGTGGACTCCATGGGTGGAAAGCCCCCCCCCCCCCCCCCCCTCTCTCCTCTCTCTCTCCCTCTCTCAAAGAAAAAAGAAACGTCCAACCCGCAGGGCTTCCGTCGGTAAACACAATAAATTTGGGTTTTAAATAGGCATAAAATAAGTAAGTTGGGGGCTTCGCGGGTTGCCGGGAAACTTGCTGGCCGCGGGGCCTGTTCATACTAACACTACAGGCTATTTTGAGCACTGGAAATTCAGCAAAAGTCACAAAAACGGCAACATTTGTTGAAAAAAAATCCCTCCACCCCCACCCCCACCCCACACACACACACCACACTCAAAAGTGTAAAAAAATCAAAATCTTTGACCATGGGACCCAAAAAGCTGCTTTGGCCTCCTTGCCACATAATTTCGTGTTTTTTCACACACACACCCTTTCATTTCATTTTTCCTTTTTTTTTGGCTGAAGGACATGAATCCACATTTCTGACCCGGGACAAAACAGGGGAGAGGGGGGGGGGGGGCTGGGGCAAAAGCGGGCATGTAAAACGTTTTCTCTGGGAAAAAACTCTTACAACTCACCACATTCCACAAAAAAAAAGAACATTCGGGAATATTACATGAAACATTGCCGCTTTCACAACATATGTTCAGCGTGTCATCCCTTTTTGGTGGTCTAAAGTTTCATATTCGTATTCAGGGCTATACCAGTGGGACAATAAGGCATTGGACTGGTTTACTCGCTTGTTTTGTCTGGGAACGAGTTGTGACGAGAGCTTT
>CM031609.1:38273478-38300978 GCA_018398815.1 Conus ventricosus | reverse complement strand
AAGCAGTATGGAGCAGAGTTAAAGGCTATACCCAGAGAAAAGATAGACTCTCCAAGAATATGTATATTGATTCTCGTGGTTTGAATAACAAATTATATTTGAATCATACTGACGTAATCAAATTCAGACAGATTAGTTCGCTATCTTACAGGATAAAACTTAATGCGTTCATCACAAAATACAGCAAAAATGTTAGATGTTTATGGGTGAACAAATTTCTTACCAGTGATTTCTGAAAATTGTATTGAAGGCGTTTTCAAAAATGCTTCTAGTTTGTTTAATATTGCGAAATGTTTACTTCATAGTCCTGTAGGACATTTGTTATAGACTAGTTGACTGTCATTGTTGTTAATGCTCTTTTATTTTTCCTTAGCCAAGATACATCAATACATACACACACAATACGGTCCTCTCCCCTCCTCCTCCTCCCGATCCCTTCCCTCCCCCCTCCCCTCCCCCCGTCTAATATCACTATGTGGATGGACGTTAAATTAAGACAACAACAACAACACACACACACAAATAGAGAGAGAGAGAGAGAGAGAGAGAGAGAGAGAGAGAGAGAGAGAGAGAGAGAGAGAGAGAGAGAGAGAGAGAGAGAGAGAGAGAGAGAGAGAGAACACAGATACATATACTCCCCGCAACAAGTTAAGGAACGCCCTACGTTTTTTGTACCTTCTTAAATGAAATGAGTAAAAAAGGCCAGGCCGCCCATTTTGGAAAAAAATGCAGCAGAACGGTACTTGAAACACCGGTATGATTCCTGTACTCACCACTCTGCCACTCAATGCCTCGCCAGCGGCGGGACATTCGTGCAAATGAGGAAATTGCACTGACCGTGGAACAAGCCCCTGCTGACCAGACCGGGCATGTGCAGCGATTCGGCAGGTTGCACGTGCAAGCACTGACAACTGTGAACACTGATCCGCACAAACTGCACCAAAATGGGTATCAGAAAGGGCATTAAAAACGACACAACCAGACATGCCTCCAAGAAGACGACTGAGTGCAGTGGACTGCGGCGCGCTCTGGCGTGGCTAGCAGAGGGTGTGTCTTTACGAGAGGTGGGCAGACGTCTTCAGGTGTCGGCCTCAGTCATTCACAGACTCAATGAACGTTATGCGACAACAGGCAGGACGGAAGAACGCGGCGCGCACTGGACGTCCTCGTTGCACCAGTCGACGGGATGACCGATTTCTCTACCTGTCAACTTTACGGGACAGGACAGTCACAACACCCATGCTGAGACGTCGCCTCATGCAAGCAGCAAATGTCAATGTCAGCGTTTCCCTGTCCGCAACCGCCTAGAGAACAGGGAAACCTTCATTCTGGGCCACCTTCACCCTCAAACCAGTTTTTGGGCGAAAGTGGCCTAAAAGCCGCCTTTCCCTGTTCTCTGACAAGTAAGACTTCAAACTATGTTTTCCTAATCATTTTCGCGCATACAATCATTTTCAATACATCATTTTGCGGAGGCAGTCACCAAACTAAAACTTGGCTGAGACACTGCACGAACACCCCTAATTAGAGGGCTTGGGGTTTGTGGCAGGCAGTACCCTGGACGGATCCTATGGCCTGTAATTATGGCGCCATAAGGTAGGGCTGGCGTCACCTGGCCGGTGGCGAAGGATTGCTTGTGTGATATTTTCATTTAGACACGGAGCCAGAGACATACGTGTTTTGCGTTTCACAAAATACGTCGCGCACAACACACACACTCACGACATGCATACACACACAACACACACACACACGCGCACACACACACAAACAGACGCACATACACACACACAAACAAACAAACACACAGACAGACAGACAGACACACACACACACGCACACACACACACACACACACACACACACACACCCATAGAACACAGCGCAGGCCGAGCGGCTCGTTTTGCACCTGTGGGGCTTCCTATGTTGTAACCAAAAATCAATAAACCATGCCTCGCGAGCTTACTGTGTTTCGTCTCTTACCTGGCCAAGTGCGCCGCGGGCAACTTGCCCATTATTGTACCAGCAAATGTTCGCGAATATTCTAGACTGCCACGTGACACTCCACGTCAACACTACTACGCCGGCAAGAGCCGGCCATTTTAGCCATGGCTTCTAATGGGACGGACGTGCTTTGTTTACAGAGGAACAACTTCTTGTTATGGAGGATCATATGCAATACTACAAGCTTATGATGGAGTATATAAACAAAAGAAAATTAGGTGAGCGCTGTTTTTTTACCTTGTAAGCCAAAGAGCAGTATTGCGTTTTTGGAAGGTGGGGAGAAAGAAAAACGAGAACTAACCATTAACGAACTACACAGCCACCTTGAAAGCTTGTTGGTTCCACAAAGAGATTTAGAAAGAGATTTGGCAATATTACTGAAAGAGATGTTGATGGCTTTGATAATCTTTCGACTGTTGACAAAATGATTCCATTTTTACAAAGTGGTGCTCTTTTACTAAAACTTGGCGAAAGAAAAACTATCCATCATGCTCTGATTATGGGTCACTGCCTTGAAAAGGCGCAAACAATGTTTCAAAGATCAAAACCAACTGAGACATGGCGTGAGGAGGGGTGTGGTATAAACTTTTGTTGTGCAAGAAGGAAAGTATAATGAAACTCTTTGTTGTGGGAGGCAACCTGCGGTGAAGTTAGCCTTGCTGACTGCTACTATAAATAGCCGTTCATGCTGTGAACGCCTTATTTTCGTAGCAAGAGGTCTGCGGTGAAGTTAGCCTTGCTGACTGCTACTATAAATAGCCGTTCATGCTGTGAACGCCTTATTTTCGTAGCAAGAGGGCTGCGGTAAATCCACCTTGCTATAAATAGCCGTTCATGCTGTGAACGCCTTATTTTAGTAGCAAGAGGGCTGCGGTAAAATCCGTTTTGCTATAAATAACCGTTCATGCAGTGAACGCCTATTTATAGTAGCAAGAGGGCTACGTAAAATCCGCCTTGCTATAAATAGCCGTTCATGCTGTGAACGCCTTATTTCAGTAGCAAGAGGGCTGCAGTACTGCCTGTACTTGCTATGTGCGGACACTAAGGGAGGTAACTCCTGCTTACCCCCACCCCACGCATGCACACCCCACACCCCCACCCCACGCATGCACACCCCCCACCCTACACCCCCACCCACGCATGCACACTCCCACCCCCACCCCACACCCCCCACCCCCCCGCATGCACTCAAGTTATCCACAAGTTGCCCTTAAGTCATCCTCAAGTCACCCTAAGTCACTTCTAAGTTCTTACTCAAGTTGTCCTGAAGTCATCCTCAAGTCATCCACAAGTTTTTACCCAAGTTATCCTCAAGTTATTCTCAAGTCACTTCTAAGTTCTTATTCAAGTCATCCTCAAGTCATCCTGAAGTCATCCTCAAGTCATCCCCAAGTTTTTACCCAAGTTATCCTCAAGTTATTCTCAAGTCACTTCTAAGTTCTTACCCAAGTTAACCTAAGATCATAACTAAGTCATCCTCTAAGTACAACCAAGTTCTTTATTTAAGTTATCTTATAATTATCAAAAAAATACAATCTATGTTTTTATCTTAAATAGTAAATGCCTAATATAGTACACACACGCCTCAAAAAAAGCGTCATCGTTGAGGATGTCTTGCTCAGCGTTCTCTGCATAGATCTTAATGAAGGTCTTACATCCGAAGCAACCGCATTGATTACAATTCGGGTCTATGGAAATGTCTTTTATAGACTCCATGTCTTTATTTATTGACTTTATCATTTTATAATACGCCATGATCTATTTTTATAAAAAATTAAAATTAAGTTCTTAAAATATTATTCCATTATAAATGGATCAAAATGATGCTTTGTTATTGGCGGTTTTGGCTGCAGTTGTGTTCGGCTTCTGTATTTAGCGGTGGAGATTGTTTGGGCTCTTGTTTTTGCCAGCGTTGTTTATATATTTTAACCGTAATAACCGCCCCCAGCAGCAGCAAGAGCACCAAAAATGACAACAGTTTTAAGTTCAATATCCATGAAGACTTTGAGGCCCTTGTATCACTGGAGTTTTTATAGCTGGCATTGAATCAACTTGTTCTGGCGTTGGAGGTGTTATGTTTTCATGATGAGTCATATTCTGTAACATTAATTTTTTTGTCTGTTCCACTCTGCTAATTTTCTTCCTGCTTCAACACGCCCAGGATTTTTAATGGTCTCGCCCTGATTCAGCGCTTTCTGCTGATTTCTGGCTTGGTTACTTTCTCCACTGGTTCAGTGTTTTCTGATTCTGCTGATTTTCTGGCCCGGTCATTTTGAAGGAAATAAAATCTATATGATTAAAAGTTATTAATCCCATGATTAATGGCGATAAACAATGTTCCAAATCTGTAGTATAGATCACACCCTAGAGACTCTAATGACTTTGTTAAAACTGGATCTTGCGTTAAATCATACGTAAGATCTTGTTCAGAATCAATGGGAGCAAATCTACTGACTAGTTTAGTGTACAAACTAAGAACCGTTTGCCCCACACTTTTCACCATTCTAGACCCTAGCTGCGCCTCATACCTGTTATGATACTTTAAATGTCTTGTGAAGACATCTGCTGAATCTGTTCTATGCTGAATTCAGTTCCGAGGAACTGTTTTGTTTTCCCACATGCTGCCAAAGAATACAGCCTCTCCTTTTTGGGCATAATAGCTTGATCATCAACTTGGTCATTCATAAGTTCAGGAAGGTTTAGGCCGCCTTGTAGCTGTAGTAGATCATCACTGTTCATGTTTTTTATTAAATTATAATTATTTTTTTTTAAAAATGAGCACCGAAAAAACTGTTACCAACCTTGTATACCATTCTGCTGTTATTGGAGGCCTAAGTGTAGGATACTCAATGCTTGGTAAAAGCTTGTTAAAAATAATACCGGCAGATCTTGGCAAACTAGACTTTGAGGATTCAGCAAAGCTGATTGCTATCATTGCAGCTTCGGTTGCCACGAAAGATTTTCTAGTCAAGCAAGGAATAATTCCAGACAATATAAATATGTAAGAAAAAAAAATACATTTATAAAAAATGGCTTCACTCGCAATAATGATAGCGGCGCTGTGGTGAATGCGCTTGCTTTTAGCGGAAGTAATTTTGCATTTAGTAAACTGCGGGATGACGGCGAGAGAAAAAGACATAACAAAGCTATGGAGGAACTAGCAGCTGCACAAGACGCCTATGAAAAGCAGAGACTTGAGCAGTTAGATTTTATTAATGACACACTGAAAAACAGGGGCATGCAGCTTACATATTTAAAGATGTTGATCAAGCAATAAAACAATATTATCTAGTAACAGGCAAACCAGTCCAGACATTGCCCCCACCAAAATTCAGTGACTTTTATCAACCATCAGAAAAACAAAAGATGCAAGAAATCGGGTTTATTGTCGTTGGTATGACCGTTGTGTATTTTGTTGCACATAATATTGGCTGAGTAAAAAATGAACAAAATCTATTATTCACCAAAAGGATATTGGAAGGGAATAACAGCAATTAAAAAGCTAAGCCAAGCAGCTGGAGTCAGTGAACAAACAGCAAAAGAATGGTATATCTAAACAAGCGATTTGGCAAATTTATTTACCTGCACCTAAACGAATACAGAGACCGCACTTTGTGAACACAACTCCAAACGACACCCATCAAATGGATCTTCTATATTTACCCTCTGATAGGATTAGACGGAAAAGATTTAAGTACGCACTTACAGTCATTGACATAGCTTCAAGATACAAAGATGCTGAACCATTAACACAAAAGAGTGCTTCTGCTGTTGCTGTTGCTATACAACTGATATACCAACGAGGCCCTTTAACTTATCCTCGCATGATTCAAGTCGATGATGGAAAAGAATTTAAAGGGCAAGTGAATCAATTATTGTTAAAACATAGAGTTACCATTAAAAGAGGCATTCCGGGAGTTCACAGATCACAGGCTTTAGTTGAAAACTTTAACAAACAGTTAGCTGAAAGACTTTTCTCCTACCAGTATCATAGAGAGCTGATTGACAATTCTCGCAACACAGAATGGGTTAGAAGACTGCCCTCAGTTTTGCGCGCAATGAATAATGAAGAATTTAAAGGGCTAAAAACCAGTACAAGCAATCAAAAGAAAAACAATAAATGTTGTTGAAGGAGAGTCTTCATCCGGCAAACTATTACCGTTTGGTTTAAAAGTAAGGCACCTTTATTTACCGGGGGAAGCAGAGGGGACACTCGCATCAGGGCAACAGATCCAGTTTGGAGTGTTGACCCGTACGAAATAAAAAGAATTGTAAAGATGAATCCGCCCGTGTATTATTTACGAGAAACTGGCACAACAAAACAACCAGCTCCTCAAAGATCTTTTGTGAAGGAAGAACTGCAGATAATCCCGCCGGGCACAGTTCCGCTTTAATTAATTTACGGTTCTCCAGTGCCCGATTGCATATGAAAACTCTGGATTAACAAACACCCGTTTTGTGTTTGTTCTATCTAATGACTTCTTTGTTACAACAGTTGTGTTGATCTCATGTAAGATTAGATCGCAGTTTTACGTTGTCATGATGGAAAGTCTTATTGTCAAACAATGCTTCTTTGTAGTTGTCATGTGATATGTTTGACTGCACAACGCTGCGAGATATTCCCTTTGCTTTCTTAATGATTCTTTTCTCCTGGCTCGAAATACTGTACATTTTTGACCTTAACCCCACATACTCCTTGATCACCTTTCCAGATAATTCATCCTTCATCTTTCCTAAAACCTTCTTATTAACGGATGAATGCAAAGGCGAATCTTTAGGGTAATCGGACGTGTCATACCATCCTGCATGCCCTTTAGCCACTTCTAATTCCATGTCTTTATAGATGTCTTCAGTAGGGATATCTATAACAAAACTATCTGTATCTGTGTAAAGTACTCTGGACTCAGGATACGAGGGCTAAAGTAGTCATAAAGAAACTCTAACATCAAAAGCTTTGATAATTCTAAAACGGTAAACCCAATAAATACAGGTTTGTCCAATTTGACTTTCTTTTTTTTTTCATCATTTATGCCGAAAAGCTGATCATGAAATCTTCTGAAGTCCTGATAATTTGGTTTTGAAGTTAGCTTAATTGCTTCGTTCTCTTTGGTGACCAATCTGACGTCTTTGCGCTTGTGCGGATTCTCCATAGTCTTTCCAAAACAGCTGTTGTTCATCAACTTGAAAAAGTCTTTTTCTGAAGCATCTGTGATTTGGTTCTGAGATCAGTGTTCTTCATGATGTATGGTTTCATGAACTGTTCTTGATCAAAAGCAATTATACGATGAACTGCTGTCAACTTCAACCCATGTCTTAATAAAATTGTAGAAGTCTGTAATGACAGACATAATTTTTTTGCCCCGAAGGTTAGGCACAGTTTAGGTGGTTCTCTTGGATCCATCTTTAGACTTTCTGCTGCTAATGGATAGTCATTATGCAGGTCATGGAGTTCATGAGGATATTCTAAATTAACTTCTAGAATGAAGCCGCGCTGCTGATCAGGCGTTAAACTGCTCAACCACTTTAATGCCTTTTGAATATTATTCGGATCGCCGCCTGCGTACATTTTAAAGTTACGTAATGGAAGCGATTGCGCCATAGCCCAACCATACAGATTGTTTGCATCTAAATACATGAGATAGTTAGACCTTTTACTTGGATCATAGTCGTCCAAGTATTTGTTGTTTGCTTTACAGTAATGATGCGACGCCATACTAATTCCTCCCCGCAATCCGTTTTCAATCATCTGAATCATTGGTAGGTCAGACAATAAATCAATCTGTACTCCAGTAAACTTAAGAAAGCATCCCAACTCATCCCGGGCGCAGAAATGTAATGCGCGGGATCCAGGCTATAATGTTTCATGCAGGTCTTTCTATAATTTTCAAAGACGTCCGCCAACAAACATACATCTGCCCTTAAATAGGAGTCATGATAGTCTCCCATCGTTTTACAATCTAACTTCTGCCACGCATCTTGAGCTTGCCGGTAATCGGAGTCGCTGATGTCCTTTCCTCTAAGACCAGAAAAGAACGCGCCTTTAGGCGGAAGTGTATCTTCGTCAAACCTTTCCCAACTGTTCATGTACTCATAAGGGTAAACACCCTTTCTAACAAGCGTTGGGTCAAAATATTCTTCCGTTATTGGGCAGGACTTTAAGGACATAGCTAGTGACTCTAATGATCCCATCATGTGTTGCATAGAGTCATAAAAAGACATGTTATTTAGATTAAAGCACATGTACTTTTCTGATGACTGTGCAATGCATGCTACCCTTAAGGCGCTGGTTACTGCTTGCATTATACGGTGAGAGTCGTAACCTCGCAAGTTGTGAAAGAATACAGGCAGCTTCCATGTCTTTGGTTCAAACTTTAGTTGAAGATTGCATTTGTTATGCGACGCTCCTCTGAATTTTCCACTAATGTGATCATGGTCTCTTACTGTTGGATTCGCCGCGTCTGATGAGAGGCCTAAACCACAAATCCAACAGTGAGTGCTGAGTCATAATGTTGTTGGTCCTCAGGCGCCATTATGATTTCAGATAAATTTAGATTATTAGAACAGTCATTACGCACTTGCTGCATGCGCTGTAAAAATCTTCTAGCCGCATTGGGCCTCTGTATAATTCTGGTGCTGAATGGGCGCCATCCGACCTGACAACAATGAAGGCAAATGAACAAATCTGATGATTACTCATTAAGACTGTTTTTCGAAGTTTTTGTGGTGCTGGCCCTTCATAAGGAACAATAAGCGACTCGAAGTCTGCGTAAACTACGTATGGACTTGTTTGCAGCCGTTTCCAGTTCTTAAAACTAACTTTAGATCCAGGTGGGGGGGTAATTAGTTCTGTATTACAGTCTACAGAACTTTTACAATGTTTCTTATGTTCGCTCGCGGCTTGAACAGATGGCATTCTTGTTAAACATTTTCTACAGAATTCTTGTTTGCCATGATCTTTTGAGTATGCTGCATTAGTCTACTCATTGTTCGTATCAATGTGTAATGGGGCAGCCCTGCTGGCGAAAACATTAGGAGTAAGTCCACATGACTTTTGGCTGGTTCGCCTATTGTTGGACTGTTCTTGGACACTTTAATTGGCACCAAATTTGTTTCCTCATCCCATGTGTATACATTAACAGTTATTGGTTTGTTTTGTTCTTCAAACTGATCAATTGGTCTACACTAACAGGAAAGGATATTCCATTGAAGTTAAGATCTTTGGCGTATTGCCGATAGTTAGTCACTCTCTCTGCGTGGTCGCGGACATGATGCAGCCTTGCAAGAACACACCACATGAAACATTTGTTGTCTGAATTTTTTATGTTTAAAACTGCTCTCTTTAAAACCAACTCCCGAGGTAGTGGAATGTAAGCCTTGCCTACAATCGGTGCATACTTAGCCTGTTTTAAATCTGATCTCTAAGACTTCGCCCTCTGACCAACCAGAGCCTCTCATTTTGGCTTCTTCAGCGGCCACATCAAACTGTGTAAGCAGTTCGTCTGCCCAACCGGGTGTTAAGTCATTAGAGGAAAGAATAGTCTGCTGTTTAGTTGAGACCCAGACTTCTAGGTTTTCTTCATTTATTGTTACATAGTCGATTAAAACAGCTAACATTACTTAACTGGCGGGTCTATTGTTAGTTTACTTGGAACTTGAGAAATTGCATGTACAACGCTTGCCTGTACGTTTGTTGGGTCAATAACTTCTAAATCAATATCATTCAGTGCTCTTGATAAACGCTCTCTCTCGAGCATTCCTTCAAACAATTCGTCTTGTCCTTCATATATCTTAGCCATGCTGTCTTTCTTTTCTAAGCCAAAATATTTATTTTAAATTTAAAAAAAAATACTTAATCAGAATCAATATCGACGGCCTTTTTGTGCTTGGACTCATAAACTAAAGTATAAACACCTTTTGGCATTGTTAATGTGAGCTGTTAGAACAGAGTTTAATGTTTCGTTTACTTTTTTAAGCATTCCTTTTTTATCTGCTCGGGTCTGGCTGTTGAGAAAAACTTGTCCTCGCCTTTCTTGAAGATCAAACTTTTGTCTTTTGTAGTCATCAAAATCGCCTGTAAACGATTAAATTCTTCATCCGTGATGTTTGAGTCAACTAGCGCTTTATTTATTGTCAGTTTAAACGAGCTAAGTTTAGCTGTTATTAGTTGAACCATAGCTGTGTGCTTTTGGAGTTTAGTTTTTAATTTTTGCTAGCAGCACCTACAGCTAATGAACACAGGCCGAGAGCTAAAGACAAACCTCCTAGAGGTAAAGCTGCGGGTGCGCCTATGCCTGTTGCTAAGAGGCCTACACTTGTTCCTGCTGATAGAGCACTTATAGTCGATGCTCCAGTATTAACATATGTAACAGCATTAAAGGCAGCAGAATACCTTCGTTTGGTTTTGCTGTATTTTGAAAGGTCCTGCTCTAGTTTTTGTTGCATTTGTGTAAATGTTTGTTAATCTGAAGGTTATTACTTCAGGGGTTTCTATAACAGCAGAATTGCCTGCTATCTCTTCTCTTAGCATCTCCGGTGCTGTAGGCACATTTGGATAAACCTTAACAGACATGCTTTTTATAAAATAAAAATAATTTAGTATAATACATATTCTAATCTGTTATTTTCATATTCAGCTGCGCATCATATAATAAAAACAAATGTACATTAAGCGGTTTATCGGCTTCTTCTTCTTTATCAATTTGAATGTTTATTACGTCTCTCACTTTTCTCCCGCTTCCATACAACTCATTATCCTCTGTTGACCTTAGGTCAATCCATAAACCGTATTTTGTTGTTAAATAATCATCAAGCCTAACATTGTGAAGATGTAAATCTTTAGACACTAGGTCTGCTGTTGGATTTTCTACCCCTCCCACCCCCAAATAATTTTCTTATTTCGTCAAAATGATGATAAGGTCTAAGCCCGCTAGCGTAGATTTGGTTAGGACTACCGTCAATTGTACATTGCACTTTCGTTATTTTAGGATTAAAAAACTTTCACTTGCTCTTTTGAACGGTTCTTCATCTTCACACAGCAATAAAATACCTTTAAGCGATATTGATAAGACGCTAAAACTAAAATTCCATATAGTGTCTGCCCTGCTTCTGGATATGTTGTATGATGAATCACTCTTTCGTAATATATTGCTAATCTTGACTCATATTGGCCCTTAATCAGCTTTGCTAAATCAGGGTTGCTAACAACGTCAAACTCTAACGAGATGTCAGAAATGCTGTACTTTGCTTCGGCGTCTGATGATTTGATAACACGTTTGTATTCGTTAAAAGTTAGTTCATATGACAATCTGTCTTTTAATGCTCCTTGAAAGTATGGTGCATGCGCTTTTAACAACTCAAAATCTAAGGGTATGGAAAAGCGATTTCCATACGCAAACTTTACAGCTACATACTTTTTGCCGTCTTTAGTATCTCCAGCGCCTATTCTATGTTTTAGCGCTTCTTCATTTTCAATTCCTTGAAACGCAAGATCAGCCCTTTCATTCCCAGTTAGCCATAGATCAGAATAGGTTAAAAATATGTTCTGCATTGTGTAAAGAAAATATTTCTGCCCCTCAAGTTTTATAGAAATTTTCTTAACGATTGCCCGCCCCAGATTCTGTACAACTGTCCTGTTTGGGTCTGTTGTTGAAGCGAGTTCTATTTTGAAAGTAAGACGAGCAGAGCCTGGCACAATCACTTCATCCGCTCCTAGGTCTGGAAATTTGACAGTAAGAATTTGATCTGCATCAATAGTAGATGGATTATTTGGAACAGTAATATTCCGTTTATTTCCCTTCACGCCATTGGTTCTTTCAGTCTTCTATACGGTCAAGAATCGAGCCATGTGCTTGTGGCATTTTTTATAAACAAAATAAAAAGTTAATTATTTAAAAACATGGCAGGCATTGAAGATGAAGAAGATTATGATGTTTTTAACCCTGGAGACGATATGAGTGAAATGATCCCTTTGACACAGCATCACTCAATGCTCTCAATGCGGCATGAATTAACAGAAAGTAAGGTTAAATCATTTTACGAAAGTTTAGGCCAAGAACCTCCCGAATTTATAGACCCAAATGATTTTGAATTAAAAGATGATCATTTGTCTGTAAAAAACGATCAAGGGCAACTTGTTCGGCTTACAACTAAACCCGACCCATCAAAGTTTTTAGCCAAGAGTACAATTATAACAAAGACTCAGTGTGAAAGAACAAAATCGCCTTGGTCTTGTTAGGCCAAAATTAAGGGCGGAGGCAGTTTCTAAACTTCAAAACACGCTGCAGGAACTCCCAACAGCTACCCAAATACAAAACATGGAACTTGAAGAATTAAATCAATCGGCAGATGAAATAATAAATGCAATAGAAGCAGAAACCAGTTTTTCAGAAGAAACAGCATTAAAGACTATACACGACTCGCCGCTACCCATGCGAGAACTAACGGCCCTTGATCATGCTTTGAGAAGCATCAGAGGCGAATTAACAAACAATTTAGCAAAACTAGGTGAACTAGATGAGCATATAAAAAGAGAAAAAGAAAAACTCGTGAGGCTGATGACGCCAACTTAGGGCCTGATATTAAAGAAAGAATAAGACAAAGACTAAAAAAATCTTGAACAAGAAAGATCAGCAAGACTAGAAGCGCTGACTACTAACCGAGACCAATTACGAACTCAAGTGAATAGAATAAGAGAAACTATCGAAAAAATTTTATATGAAGACACGACACTAGCAGAACGAATACGAACACTGTTTAGAGAGCAAGGAGTCACATTAGTAAGCGTTATAACGGCCTTAGGATTTGCAATAAGTACACTGGTGATGGCTATTACAGGCGGCAGTAGCCAAAGTTCAGTACCTCCACCTCCATCGCCTCCGCCTGATAAATCATGGGTAAAAAAAACAGCTTGATCATCTTGCGAATTTATTAAAAAAATTAGCTAGTAAAGCTATAGACTCTTTACCTGGCATATTAGGGGGCATTGTCAGCTGGCTTTGTCTACTGCAAGCAAAGTAGTTGGCTTATGGCCGAGCACTTATGGCATTAGTTCTGTAATAGTTGGGTTACTATTTAGTAAGAATAAAGACCAAGTAATCCTATGCCAGTTAATCCAAGAACAAGCGCTGTCTTTTCATATTCATGGTCATCGCGAACAGAGTCCGCGAGCTTTGCTGAGTCTTCAATGACTTTGGGGTTTGGACTTCGGGAATTAGATGACTTAATCTTGGATGTTCTTTTATTGTTTGTAATATTACTGGCTCAGAATTTATGTCGTTTTTTTCCCAACCTTCTGTTCATTGCCTGCTATAAGAATTTCATTATTATAGTTTTATTATTGTACCTATCTGGAGTCCTGAGGTCAGAAGGCAGCATGTATAAACCATGCCAACAGCAAAGTCTACTTTCGATCTTGCGTATTGTAAAACATGTTGGTACCTTTCAATACTTGAAGGTAAATCAACTGTAGAATTAATGGCGTCCTCTAAATTTGCTAGTATTGTTTTTGTGCGTCAAAGCCAGTAGAAGGATCAGTTATGCTCGATCTTGCCTGTGCTTGCGCCCCTAGCAAACACCAAACGTAAGTACGAATAGAGTCGTTTATTCGTTCTATTCCCGCCCTAGTTAGGCCCTTAGAAGTGTCTAAGATAAATGTTGTCCATGCTGTTTTATGCTCTTGCTCTATGGACCAGGGCTGAACAATTTTGAAAGGAGAACGCCAGTCATAGTTTATACTTTCTGTGCGTGCCCTGAAAATAAATGACGCCTAGGCCATGATTATGATCCAACTTTTGTCTAAAGCCTGTCTTGATGTTAATATTGAATTCGTTACAGATCCTTTTAAAAGCCTTCATGTCTATTATGTTGCTGAGTGGATTAAACGGTTTGTCATTTGGCAATGGCGCTTGCAATTCAGTCAAAATACGTCTGAAGGTGTAATAGAAATGAAATCTGTACACTGACCTCACCAAAGGATCGTGGTGATTTAAATGATCAGCATACGACACTCCACACCCAGTTGATGCGCAAAACACAGCAAAGTTTAACTGGTTCTGATAAAACTGCATCGGATGACTAAACCACGCTTTCTGGATGTGCTCGTTTTCAATAGGGGGGTTAAGATAGCTCTTTAATGGAGTACTCACCTTTTTATGAAAAGTGACAGTCTGGGTCACAGCAATGTCAAGAGTATCAGTTGCTATATTTTTAAGATTGTATGCGGCCCAACAGAATATTTTGCATCAGTATATTTGAACGCGCTCATTTTTATTTCGTTCAAAAAATGCTTGTAACAATAACAACTCAAGACAGTCCTTCGTTTTTAGAACATGCTATTGATAACAATTGCGGGGCCAAAATGGTCGCGCTCCATGAAATATTCTACAAAGTCGTATGGTTTAATATAACTGAATCCAAGAAAAATAATGCAGTTCTAAAAGTTAATAAAGAAGGGAAGGTAGTTAGCCGGTTAACCATACCTGATGGTTATTACGGGTTTTGCTCACTAAAAGAAGCAATGAGTAACTTTGACATTACTCCAAACTTAACAATGCAAATCTAAAAACAATGTTAACATTCAAGCCTGAAGAAGAAGTAGCACATTACCTTTTTGATGTAGAGCTAGCTAAAATGTTAGGCTTTGCAGATGACAATCATAGATTTAGAGTTGTGCCAGACAAAACTACTTATGAGGGAGAAAACCCGCTCGATCTTGCATTACATTCATTACTCTATGTTCATTTGGATGAGCTGAGCACTGATGAAAACTTATATGACGGAAGGCCCTCAACTGTTTTAAGAGCTCTGCCGTCAGGGAAAGCTGCATATTGCGATTATGAAATTATACAATTCCCTAATTTACAGTTTAAAAGATTAGTTTGTGGGAGGGTTGGATCATTTAATATAAAAATTGCAGACAAAACAGGGAAAGTCGTGAAATGTGATAACCTGCACATTGTTTTGGAAATAAAATAATACGTTACTAAAAAATAATGTCGCGTGGGCCAGAAGAACCAGGAGTTACATTAGCGCCTGTAAGGTGTATAACTTTAGAATTAAAAGACCTTGCAGACGTTGCGGACTTTGAACAGAATGGTGAGATAGGCGCTTTGTATGGTTTTGAGTACACTAAAGATGGTGATTATAAACGCAAAGAGGTTGGCGACAACAAAAAGTTTCCTAAACTAGAACAACTGCGCAATCTAGAGGCAAATAATGTTGGCCAGTATGAATATAAAATAGTTCGAAAACCTGACCTCAAATGGCACTTAGAACCATATTTAGAATGGGACATAAAATTTGAATTCATAAGCCCATTTACATTTTTTGGCCGTCAAAAAAGTTTCAGAAAAGCATTCAACTCTGGCCCTTTACATGTAAGTCTTATGCCGGACGACAATAGTCGGAAAGAAATTGAAATAACGCCGTATGGGAAAAAGCAGTACATCCTCCACAGAAGAGAATCAGTTTTGAAAGATGCTTCTACAAAATTACAGTTCATTCCGCAAATGAAATTAGGAGACACGTTCACAATGATATTTGAAATTTCTGTCTTAAAAGATAAGGAGAGGGATGGGGTTGTGGGCGTTAGTGACGTCCTTTTTAAAGGAATTCTAATTAGCTGGCAAAACTTAGACGTTGACAGTCTTAAAGTTACTGTTGTCATTCTTCACAATGGCGAGGATATTAAGGTCATAACAACAAGCAACAAAATCAATATTAGTCTAAATAGAAACAATCTTACAGCACTGAATTGGATTAATCTTACACACTTAGCCTTATAGGATTTTATTATACTGAACAAGTTTTAACAGAGGGTATGATAAAAACAATAACCGGATTAGATTAAGTTCTGTTATAAAACTATGGAGCAGTTTAAACTTTATGACAAAAACTCCTCATTGCTCATTGATTTGTGGGCAGACTGGTTGTGGAAAAACAATATTTATCCTCGACCTGTTACAAACAGTTTATCGTTATAATTTTAATCATATTGTGGTTTTCTGTCCAACACTTAAATGGAACAAAGCATATCATAATAGAAGGTTTATATGGACAGATGATGACATATATTTAGTTGATCCTAGCAATAAACTGAGTGAGTGTTTAGAACAGTTTTATAGACTGTTTGAAGGAACGCAGACACTATTTATTATAGATGACTGTTCGGCAGAAAGAGACATAGTTAAAAAGAGAAACACTTTGTCGAAACTAGCTTTCAGCGGAAGACATGCTGGGATAAGTGTGTGCATTTTATGCCAGAAATATAACTCAGTTTTAAAAGACTTTAGAGAACAGTTAAAGACTGTAGTTCTATTTCACATGAAAGACAGAGACTCATTTGATGAATGTTTGCGTGAAAATGATGTTATTGAAAATGACCAGGAAAAACACAGGATTAAACAAAAATTGAAATCTGAAAAGTTTAGTAAATTAGTTTTGAAAACGGATAACCCTACACAGTATGTTTTGTTTGTAGATAATCGTTATTTTGGTTATTGAAGTCTTACTTGTCAGAGAACAGGAAACCTTATATCTGGGCCACTTTCGCCCGAAAACTGGTTGAGGGCGAAGGTGGCCCAGAATGAAGGTTTCCCTGTTCTCTCGCCTTCATGAATTTGACCTCCAGTCTCGTCGGCCAGCCATCCGAATTCCACTGACTCAGGGTCACCGACAGGCCCGCCTGGCGTGGTGCCGCCTCCATCAGCATTGGAACAGGCAGCAGTGGTCGAGGATCCTCTTTACCGATGAGTCACGTTTCACTGTCTCATTCAATGATGGCAGGAGACGAATCTGGCGCAGACAAGGAGAACGATTCACTGCCGCCACCATTCGTGAGGTCGACCGTTATGGAGGTGGTTCGGTAATGGTGTGGGGTGGTTTTCATCTCCATGGCAGAACCCCCCTGTACGTCATCCAGGGATCTTTGACTGGTCAGAGTTATCGGGATGAGATCGTCCGCCCCATTGTGCAGCCAGCTCTCCAGGCCATGGGTCCTGGTGCGACTCTCCAGGACGACAACGCCCCTCCGCATCGACGCCCACGTGGTACGAGACTTCTTCCAGCAGCAGGGGATCCAACGCATGGAATGGCCATCGCGCTCTCCAGACCTGGCACCGATAGAGCACCTGTGGGACGTCCTGGTAGACGAGTTGCTGACAACCACCCTCCGCCCGCTGATGTGGCCCAGCTGACCCAGTTCCTGCAGCAGGAATGGCAGGCCATCCCGCAACAGACCCTTACAACCCTGGTTCATTCCATGCGGCGTCGGTGCAGAGCATGTGTGGCTCAGAATGGCGGCCACACCCACTATTGACTGCTGCTGACTTTTCGAATGGGGTGTCTCTTTTTTATTACTGATTGTTCAACGACGTGTGAATGGCTTTCAATGAAATTGTAGCCACAGGTGGCTGAATGACTGGGCGAAACATTCGAGTAAACTGTTTTTCCTCTGTCTGTATTAAAACACATTTAACAGCAATTTCTGTAAGCGTTCCTTAACTTGTTGCGGGAAGTGTACACACACACAGTCAACAGAGAGAGAGAGTGGGGGGGGGGGGGGGGGGGGGGGGGGAAGATGAAGGAGGGAGGAAAGGAGATGGACAGAGAACTCAACAGGGACAACAACACAAGTGTCAACAATACCTCAGCCTGTTCAATTTTCAGGCCAAAAAGCGTTTTCCACTCGGCACAGCAAGACAAACCTCTGAGCTTCATGTCAAAACCAGGGGAGCTAATCAGCGAAACGCCGGACAGTTTGTAGAGGAGAGTGTGTGTCCATAATGATCCATATGTCGTGATATGGGAAATGTGTGGGCTAATTAGCAACGCGTGTTTCACACTGCTGTTGTGTTCTGCCACTCTCACAACGTGGATGCAAGAGCAAAGAGCGGCCTTTGGCAGATAACTAGAGTGATATCAGCACGTGCTATGGTAAAGGTAGAGGAACAGTTTCTAAATCGAAATATCAGCCAAAATCAATCTTCCTATGAAAGCAGTTCATTATTCCCCCTCCCCCCCCCCCCCCCACACACACACACACCACAACAACCACCACCGCCACCATTTTCCCTCCCCCTCCCGCCAAAAAAAAATAAAGAGATCAGTTTCCTCAAAAAGCAGCTCATACCGACCATATATACTTTCCTGTGGGAAAAAACTCATTATCCCGAGAAAAGTGATTTCCCCACAAACACAGCTCAATATGCCTAGAAATAACATTAAAAACAAAACAAAGCAAAACAAATATTTTGCCGTGAAAGCACTTCATTACACACAAACATTCTTCTTCCCGCTTGAAAACAGCTAACTCGGGGAGAGGAGGGGGGGAGGGGGAGTTATCTTTCCGTGACACAGGTTGTCATAACAGGAACATAATTATTTTCAGTAGCTACGTACGCCCTAAAAAAAATATTTAAAAAAAAAATCATCTCATAATCCCCGCAATCAGTATTTCGGTTAGAATGAGCTATTTTCACGGGAAAATAGATGTTAATGATAAGAATCTATTTTCACAACTTTTTAAAAACTTTGTTTTCTAGTAATGATTGGCTGTTCTCACTCGATAAAATCTTTTTTTTTTTCGTGATAATCAACGGTGTTCACCAGAAAACTGATAATTGATTTTCTGGCGTGAATATAACTTCTTTTTCGTGATGATTAGGCCTAAGTGTTTTCACAAGAAAGATAAATTATTGTGGCGAGAGTTGTCTGTTTTGACGGAATGAGAACTTTTTAATGCAAATTGGGCGTTCTCGTGGGGAAGTACGATTTTTCGCGACAATGATGCTTTCATAGTAAAATGACTTTCTTAACAGCTCTTTTGACGGAGAGTGGTCCTTGGGTCGTTTAGACTATGTTATTTGTAGACTAGTCCCAAAGAATACACGAAACAACAAACACAGTAATAATGACACACAAAAACAAACAAAACCAAAATCGATACCCAAGCCAAATCTGAATCCGAAAATGCAATCCCGCAGAAAGTTTATCGCACGTGTAAGCGATCACTCCCACACGGACCGTCGTGGATCGTCCAAGCGTATGAAATTCCAGCCGTGATCAGTTTAATGCTATGTATTTCTGTCTCTACCAGGGGAACAGTGGAAGTGGGGTGGGGTGCAGGGCGAGTGGAGTAGAGGTAGGGATAGTAAGGGTGCGCTACATAGTTCAGTCTAAATTCATCTTACCGATCTCTCTCTCTCTCTCTCTCTCTCTCTCTCTCTCTCTTCTTTCTCTCTCTCTCTCTCTCACTCTCCACTCTCTCTCCACACACACACACACACACACACACATCAACACAACAACAACAATATATATATATATATATATGAAATTGAGCCATCAAAAGCTTGAAGGGAGAGGTCATTTTCGTGCTATTTCAAGTTGTTATCCACGAAAAAATTATATCCGCTGCACGCAAAATGTGGTAAGAACAACCTGTGTGTGTTTGCAGGGCTACTATTTTCCCGCGAATTCATGAAAACATAAAACTGGTTAAAAAAAATTTAACTGTGGGGAACAAAAATAAGCAGGGCGGGGATACGGGAGGGGGGGGGGGGGGGGATATCCGAGAATCCGCAAAGCGTCAGGCCGCGTTTTCGGTACTCTATCAGAAGGTATGATATCACTGGACCTCGCGAAAACTTCTTCGCGAGAGAGGGCGTCGTCATTTGGTCTGCCGGCGATGGCAAGAAATTAGGATAGTAGAAGAGGTCGACAAAACGCCGTACGAACGGTGCTCCTGGTGATGGTTTGATAGAAAAGTGGACAATACAACAGCTAATGCTCAAGTTGCTCCTGGTGATGGTTAGATAGAAAAGTGGACAATACAACAGCTAATGCTCAAGTTCTCTACACTAATCGTCCCATTTCGAACAAGTTTCAACAGTTTTCCGGGAAAGGGAGGGGGAAGACGAAGGGGTAGGGAGGGTGTTTTTTGCATGGTTTTGTTGTTGTTGTTGTTGTTGTCGTAGTTGTTGTTTGTTTGTTTGCTTTTTGTCCTTGGAGTCCAGATTTGATTAGGGGTAAAGACCCGGACATAAAGCTGAACACGACATCATAGAGCATCGTCTCTCACAGGCTGTCGGCTGTCACAAGAGATGAAAAGCTCGAAATGACCTACCGATTCTTTTGCTATGTCACCGTGACCGCGTTGCCCAACCGCCCCTCCCCCCCCCCCCCCCCCCCCCCCCCCCCCTCCTCCCCCACCCCTCCCAGTGTGTTTCTGAATAATCAGCGTTGTAATCAAATTCGTCCTCCCCTCATCATCATCATCATAAGTGCTCCCCCCTCCCCTTTCTCCTCCTCCTCACCACCACCACCACCAAACCACCACCACACACCCTGTCTGCCTCCTCCCGCATCTACTGCTTGGTCCAATATCCCTTTCTTTATTTGTTTTACGTCATTTCTCTGTGTGTGTGTGTGCGTGTGTGTGATGCATGTGTGGGGCGTTGTGGTGGTGTGTGTGTGTGTGTGTGCTGTGTTGGTGTTGTGTGTACTGTGTGCATGTGTGTGTGTACGTGTGTACGTGTGCGTGCGTGTGTGTGTGTGTGTTGTGTTGTGTGTGTGTGTGTGTGTGTGTGTGTGGTGTGTGTGTGTGTGTTTGCGTGCGTGCTTGTGCCGTGCACGTGTGTGTATGTGTGTGTGCGCGCGCGCGTCTGAAAATGTGTGTACGTATGCCGAGGACACATCTGTTGACCGATAATTGGACCTCGTCCATTCCCATGTCTAGTCTCCCCCTGGGTGAGCCAATACATGCAGGCTGCCATCATCACGCCGCCCCGTTCCCTCCACGGACGTTGCTGTGTTGGTTCTGCTGTAATTACGTGGATTAATAGCGACATTGTTGAAGTGAGGTTCGGCGAAATGGTGTAAAGTGGGGGTTTTCCCATCAGGTGGGTTTTTTTTCCTCTGTACTTTTTGAATTTAAAGGGGGGGAAAAAGAGAAAGAAAGAAAGACAGACAGAAAGAAAAGGAGTGAAGTCTAGTTAGTTTTCAGTCTGTCTGTCTGTGTGTCCGTCTCTCTGTCTCTGTCTCTGTCTCTGTCTCTCTCTCTCTCTCTCTCCTCTCTCTCTCTCTCTCTCTCCAAGCTGTTCCGATAGAGGTATATTTAGTGGATGGGAAAGCGAAATTATGCTCAAACGTAATGTTCAGATTTTTCATTCGGAAGACTCATAGCATTGCCATTAACCTGCATCACATGTGAACTCACCATTTGTATGATCCCGTGCAAATATGGAACATACTGTACTCTCTCTCTCTCTCTCTCTCTCTCTCTCTCTCTCTCTCTCTCTCTCTCTCTCTCTCTCTGTGTGTGTGTGTGTTGTGTGTGTGTGTGTGTGTGTGTGTGTGTGTGTGGTGGTGCGTGCGTGCGTGCGTGTGTGTGGGTAGGTGGGTGGGTGGGTGGGTTTGTGGGTTTTCGCTTTACCCTTGCTTAACCTACATTCTCTGTTATACCAAACACTGCGTTCATGTTTTGTCAGTCTGACAACTTGATCCTCCGTTTCATACAATCACATACAATCAACATACATCAACACCTTATTTGATAGAAACCAGAGTCAGCTTAGTTTGACATTGCTCGTATCTAGTACGTTTGCACACGCTACTTAAACAATTGTCGGATTTCTCTACAAAGCCTTTCGTGACTAGGGTACCCGGACATAAAGCCGAACACTACATCATAGAGCACCGTCTCTCACAGGCGTCGGCTATCACAAAAGCTCGAAATGACCTACCGATTCTTTTGCTGTGTCACCGTGACCGCATCGCCCAATCGCCCCCCCCCCCCCCCCCCCCCTTTTTCTGTGACGTGCACGTTAAAATGTGTTGTTAATGTAATGAGAATAATTGTCAAATGTCCTGATTTTTATCCTTATGGACTCTTCTATGAGTTTCACCAGCCTTTACCTGAATTAGCATTCCGTATTCCGCTCTCCTCTCTCTCTCTCTCTCTCTCTCTCTCTCTCTCTCTCTCTCTTCTCTGTCATCTTAAGTGAATGGCTCAATGTGAATCACTCGGCACGGCAGAACATAAACCGTTCCGTCTGTCTTATCGGCGAAATCAAAGTAGTCAACACCCGTCAAGTGCTAGGTATAATTCAACGACATTGATCTCCTGTCATAGATTCCCCATGTCAAAACCTTATGCAAATCAGTATCCTGACAAGTGTATCAATAGTGCAGGATCAAGCACTTCTTGAATTTTCGCGAGCGAAATCATTCCCGCTGCTTGGAGTCTCTCTAAAATAGTTTGACCTACTTGCCTCCGCCAGGGCAAATTCAATGGAATGTCAATCAGTATCTAAAGCGTATACTTCGGGGAGCACACCTGAAATCTTCGAGTCGTACACAGTCGAGTCATATCAAAGAAAGAGTTCTTACATCAAAGAACACGCCCACTATCAATGAAGGACAGTGGGTGTAAAAGGTGCCTACATGAGCCCCACAAAATGTTAATGAGTCCCACAAAATGTTCAACGAACCCCACAAAGTGTTCAATGAGCCCCACAAAATGTTCATTTAGACCCACAAAATGTTCAATGAGCCCCACAAATGTTCATTTAGACACATAATGTCAATGAGCCCACAAAATGTTCATTTAGACCCACAAAATGTTCAATGAGCCCCACAAAATGTTCATTTAGACCCACAAAATGTTCAATGAGTCACCACAAAATGTTCAACGAACCCCACAAAGTGTTCAGTGAGCCCACAAAATGTTCATTTAGACCCACAAAATGTTCATTTAGACCCACAAAAGTTCATTTAGACCCACAAAATGTTCAACGAACTCCTCAATGTTCAATGAGCCCACAAAATGTTCATTTAGACCCACAAAAGTTCATTTAGACCCACAAAATGTTCATTAGACCCACAAATTCAACGAACCCCTCAAAATGTTACAATGAGCCCACAAATGTTCTGTCTAAAGTTACATGAAAGAGACATAGCTAGAAAATTCCAGTTTCCGTACTTACATTAATACCTACTTGAACAAGTCTTTGTTGTCCTGGTCGTCAGCTTCGGAATTCGCTTCCATCAGAACTTACGTGCCATCGAAGTACGGAATATGTCTCAAATGTGACTATTCACAATCACTTACTAGTTTTAAGAAATCTCTCTCCCTCTCTCACTCTCTCTCTCTCTCTCTCATAAGTTTTAATTCTGACTTCTTCGAATGCCCAAGTGTGTGAAGCAAGGAATGCCAGGGGGTGAAACAAGGAATGCCAAGGGTGTGAAACAAGACGTTACTAGCCCCTACTTTCTTTCATCAATGAATTGCTGTTGATTTATCAGATAATGGAAACAATGACATTCAGGTGACAGTGTATCAAAGGAGCAAATCGATTGCGGATTAACAATCAATCTAATAACAAACAAACAAATGTAGTTGTTTTTTTTCCAAAAAGGTGACTATTTGAGCGCCAGAGAAAGATAGTTCCATGGGAGTAGGAAATAAAGGTAACAAACTCTTACACAAATAAAGGTGACTAACTCTACTCTTACACGCATTTAGTGATGGTCTTTACCACTCAGTTGAGCATTAACAATGCTTTGTCAGTTGTTTGTGAGAAAGCAAAGCCAGGGTTGATAGAAACAGTGAAGTCGTTAAGAAAACCTCACACGATAGACATAGATTTGTTTCCGAAGCTATTTGAAACGCAAATTGAACCCATTCTGACGTACGCATCTGAAGTATGGGGATCAGAACAAGGCAGTAATCAAATTGAAAATGTCAGGTACGTTTCCATGAAAAGATTTCTGAATACTTCCTTGCAATAATCAAACAACCCGAGTGATATTATTTACGTGCTATGTTGGTTAAAAGTATTTAGACTCTCCGTGTCAAGAATGTGAAATGGTCTGGTTACACCACGAATCTGGTCACTTTAACTGGATGTCACATGTGCAGAACACTCTGACAGAAAATGGCTTTGGTATTGGCTGAACCAAGCAGTTGGTAATGAATATGGTTTTATGGCAGAATTCAAAGACAGACTTATTTCCTGGTTCAAGCAAAACTGACATGCAGAAATAAAAGACAACGATAAAACAGACATTTCTGTTCTTTTGAAAGCTTTTTCAGCCAGAAAACTATATCAGATTAATTATGAATAAACGGCACAAAGACAGTTTTATCAGGTTCAATTTGAAGAAGGTTAGTGGTTTGAAAATTTGTAACAAAGATTTTAAATGTCACGAAAGTAGAGATGACATAATTTGCCCATTTTGTGGACGTGAATATGAAACCGAAGAAC
The DNA here is from genome assembly GCA_018398815.1 of Conus ventricosus. Classification (NCBI taxonomy): domain Eukaryota; kingdom Metazoa; phylum Mollusca; class Gastropoda; order Neogastropoda; family Conidae; genus Conus; species Conus ventricosus. The sequence goes on along the minus strand of CM031609.1, from coordinate 38,276,712 downwards.
ATTTTCATTTTTACTTTATTGTACTGCTTCATTGACAACAGTAAAGGCTGTGAGTCTTTTTTTTTTCATGCCACCCAAACCGCTCTAGTGTTGTTAAGTAATCATCTAATCAAAATGAACGTGCTGAAAAGGATCAAAGCTAAATATATAGGTGAAGCCATAGTGCGAGAAAACAGATCATCGCACAATTCCACGATCAGTTTTCTGCTTCGTGTACTGGTGTACTGAGGAGGAACGTGGACTCTTGAGGAAAGAACATTCAGATGTGGCAATGAAACCTCTAACTCTTGGCGAAGACAGAACAGCTGGAATGGAAAACCGACGATCTCGAATGCCAGTCTAAGCGTGACAATCTTTTTTTTTTTTCTGTTAAGAGGAACTTGAATGAAACGAATGAACAACCTGAGAAGGAGTACTGGACGCTCTGACAGACAGGCTACAAATAAGTCGGGAAGTCGAGTTTCACGTGTCCACTGATTCAGCTCTAAGCAGATTCCCCTGTCAGTGTGTGCTGTTCCTCCATCAGGATAAAGTGAAGATTTTGACAGAAAAAAAAGAAAGCTAAATGGCAGCAACATTTTTGTCGGGCAGTTTTCCCTCTTGCCGCGTCAGAGAGATCCGACGCAAATTGTCACCTCATAAAAAAAAGCAAGATCTGAAGGGAAAAGGGTGTCCATCGTTTTCTGACCACCCGGTCATCGAGGGATGAAATATTTTCTGGATGACCACATTGCCTCAAAGAAGTGGTAGACAGGGAGGTGGCCGGCCAAACTCTGAAAACTGTCACCACAAAATGTCAGGGACAGAGGAACCCACATTCATCAGCACCTGTGACATGGCCTGTCAACTAGTGACAGCGACACGCCTGAACACATTTCGGCAGTGCGACAGCAACCTTGCTGAACTGCACAACGAAATCACGTGCGGACACAGGAAAAGCACGACGTGTAGGATGTCGATAACAAACTTTCTTCGTTTTTACATTTTGTTGTGTGAATGGTTTGTTTTCAAAACTGATTTTCTTTCTTTTGTTTGTAAATTTGATTTTGTCTGTTCAATTGAAACATTCATGGAAGAATGTCGAGCTGATGCATATTTAGGATCTGTACTTTACAAGTCAGTTGTGAAATTCTTAAAGCAAGACAGATGATCTGGAGGAGTGATTTGCATAATAAACGAATTTTGTCCCTTTGTCAAAACAGTTGAAACTTGTCACCCAAATGTTTGTGTGTTTTTGCTTAATAAGAGACTGAACGAAAATATTCTCTAGTTTTGTTTGTATGTTCCTCCTGAGGGTTCTCCTTTCCATGCGTATTTTGATGTCGATAATGGAATTTCTTCGCTTGGTGAGTGCCTGAGTGACTGTCTGTTATCACGTGATGCATATGTAATTCTAAATGGCGATTTGAATAGAGTAGAACCTTAAATGTTTCGCAAAATCGTTGTATAAAACATATTTTTTACATGCAGAATAGAATCTCTTCTCTGAACTCTACAAGATCCTCTCAAGATCGTGTACTGAATAATTATGGAAATGTTATTAAATGTTGGCACTGCATCAGACAGGAGTATTTTCAATGGTGCATGTGAGGGCGACCTTATCGGTTGCTATACGTATATAGCAGATGCTGGTCGCGGTGTTACCGATTACTTTATATTTTCTAACGAACTTCTTAATACAGCTATTGACTCATGTAAACTGCAGGTTTCTGAGCGCAATGACTCGGACCATATACCTGTTACACTCCATGTTGCATTTGCTAATGTAAATATTTGTTACGGATGGTGTGCGGTGGTGTTTTGCTGTCTGACTCTCACCTGAAGAAGTTTGGATGCGTGTGCGACTTTTCCCTACACACACCCACACCACACGAACATAGACAGCCAAGCAACAAGCTTAGTTGTTGTTTTTTTCTTTTGCTGCCTGAACCATCACATTATAACAAATACATATTAAATGACAAGCATAATCCGGCACATCCTAAAGTTCTCGCCACCACCAAAGGACGCACAACGACACTAGATACTATATTGCCACATCAAACCAAGCTGACACCCACAGCAGTGTCACCACAAACAGTCTGTGCACTTGGCCGCATCTGGCCATAGTCACACAGTCCTCACACAGTTGAGAAGTCACTCACGGTTCGTGGAGTCCTTCCAGGAACTCCCACACACCAGAAGAAGTTCAAAAGCCGCCCACAGAAGCAGATCGTGGAGTCCTTTCAGGAACTCCCACACCACAGAACACACGTCGACTCGACGGAAAACGAAGCCGCTCATGGAAGTAGTTCGTGGACTCCTTCCAGGGACTCACACACAACAGAAGAACACAAGTCGTCGTCCCGACGAACTCTGAAGCCCTTTCACACACCAGCTTGGTGCTGACCACACGGACAGCCTCTCCACACACCCAGGGGCGGATACAGCGGCTGCCACACCCTGTTGGCAGTACACACACGATGTCTGCTGACCACTCGGTCAACCTCTCTACACCCCCACGGGGCAGAGACGGCGGCTGGGCTGCACCCCACACCCGGATGGCAGTCAGTTCCAGGTCAGACACGGGGGCTTCACCGTCACCTGGGGAACTGACTGCCAGCGAGGACACACCTTCAGTTTCCCTTCGGCTCTCTGGGAGTGTTGCTCGGCTGGTAGCTCTTCGAAGACTCAAGGGAAATCCTCGCTCACCTGACTAACACAAAACGCAGGTGAGTAGCTGTCAGGTAAACAGGCCAACCGGTTTTTCAGATTTACTTGTCCCGTTCCAACGTGTCCCAAAAATTTGGGACCGGACGAAATATGGTCCGTCACAATAATGCTTATGTTTACAAGTAAGATTAAAATACGATCATTGAAAAGATAGCTTGGAATGATGACTGTGCCCATTTGTTCCACGAGTCAATAGGTAGCAATGAAATTCAAGCAAAAATGATATGGCAATGAATTTGATAGACAGTAATATGAATCATGCACTTGATATATACTTACTATTTGTTTAAGGAAAATGCCCAAGGTATGAACAGGTGTGTGTGTGCACCACTGATAACAAAACACGCGGAGATTGGTGTGATAAAGAGTGTTATTTTTTTTAAGAGAAAGGCTAGGAGACTACTAGAAATAGTGGACGGCATAAATAGATACTTAACTGCTAGGCGAGAATATGAAAATGGACTCAAAAGAAAGGAAAAACAATTTAATAAATCCTTGATAAACTCACATCATCTATAAAAT
>CM031609.1:38248478-38255978 GCA_018398815.1 Conus ventricosus | reverse complement strand
ATTTGCTCTAAATACAGCTTGTTCTTCTTCGATTATTTTTGTTATCATCGATCCACATGGTCATTCTTTTCTTTAACACAAAGCTATACAGTTTGCTACATACATTCTGCAGTGAGATTTCCCTGTAGTTGTCAGGCACATTCATATGCCCTTTGTTAAATACAAGGTGTAAGACAGACAAGGACCATTCATCTGGATACAGGCCATATGGTAAATTATATCAACACTGTAATTGGTAAAATTCGCCTGTCACACCATCTGGCCCATTCTCTTTAACGCTTTGGCTGCACTTTTTTTTATTTCATTGTCAGATATTTTCACGTTTAGCGGGTCAGAATTTGTATCAAAGTTCATTGTCTGAGAAATGTTCAAATCGGTCGCTATCAACATTGCGTGAGCATTTTCATTGGCAACACTGTCAATACATTATTAAAGTGGTTATACCAGTCTTCAATGGAAATCATTAGCTGTGTAGATATAGGTTTCAGAGAGAGAGAGAGAGAGAGAGTGTGTGTGTGTGTGTGTGTGTGTGTGTGTGTGTGTGTGTGTGTGTGTGTGTGTGTGTGTGTGTGTGTGTGTGTGTGTGTGTGTGTGTGTGTGTGTGTGCATGCGTGCGTGCGTACGTGCGTGCGCACGCGCGCGCGCGTGTGTGTGTGTGTGTGTGTGTGTAGCAATATTTGTCTTCCGACAACGGTGAGCTCTGCACGGGTCGGCAAACGATCGACGTGACTCACTGCCTGCCAGCTTTGTTTTTTCTTTTCTTTTTTTAACATAGTATTTTTTTAGAACTCCAACTTCCATTTTTTTTTAATTCCACATTCTTTTCTTTTTTTTTAAGTTTTTCTTTTCTTTTATTTTTTTTCTTTCTTTTTTCATTTTCTTTTCTTTTTTTTTCTTTTTTTTGAGTATGTGGGGCCACCATCCTCCAATGTTTTCTGACTTTCTCACTGTACTCAGGACAACACTCAGGACAACGAAAACGAAGAACGAGCAGTCACTTACCTTTGTCGAATTCACCGCAAAATGGGCGTTGATTCCAAGTGACTGCTCGTTCTTCATTTTCGTTGTCCTGAGTGTTCTTTATCTTGCCTGAAGAAGACCTAAGAGGTCCAAATGCATCGTGTTTTATCTTGTGATTCGCTTGTCTACGTTGTTCGGTGGAGTCATTATAAATTACTTTTTTACATTTTTATTAAAAATAGCATGCAATATCTGTGTGTTTATTTAGCATTGGGCATTTTTATGCTGATTTTAATGCTGGTTTGTTTGTTTTTTCGTTTGATACAAAGGCAAAAACTGGGTTTGTTGATATTCTAATGTTTGCTGTGCTGACGCTTTCATTCTGTTGCATTTAACACTTATGCCCAAAGGAAACAACAGAGCAAAAGAATGAAGGACCATGGTGTTAAAAAAAATCATACAGAGTGTGTTTGTGTATGTTTGTGTGTGCATGTGTGCTAGTGCGAGCATGTACATATATGAATGAGTGTGTGTGTGTGTGTGTGTGTGTGTGTGTGTGTGTGTGTGTGTGTGTGTGTGTGTGTGTGTGTGAGAGAGAGAGAGAGGAGAAGAGAGAGAGAGAGGAGAGGAGAGAGAGAGAGATGAGAGAGAGAAAGAGTCAGACAGACAGAAAGACTGAGAGAGAGAGTATGTAAGGGAGGGAGACAGACGGACAGATATCCCAGAAAGACAGACAGAGAAAAAGACCGACCGACCGACGACCGATCAAGAGAGAGAGAGAGAGAGAGGGGTATATACACTTCATATCGCCACAGGTGACATTTCTTTACACAATTACATATTTTTTTCCAGTTTTCGTGTGTGTGTCCATTTACGTTTCGATCATTTTTTGTTTCCCAGAATTAATGCATTGTCAAATACTAAGTTCAGAAATCGTTCTCGTACGAAAAACTGGAAGTTGATACGACATCAATTTTGTAAAGGGGGAAGATGTTTTTCATTGGTTTCAGTGATGACGTTTCAAGATCTGTGTGGGAAAATCTTCACTCGACTGAAAATAACGGCCAAAAACTCTTTGGAATGACTCATAACGTAGCTATGATCGCTCCAAAGTCTGTCTCTGCAACAAGAAAAGAAAATATGAGGGGAAAAAATCTTTACAAGATTTTTTCGCCGAAGCAGACAAGCTAAGTTCAGACTTAGGAAAGCTCACGCACCTCAAAAAACATCAATACAAAAGACCTTTGGCTTCACGAAACACATACGTGGCAAGTCTGTTCCGCGAGGTCGGCACCAGAGGCACCGTGACAGGTGGAACTCTTGAGGAAAACAAACAAACAAATAGACAAAAACAGAAACAAACAAGAAAAATGCGAGTGAAATGTCTGTCCCCTCACACGAAGAAAAAAAAAAAATGGTCTTTTCATGTGTGCTGTCAGATAATGAAAATTTGGGTAAAACATGCACACAAATGGCTTACATTAAACGATGAAGTGCAAGCAGTCAAAAAACATTTTAGAAGGTATTTTCGAAGCTCAAACCGTAAAACATGAACATCTGTGGGTAAATCGGGAGTTCTGTTACACATTATACAATAGTTGGTAGTCAGTCTTTCCCATATTCTCACTTCACTTACTGACGATGAGCGAGTACAGTCATAATCTTGATCCCCGAGAGTTGCGTGCATACCAATAACTAGAAAGGCAACATTGTTGAATTTTTCGGGTGATTTTGTTGTAATATTTCGAGTTATCTGTGAACCAAAGATAGTGACTTACGTAACACTCAAACCTCTACCATGCAAATTTTGAGTATAGACCTTTGAAGTTGATACGGCAACTGGAGATAATGTCAATGTTACGAGCTCTGCAGACAAGAAAAAAAATTAAACTGAACAAAAACCTTCAACGTTTCTGTCATAGACTGTCTTCAGGACTTGTGACATAAAACGACGGACAAATAAATACGTATAGGCAATGACGTATGAAAACATATACGTAAACTAAGTCACAAGTCCTGAAGACGGTTTATGGCCAAAACATACAATTTTTTTTTGTTCTTTTTTGTTCTTTTTTTCTATTATCAAATAGTCTGAGCATCCTCAAGGATTTTTTTTTAATCAATTTTTTTTTATTTTTCTCCTTGCAAAAACATCACATTTAACACAAATTCATAGCGTTTCACTTCATATCAGCGTACGAATCACACCATTTATGCTTCAACAGCCGTTTTGGCCAGGTACCATAAACAGTTTCCGTACCATGTGTTACCTTATTTGTACGGGAGATTTTTTTTTTCAAAAATCGATTAAGTACAGAACAAAAACTTTGGGAAAAAAGCCAAAAACAAAGAGAACAGAAACAACAGAGAGAGAGAAAGAGAGCGAGAGAGAGAGGATAGGACACCGACAAAGCCACCAGGGGATCCAAACGTGCATGCATGTTAAGTAACACAGAGACAGACTCGTCCCTAAGCATATACATCAAGTCCAAAAGTTACACTTCTATTAAAGATTGGTATAGTTGCCATTTTTCATGCAGTTTTTGACTTGACTTTACACTTTTCGCAACTTGTTAACATTCAAACTTATATCTTGTCTTTAAATAATGTAGAAAGCTTATCAAAACTGAAGTTTTTTCTCGCATTTGCATTTATAGATAAAATATTTTCCTAGAAGTAGTATGAAGTCAAAGGTTTCATCACCTCTGAAATGATCTGCATGCCCAAATAATACCAATTCAACAGACAAATTCAAACAAGCTGCATGCTGACACTTCTCTTTCATTATTGCTTGAAGTTGTTGCCAAAATGTGCCGCATGTTCACATAACCAAACAGATGCTCAAGGGTTTCCCTTTCTCTATTACAGAATGTACAATGATCACTCAGTTCAACTCTCATTTTTGACAACACAATATCTGTACCCAATATATGGTGTTGAATTCTTATCTGAAACCATTTAAGTTTTATTTCTTTTATTTTTTGTACCTTTTTAAAAATGATATTCCATTCCAATTGCTGGTCAAGTTTTTCATTCCACTTGTTACAAAAAGTAGGGATTATGTTGTCACACACAAAAGTATCATAGTAAACACGTGCCCCTTTGCTGACTGAACAGATAAGCTTCCACAATTTAGACGTTTCTTCATGCTTGTTATTTGTCATTGTTACTGCAGTTTTCCGAATATATTGCGTTTACTTCTCTTAATAATCCAGTGTACGAAATAAAGTCAATGCAAAATCCATATTTATAATTGAACTCTCTATATGCCAAAAGCGTGCCATCTTCTTTCAGTATGTGTCCAATTTTGTATATACTTTTTGTCGAACAAACTTTGATTTAAAAAAATTGGTTTTTTGTTTATCTTAATATTTTCATTGTAAAATATATTTTCGGAAGCAATTTCTTCGGAAATGCAAGATATAATCCTTTTGCCAAATTCTTTATATGCCTCAAATACATCAACCCAAAATTTATTTCTGGATAATTGGCCTAGAGGAAGACTACAACCAATCTTTTCCAGATGACATATTTTTGGACAACTTGCCAAAGTAATACTTTTCCACTTGTAAGATGATAGTCTATTTTTCTAATCCATGCAAGTTTTAATGCAAATATATATTCTTTTATTCTTGGCACACCAAGTCCTCCATTCATTACGTTTTTAACCACAGTTTTTCTATAAATACGATCCCGTTTTCTATTCCAAACAAATCGAAATACTGAGTTTTGAATAGCATTAATTACATCATCGGGAGGATTTGGAAGTAGAATCCAGAGATGAATTAGTTTGGACAAGATTAAGGACTTTAAAACAGCCACTCTGCCTAGTGGAGTAATCTGTCTTTTTAACCATACCTTATATAGCATTCTTATTTCAAGAAATCTAGCCTGCATGTTTATTTCTGAACAATGAGCAAGATCATTGGTAAATACGATACCCAGAATTTTGAACTGTGGTGGATTCCACTGAATACGTAAATGTTGCATGTAGCAAATCGTCGAATTTTTCCTACTGCCGAGCCATATTGCACTTGTTTTATCTGTGTTTAATATCAAACCTGATTTTCTTCCAAACCTATCAACTGTTATCAGAGTTTCCTTAAAAGACACTCTGTCACCTTCAAGCATAATTTCTGCATCATCTGCGTATTGTGAAATTTTGTGTTCTGTATTGTTAATTTGGATCCCTTTTATAATTCTATTATCTCTCAACATAATGGCAAGGATTTCCACACACAAAATGAATATGGTAGGGTGAAACTGGGTCACCCTGCCTGCACCCACGACCCACGGAAACCAACCAGATGCCCGGCCATTCACAAGAACCGTTGACTTAATATCATTATAGAAAGTACTTATCCATTTTCGAATATCTGGTCCGAAACCGAATGCTACAAGTACTTTATTCATGAATCCCCAGTCAAGGGAATCGAAGGCTTTCTCAAAATCTAAACATAACAGTAAACCAGGCAGTTTGTGTGGTTTCCAAGTAGTTAATTAAGTCATAGATTAATCTAATGTTATCTCCGATATATCTGTTGACCATAAATCCTGTTTGGTCTTCATTGATCAAACTTGGAAGAACCATTTTCAGTCTATTCGCAACACATGCTGACCTATCTTATAAACAACATTTAAAAGAGTAATTGGCCTCCAGTTTTTGATGGCATCTCGAGATTTATCCCCTTTAGGAATAACACACTATAATTCCTTCCTTTTGTGTTGTGGACAACTCGTCTAGTTCAAAACCTTCATTTAAAGATCGCACAACGAATGTTCCAAGTGATGGCCAAAAAATTTGAAGGGCTTTTATTGTTTTTCATCTGTTTAAGTGCATAGCCAGCCTCATCCATAGAAATTTTTCCTTCTAATTGTACCTTTTCGTTGTCTGTTAGGACATGAGGTAAATTAACCATTTCAGAAATTTCACAATCCTCAACTTCCTTTGGCCGGTACAATTCTTCATAAAATTTCTTCACTTCATGTTGGATCCTTTCGACATCGGATATTTCTGAACCATCATTTAATATTAACTTTGTCATATTTTTGTTTAAGAAGTTGTTTTTTTCAAACGAGCAAAAATATTGACTGACCTTTTCTCCTTCTGCTATCCAACGTGCTCGTGATCGAATCAAAACCCCCTGCATTTTAGCTTCCCTAAGTCTAACTAGTTCCTCTTTGTCCTGCTCTAAATCATGTCTTTCTTCATCAGTCAACTGTTCCTTCCTCTCTAACTTTTCAATATTCACTTGTAAACGCTTCTGCTTTTCATTACTTCTGCGTTTCTTTTCAGTTGCGAACGTTATAGTTTTACTTCTTATTTTCATTAATAAAACGTCTAGGAACAGTTGATCTGTAATAGTAAACTGAATTTCTGAACGCTCAATAAATGGTAGTTGTTCTCTTGAATAGGGCAGTACTGCGTACTCTTCTATCACAGCTTTAATTTCCTCGTTAATTTCACTAATATACTGTTGTCCTTCAACAAAGAACAATTAAATTTCCAGAAAGGGTACCGTTTAGTTTCTCTAGCAAAGGTTAAAGTTAAAGTAATCACTGAATGTCTGTCCTGTATCCTGCCTTAATATCTGCATCTGTGACGAAGGTAGACACATAGTCTGAAACTAGAAAAAAATCAAGTCTACTTTGCTGCAGAGGGGAGGATCTATGCCCTGTGTAACTTTTCAACTCAGGATTCAACATTCTCCATATATCTGTAAGATCTAGATTAAACATCATGTCTTCAACTTGCTGTTGTGCTTTAACATTGTTATAATGCTTGTAATTAAAATAATCCATTGAAAAATCTTGAACCAGGTTCCAGTCCCCTCCAATTACAACATTCTCAACACCAACATCCTTAATATGATCTTCAGAGAACGTATAAACACCGATTCTGGCTCACTTGCTCCTCCACCGAGTTTTTGGGCGAAAGTGCCCTAAAAGCCGCCTATTCCTGTTCTCTGACAAGTAACCAAAAAATAACGACCCTACAAACAACATACTGTGCAGGGTTATCCGTTTTCAATACTAATTTACTAAGGTTTTCAGAGAGTAGCGTAGGAGAAAGTAGCCAAAACTGAACACGCCCCCATAGAGTAACGTAGGGAAAAGCGGCCGTGACTGAACGCGCTTCATATGTGTCTGTTCCCACGGCTTTCTTTTCAGGGCGGTGTCAACGACCCTGCTCTGCAGGTGGCAGGTAAGCTTTTAATTGCTAGTTGCCGGGCCCACCTGCCCAGCACTTGGGGTGTTTATTTCTCCCAGGGGATTCTAAGTTAGAAAAAGTTTTTGAAACACAAATACTTTTTCAACAGCTTTATAGATTAAATTGTGGAAGACATGGAATTTAGCTACAACTTTATATATAACCACACAACACACAACACCACAAAACAACACACACACAACACACGCCACAAAAACCCTCACACATGCAAACACACACATACACACCCATACAACACACACACACACACACACACACACACACACACACACACAACACACTACACACACACCACACACACATAACCC